>JADLZK010006151.1:0-384808 GCA_015847255.1 Hyparrhenia diplandra | reverse complement strand
TTTAGCCTATGCCATTTTGGGTGTCAACAGCTAGCTAGTCTGCATTGGTGAGTCCGGTCACCTTCCGAGAAAGCGTTTTCGATCCTCCTCGAGAATTTGGCTAAGTCACGGAAATTTGCTGGGGTATTTATACTAGCTAGCTGGATCAGGTTTAGCTGAAAAAAGGAATGGCGATCGATTGCATTGGTGAACTTGTCCAGATGAACTAGTTTCGAACTTTGGTTAGAGGCCAGATCTGTGCGTAAGTGTGGAGTAACACTTGCAAAAAGGGCAGCTCCTTTTGGACGGTTTACTTCACCTGAGCGGATCAGAAGGCTTTGCATGCATGGCAGGTTCAGCTGAATAGGAAATAATGGCGATGGATTGCCTTGGTCGTTTTGTCTAATAGAAGCCAATTGTTGAATTCCATGAACATGTCCGTATGAATTAATTTCGAACTTTGGATAAGGGTTAGAGGACCTGTATGTTCGTAACTGTGGAGTAACCACTTGCAAAAGGGGCAGCTTCTTTTCGACGGTTTACTTCACCTGAGCGGATCAGAAGGCTTAATCTGTGTCTAAATGCATTTGCTTGGCGTACAGCCCAGGAAGTTTTTGAATATAATACTTTGATTCACAACAGGATTTTGTTTGACCAACCGCAGCAAGTGGATTTTTGCATGTGGTTGAAGCAAAAATATGTAAGCAGTGTTTGCCACCCTATGAGCCGTCCAAAACAAAATAACAAAGCAGTACAAATAATCACCTGATTTATGCTTACAAACTTTTCTGTCACTCAATCTTCACCCACTTCAGCGTCCTTGGTAAGATTCAGAGCCGTCTATATTCCATCCATCTATACCAAGACTTTGGCTTCTCTAGTAGCCCTGTTGGGGAGCATCGTGTTGGAACAAATTAATAGTGGCATTTAGCAAATCAATGTTTTTAACTGTCGAGCTATATATGGCATTTAGCAAATGACCTCTAAAATACTCCCTCCGTTTCAAATTGTAGTTCACTTTGGCTCTTCTAGATACATTGTTTTTGCTATGCACCTAGTTATACGCTATGTCTAGATACATAGTAAAAGAAATAGATCTAGAAAAGCCAAATTGAATTACAATTTGGAACGGAGGGAGTAGCTAATAGTGGAGCTGAATAAGGCATCTAAGTTATACATGGACACAACTAGCTTGATCTACCTCAAACAAGTTATGGTGGACTATACACGTATAGCGTCAGCTATAGCTAGATATTTATAACCTTGGAACAAATTAAAAGGCATTCAACACAAATAGCACCGAGAAAGAGTCGTATGTTTTTGTAGTGTTTAGTATGATAAACACAATCAAAGAATCCCTCCTAATGCAAAACCAGTCGCAAAAATGACAAACAATATCAAAGAGCTGATTAAGCTAGCTATGAATTAGTTCAAAAAGTACAAGTGCACGTATTGAGCCTTAGGTGGCAACACAAGGCTAAGATCCTCCCACATGTCACGAAGGTCGTCCGAAGTAACAAACATATGAATCGCACTAGCTTGTCGAAGACCTCAAGTGGTCAAGGATAAATCTTGATCCTTTCCCTTCCCTTCACTCAATCTCTCACCAAATCTAGCTAGAGAGTCAAAGAAGATCAACACAAGAGAGCTAACAATGTACTTGTGCTCTTTTGGCTAGAGTTAGATTCCAATGAATGAGTAGCTAACACTGGGGATGAAGAGGTATGAATTTATATAGTCCCCAATATAGAGCCATTATTATTAAGTTCTAGTTCTTTTAGAGTAGGCAAACACTTGGGGATGAACAGGTACATATTGTCCCCATAAAGAGCCATTTATTAACTCCAGTTCTTTTAGAGTAGGCAAACACTTGGAGATTTGTATGCCCTTTATAAATAGTACGTCATTTCCTATATGCAAATTTAAAAATGTAAAACAATTAAAGCTTCATTGAGTTGATTATTGCTGCTTCTTGAAGATTGAGAGGCCATCAACTTCAATTAATAGTTGCATATGATTCTCATCCGGTAGATTAGTCTCTAAATTACTTTATCATTAGAGCAGGTACAATAATACACCTCCAGCTTGGCTTATTGCCAAGACACATCATCAAATATCTAGGTGGAGGAGAGAGTAAATGAGAGAGAAGATGTTAGGTGACACATCCGGCGCCGGCGCTTGTTATTGTTCGAGCCCGCCACTACCTACATGACCGATTCTTGTGCATGGTAGTAGCTGGAGAGAGAAACGAATATGATGCATACATGGGTCCTACACATAATAAAAATGGTATTTATAGTAGATGAAGAGCCAAAATCATTGTACAACTTAGCTTTTATACTAGTCTCTTGATAACTTGGCTTGGCTATAAGCCAAGCTTATTAAACTTGCTCTTAATAAACCAAAGCCCACATGGGAGGCCAAATGCACTTACAACGATAAAATATATCCGTTTAGACATTAGAATACAGGTATGCTTTGTTACTGTGAGACCAAGACACTGCTCAACATGGTCTCTCACCACTATATCCAATCCATCTTAGACAACAAGTGCATACGGGTATGCTTTGTTACTGTGTTTTTGCTATAATTTTAGATATATGTTTTTCTGTAATTTAATTGGAACAATTCATAATTACAGTTTCTATAGTCTAATTGTGATGAATTTTTGTCCTAATTGTTTTATGCTTGAACTATAGTTAAAATTTGATACTCATTGGACCATGTATAAATTAGTTATAGATTTATTTAGGGTTTATGCTAGTTAAATATAAATAACTAAGTTATATATAATTCAATAAATACAAAAAATTATATGTTCTTTTGTTGTTCCAGTAATTTCTATTGTTGTTGCGGTATATTTTTGTGGATGTTGCAGCCTCTACCTACCTCTAGCCATAGTCGTGGCTTGGCATGGCCAGGCTTAGGCACAGTTAGTCACGAGCGTGCGGGCCTTGGTTTCTGACATTGCGCGGGCAGTGCGAATAGGTATGTCTCGAGGACGCACGGTGGTTGTGTGAAGACGTTCCGTGCGGGCCGTCAAGTGGTGGAAGGGCGTTTGATGGATATTTTTATTCATCGGAGTTCCGAGCGCTAGCACTATCGAAGACAAAACCGCCTTCAAAATCTCTTCAATGAGGTAAAACACATGGTTTAAAAAGTTGAGGAAGATGGTGTACCCTTGTAAGGAGTTCGGGCTCTAGCACTATCAAGACAAAACCGCCTTCAAAATCTCTTCAATGAGGTAAAACACATGGTTTAAAAAGTTGAGGAAGATGGTTTACCTTTGCAAAAGTTGGAGGAAATGTGGAGTTTTTATCTTACCAAAGTCCGTGGAAACGTTTAAAGAACCGACCATCCAACACAAATTAAAGTTTTTTTTAGCAATTGCGCAGTTTAAGGGTTGTGGTGTAGTGACGGTGCAGGTTCCAACCTTGGGCCAACGATGTGTGTGGGCCAAAATCTTCTTTCTTAGACCAGCGGTGGTGCACGGGCCAAACTATGAAGAAATGGATTCATGGAGCGGGCCTTGGGATGAAAATCAAAACAAGGGAGATGGGGAAAAAAATGAAAATCAAAGAAGAGGACGGTGTGGGATTTTACCGGGCCAAAATAAAGATGTTTGTGAACTGAACCCAAGCCCAAATTAGTGAATAGGACAAGTTTTAACCTTTTATAGGACATATGGTTCAAACTAGATGCAAACAGAATTTCAATTTGGTTCCTGTTCTGGTGTCATCATTGGTTCATAAATACTTTACTGAAAAAATCAAAATATACATAAATAGTTTGATAGATTATTTAAAATGCTTTTAAACTAATAGTGCAAATATATAATCAAAATTTTACCTAGATTTTTAATTATTAATGCCGAAATTGAACCATGCTTCAAATGTATACGGTGATGTTTTTAATGCATGGGACCCACTTTTACTAACTGCTCCTCCATCCCAAATTATAAGTCGTTTGACTTTTTGGCTCCAAGTTTGACCATTCGTCTTATTCAAAAAAATTTGCACAAATATAGTCAAATTTAAGTCATTCTTCAATAACTTTTATTAATAAAGAAAGCCACGGCAAAAGAAGTGATATTTTGCACAAATTTTTGAATAAGGCAGTGGTCAAACTTGTTGTCAAAAAAAAGTCAAACGACTTTATAAATTGGGATAGAGGGAGTAATAGTCTATGTTTGCTGGCATGGAAGATGTAAGCATTCCTTTCTAGCTGGCCTGTTCGGCATCACAAGTTCTACTTTTCATGCACTATAGGCATCACATGTCATGTGTGCATTGTCTTTAGCATCGATAGAAATTGGGTTTTCTTTGGATGTTCTTAGATTTGATTTCAAATTAAAGATCTAATTTTAAACATGCAATTTGTTGAGGAACTTTGATTTCACCAAGCACTTATGTTGGAAAAATTATATGACAAGATACTAATTTCAGGACCAAGGATTTATATGGTTTTCCTCAGAGTTTCAGAAACCATTTTGAGCTAAACGACTTAGTAGAAACTCAAATATACCATTCTAGAAATAATTTTTATTTTATAGTACTAGATCCAAGTAAAATGGGTCGTGCTAGAATTTTACCATCTGCTTAGAAGAATTATAAGATTTTTAGGTACTTTGTTTTGGATTGGCAAGAAAAAATAACTAAACAAAGAAATTTGATATAGCACTACAAGAAGAATTTGTTTCAAAACGATAAAAAGAATTTATTTTTAAAAAGACCGGATCAAGCAAAATAGATCGCACTTGGTCAAAATAGACCGCACTTGATTTTTATTATCTATCTGCGCAAAAAAGTTCAGTCTTTTTGTTTTTAGTTTTAATCAGCTTGAACCCCATAATAGTCATGCCAACTAACCTTACATGACTCAATCATATGTAGTATGTACTACCTCCGTTTCATTTTATTAGTTCGTTTTAAGATTCCATCAAATGCAACAATAATTTAATGAATCTAGACTCATCTATATACAAATATACATGCAACATTAAATACACCTATATATTTAATTTGAGTGCTAGAACGACCAAGAAAATGAAACATGGGAAGTAGAAACTAGGAAGTATTCACGGCAACATATGAAAAAATAAATACATCTGCCGCGCCATAATTCTCGAAAAAAATGCCTCGTCATGGCTCTCGGTGTGATGTAAAGAATTAAAATATTTTTCTCCGTCGGGATAAATTAAACAAATTTCCCACAAATGCGACCGTGCGGAGAGGAGTCACACGGGATGATGAACTGCACGGCCTCCGCGTTACAGCAGCATTCTCAGGGATCCGACATGATTCGCTTGCATTCACAATCATGACAAATTGAATCAAAACTATATGCGAAAGGGAAAACTTATAGCTTTTACCATTTAAGCTGACTGCACGCCATCTCCACATTTTCTATTATACGAAGAAAAAAAAAAAAAATCCAATCTCCCAAACAACGGACTACAGCAGCAAAGTGAACCACCAGGATGCCAAAAGAAGCCATGGCATGGGATTTACAGAAATGGATGCACAATTGGCTTCTCAGATCTCTTTCCTCAGTTTCGCACACCTGCCTTGGTGGCTCCATATACCCCCCCTCCTTTTATCTACAACCCAATCCTGTACAATGTCTAACGACTCTGCAAGGACCTGGAAAATACCAACGACCCAATTGTTACAAAAACTGCAGGAGATCAACAAATAATTGAATCAATCGAACAAAAGACAATAAACTTGCTTACCACTCATGTAGTGCAGGTTCCTACAAGATTGAAGGTTGACGAGGCAAGGCTGGAGACACGAGGACAGCCTCACCACTTGTGACCTTTGCTGATGCAATCTCATCTAGACGTTTCCATGCCAACTCTTGTTTCAGTTTAAGTTCCTTCTCTCTGTCTTTGTCTTCCTCGTATTTCCTCAAGCATTCAGTAAACAATTGAGGGTCGCGATCAGAGAATATCTTTCGGACATTCAGACTGAGGCTTTGCACGACTTGATTCCAGTGCCCATTTATATTTTTCTCCAATGCAGGGAAGATGATAGGCAGGATCACCTTACTGTTTTGCTTAACGAAATTCTCAAAGTGAGAATTGTTCCAGAAAAATAATACTCTCTCAGCAACCTAAATAAGCACAAAACCATAGGTAAATAGCCAAGCCAATTACCAGAACAGGACAAAAAGACTATGGTAAAACTAGTATTGAGTATCAAGATCAGGCCCCATTTTCCCTTTTATTGTGCAAGTACACAAATAAAACTTTAGCAATCAGAACACATAATATAGAGAGCAATACAGAAATAAATCAAACCTCCAAATGAATATATATTACCAAAGCTGGAGGGATCAATCCATATGCAATTACACAGTTCAGTAACAGGAGCCATTCAAATGGTTATACATGGTTTTTCTAATAAGTATTATCAACCCATTGGTGTTCTCCCATCTCAGATAAAATTTCATATATCAAGCATTACCTCAGAAATTTTACAATTGATATAACAAAATACAGTATATTTTCGAACCATGCCATTGTGGAGTCAAATATAAGTTTCAAGAAAAAAAGACCCCAGAATGCTTTGCAAGGCAGTAATTATTTTTACTCCATGCCAAATATAATAAGTCCACTAGGACATCGGCATTGTCTCCAATATCTCCAACACTATACTTTGACTAATAATATTTATAAAAATATTGCTTTAATTAGGAAGAGTTAGACATTACTGAAAATTATGTTCCATGATAAATATAGTAGCGCAACCTCATGTTATCAATCCATATAACTTTTTAGTGATTAATGGTCAAAGCCAAATAAAGTTAGAGCAAACTAAATGGAATTATATACTTTGGATCAGTGGAGGTACTAAAAAGATGGGTAACTCGAAATGAGTTATGATTTTATTAGTAAGGACACATATATAGGGCTAGTTGTCACCTATGTAATTTTGTTTGTACTCTTTCATTAGGCCAATGCCTATTTTACCATGATCATTCAGAGCATTCAAAGATGTCATATACAGCATATAGTTAACACCAAGGAAATGAAAAACATTTATGAGCTAATATGCAGGTAGTGTTTAATCTCAGCACTTGCAGTAATTTATTCCTGAGTTCCAAAACATTTCTTTACATGGATACTACATGCTTGATGGTGCATGCCCATGGTTGGGAACATGCTTCCTCTTGCTGTCCAGAGTCCCCGACAACACAAAGCCAATGTACAAAAATGAGGGAAACCAAAACATTTTAGGTTTTGTTTTTGTTTTTTTGAAAAAACATTGCTACAATTTTTCATTACTACCCTTTAGGCCTTGTTTGGATGTTGTAGTACTAAGAAACTACAGTTTTTCGAACCTATTGATGTGCAAAACCATGATTTAGAAAAAAAAAAAAAAAACGTATAGGTGGAGTTCTCAAACTCCAAAAGGACAACAGTTTAGCAATACCATGGTATTCAAAAACCATAAAGTTCGTTTCATCCAAACACTTCATGTCACTCTAAAACCATGGTATTTATCTAAAACTCCAAAAAAAACTTTACATCCAAACAGGGCCTTAACCTTAAAGGAAAACAATCTTAGTCTCCTATGTAACATCATCAGGAGCGTATCTTTTACAAAAGGAATGTTTAGCAATCCTGAGTCCTAAATATATGGAGATCAAACAGTTCAATTATTAGTTAAAACAATATGGGAATCTATCAAATTTCTTTTTCTGCTTATAGTATTAACTCCAATGTGGTAGATATGTTTCAGAAGAAACCTCTAGCTGTTGAAAATACTGTAGCTCTTCCTTAAATCATTTCCTTTCTTTAGATGGTCAATGGTTTGATTTTGCACTATCAGAGTAAAAGGCCATTCAAAAAGCAAATCTTTTATAGACTAGGCAGAATGGAAATATGTGCACACAATGAGCTATTAGCAACCAAGTACAACTGAAGCCCAAATTTTCACAAAGTTTAATAATTGTTAAAATAAAAAAAAAAGTACTCTGTTGTGTTGTTTTCATAATTAACTGATAACGAACAGATAAGATAACAGGTGATAATAAAATTCTAGCAGTTGACAAATTAATTTGCGTTCACACAAAGAATACATTTAATGGCATGAGTATATGCTATTTTATTAAGTAGTAACATAGTTACGGTGAACTAGGTTGCACCAAGGTTCCAAAAGACATAGGCAGGCGCTAGGCCACTTCCTAGTGCCTAGATGGATTATACACAATTAAGTGTTTGTGCTTTTTAATTTTTATTATTTTAATTTTATTTTTTTTTCTGGCTACACGTATGACTCAGATTAGATTCCCAACTTTGATCTCAGAAGACATTGTAACACATTCAGGCAATTCTGATTCCAATTCTTGCAAACTTGCAAAGAAGTGGTGAAAGGACATGAAATTTTGATCCCCACACGTCATGTTTCCCTTTTCTCTGGCTCTTCCACATGCTTTTTGCTGCCCGACAGAGCATGCGGTCACAGATAACCCACCAAGCCAACCACACCACCCCATTTTTGTGTTTCTGCACTGCTTCATGCCTACATACACCGCCTAGACATGTCTAGGTGTTTTATTTGACGCCCAGGCACTAAACGAGGCGCTAGGGGTCTGTTTCAGGTTTAATCGAGAGTAAATGTAAGTTTAATTAGGTTTTTTAGAATCATGGGATGCACAGACAAAAAGGCATGAAATAGTGATGGTCAGAAGCTAAACAAGGCCTGCCTTTTCTATCATCATCAATTCAAGATGACAATGACAGTAAATCAAAATACAAATTAGGAAACAGAAATTATGTTTCTTCCATTCAACTATTGCAATTAAGGATATAGAAAATATACTAAACAAAGAGGGAGATTAAATTGATAATATGCACATTGAAGCAAACACATTTGACAAAGACTTCTCACAAAGTAAACTGGAAATCAATAGAATAGACAATTGAAATGATTTTAAATTAGTGGTGAAAGAAAGTAATACTATTATAACAAACCAGCATAGAATAACATTTAGCCAAGCAAAATATGATAGATTATCTCACTGGTAGTCTGGTACAACTAATCTGATGTTGACAACGGAAGAGTAGACCAACCAGTCAACAACTCAAGCAACAGAGAAACATATAACAAATAAAGTTGCTGTGAGGGAAGTAGGGAACAAGTGTTACCTGGAAGTGAGAGCTGTTCAAGCAGAGGGCAATCTGGTGAGAAAGAGGAACCATACATTTTTGAAACTCGGCAGGCTGTGTTGCATCTAGTATCTCTTCCAACTCCCCCAAGAACAGTACCTCCTTTGTGCTGTTGGTGACAGGCCAATATTTTATGAGGCCCCTAATAACAGTATCCGCAAGCTTGCAATCTTTCTCAACAAACTGTGTAATGCAGTAAGACAACTGCCGATGATACACTGTACAGCACCTTGGCTTGTGAAGTGGGATTAAGGTCCTTACAAGGAACAGTTTGTGCTCTTCCTTGAGTGGCAAAGCAAAGCCGTTGATGATACTTCCAAAAATCTCCAGGAGCTCTGCAATTCCATTGTGCTTTTCTGTTTCATATATGAACTGGTAGAATATGTTATTGATAGCTTTGCGGATAAATGGGCGATACACCATGAACTTGCCATAGATACGGTGAAGTACCGTCTTAAAGGGCGATCCCTCTCCCTAGCATCCTCGAGGAGTCAAAGAGCTCAAGCAGCCTTAGAATAAAGGAATTGTCAATATATCTCTTAGCCAGTTTAGCATCATTTTCTGGAGACTGAATAAATGTCAAGAGCAACTCATACACATGGTACAAGTGCGGCCACGCAGGGTCCATCAACGGTTCATCCTCTTCTAGATCAAAAGCTTGAAGCACCTTCTTCTCCCTGGGTGGGGAAATTAGTGTCCTGAACAAGTTGACTGAGATCATTTTTGTGATTGCCTCCACAACAACCTCAGGGAACTTGACGGTAGCAGTCCTGACATACTCATCTATCTCCAACAACGTAAGCGACTTTATTTCCTTCTCCTTTATGTTCTTTGCCGCATCCGTAAAATCAAACAGAGTGCAGCACATGTTGAGCTTTCTTATGAGCAGATTCTGTTTCTCTGTATTGGGCACATCCTTAAAGCTCGGCAACGGTCGGAAGGTGGAAGAGAACAGAGCATCATTTGCCCTCAAGTCTTGGAATCCCGAGCGGTTTCCACTCCCATAGCTGTACCCAGGACCCGACAGAACTGGCGGCTGTCCACTCAGGTCAGCGACTCCGGATCCCGACAGCTGGTTGAACGTCCTCCCGCCACCGAACTCCTTGTCTGCGGTTTTGGACGCCTTGCGCCGTCCAAATATCTGTTTCATCATACTACCCACCCACAGCAGCTGACGCCACCCAAACCAGCGCCGACAAGATTCAGACCCTCCACAGAACAAGCGACAAAAGAAGCAAAGCAATCCTTGCTTCTTTTGCTCAAGCAGGAGCTACTACCACATACCAAACCCTAACCCCCTCATCACTTCTGGCCCATGGCATGCCCCCTCCATAACCATCATCATCATACAAAGGGAAAGCTTCAATTACGCAAGTTATCCTGACAAATCAAGACACTCCAACCTGTAACAAAAGCGGGAAATACAGGTCAGCAAACAGGATGAACAGCTCAGGCCAACACTAAGCAGGAATTATAGTGTACTATATATACTACTGCAGGCAGGCATATCGCAAGCAGGAGCAACCTAGGAAAGGATGCTGCTCATGGTCTAACTACCCCTGTACCATACACCCCGAAACGAATGTCAGGAACTGCTCGGAACGCCCCCCAGCTCCTCTCTCTAAAACCGGCATGGGCTAGGTGGAATTGACGCGCGGGGGCGGCGAAGACAGGGAGAGGCTACCTCCACTTGGCGCAGGTCGAGGAATCAGGATGGGGGCGGGCGGGCGGAGCGAGGGCGACCGACAGCGACCTCTCCTCCTCCTCCTCCTCCTCGGCTCCTCCTGAATGGAAACAAAAGCAGAGCAACGCAACGGTCAACACGGACTGCGTGCGTGCGCGGACCAGCAGTAAACGGCGGCAGGCGCAGTAGAGGAACAGGAACCAGAACCCCCTCCTCCTCCCGCTCCGCCCGCCGCCAGAACGGGACTGAGAGGAGGAGGAGGCGGCGGCGCACGTACCTAGTCCACGGCGGCGGGCGGCGAGCTCGCTCGGTCGTTCGTCCTGCTGCTCTAGCTGGCGGGCGGTTGCGGGGCCCGTCGAGGTAGGTAGCGACTCGAGTGCGGCTGGTGGGTGGGGTCGGGAGCCGGCGGTGGAGGACGGAGCAGCGGGGCCCTGCGCGGCCGCGGCGGCAGGAACTGGGCAGGACCGCAGGAGGGAGAAGAAGACGAGGAAGGGAGGGGGAGTTCCCTTGTTGGATCTCCTGCGCTGCGCGCCTCGGCTCGGGCCTTCTCTTCCTTCTTCTTCTTCTACAGTAGTAGTAGGATTATTGATTATTATTATTTTATTTACTTTCCGCTGCTGCCCCGCGGGCGCCGAGGCGTAGCAGAGCAGAGCAGTTTTGGACGGGAGCCGAGGCCAGCGTGTCCTTTTCCGCTCTTTCCACGGTGTTTGTTTCGTCTCTTTTTTCGACACGGCTTGGTGTTTGTTGAGCCATGTTTGCTGGCAGCAGCAGCCGCGTTCGTTGGTACGTAAGCGCAAAGCGCGGCCAAGGGGTTCTGTTTCACCTTTGCTTTCAACGACGCCACATGACTCATCACCATGGTCACCACCGGATGGATGATTATATATCGCATAGGACGTGGGTGGGTGATGTGGCAGTGGCACACTAAAAACTCAAAACGTCACTCGCAACGTGTTCGGGTGTCACGATGGTCAAAACGTTGTTGACCAATGTAAATTGCATTGGGGGCGACGACCAAGAATTTCTTTGTTCTAGTAATAAATTTCATTGTTCTATCTCTTGACTCTATATTTTATAGCTATAGCTATACCAATATCTCTATCTATATCTTTTCACAAAAAAAAAAAAAAAATCTCCATCTCTAGCTATATACCAATATCTCTATCTATATCTTTTCACAAAAAAAAAAATTCTTTATCTATATCTCTATATCTATCACTATCTCCATCTCTGCCCATGTTGTCATACCATTTTGTGTCCCATTATGACAATTATACCTCTGGTTTATAGTTATAGAAAAAATAAGGAGAGTAGAAAAATAAAAATATAGAACAGATCTAGAGCATTGATGTTTGAGTAGAAATAAATATTAAAATAAAATAGAACATTAGTTGAGTGGAATAACCTCCATAGAATACACGGGAGGGATATTACCTAGATCTAAGGCATCATTGTGGAGATTTCTAGAGTGTTCAATAGGTCTTGAAATAAATATGTGCAATAATAGATGGGAAGGATATTATCCAAGTCTAAGAGAAAAATTGTGGAGAATTGCTATAGATTCATTCAATAGTCAAACAAATAAATTATGAGTGAGATGGTATCCAAATTTAAGATAGGATTTTGAAGAGTTGCTAGAGTATTCATTATTCATACAAATAAATGCATGGCAAGGATAATATCAAATCAAAAATAAGAATCATAAAGAAGAGGTAGGGTAGTTAATATTTAATAATTATATAAGTACAATAGTACATAAATGCAAAATGCATTTATTAGTGTAAAAATTGCTACATATCTTTGGATCTCGTATTTGAATTTATATTAATTTATATTAAAAAAAGATGTGAAAGAATTTACTGCAGGTTAATACATACTATACCTCAATTCTTATTTTCCACGCACATATACTTTTAAATAGATAAAGATAGAAAATACTCTCATGCAATATATATTATTACATAAGACAAAAGGAACTATGCAAATAATCCTAGTTACATGAAATAAATGCACTAAAATGTAGATTAGCAAAAAGCACAAGACAACGAATAGTTGTATTTTTAATAGAAATAATAATGTCGCACAAAGGCAAGTTTCAAAGCATCGATTTATTATTCCTCTTCAAGAAATATATATTGCACCTCTTTTGTGATAGAACTATATGCCCACCCTTATTCCTATGACCATTCATGACATCCATCATTGTCCTATTGAGTCAGATGCCAATAGCTATGAAATCTTTGTCTGCAACTACACAATTTTTGTGTGTTTTTTTCCACCCTATCGTACCAAAAAAAATATTTTAGAAACTTAAATAGTGCTTATTAGAGACATGTTTCACACAATTATAACATGATTTTGTTGGTCCTTTTTTCATCGATTGTTGTAGCAAATTTTTTTATTGAGTGCTATAAAAACAATCTAATTGAAGACAATTCTAGTGGGAAACTAAATTAAATCCTCTTGTTCTTATCGTATATTTTATGTCCCACCTAATTAAACAAATCCCATTCTACCCTAAATTTTTCCTAGCTGATCATACCCGCATATGACCCTCTACTTGGTGTTTCATGCAATCCATCCATTGGAGGTACTTTGCATCTCATTAGCAGAAATTAAATATCTTTGTTGAACATTACCATGATAAAATAACTTGACAATGAATATCAAATGTAGGTTCAACATGAAAACCAAGATAAAGTGTAAGAAAGGAGAATCTTGGGGGATGAGGAGCAAATTAAATTGACAGATTGGTGCAAAATCTTCTTCTCAATGACAACATTCACATATTGTCTATCTCCTCGAATTTGTCAAACCTTTTTGGTGAGGTTGTCTAGTACTTAAACTATATCACAAGAAAATTAGCATCTTTTAAATGTTCTAGTCCATCCTACACATGTGCAAGAATTTTCCATTAGCCATAAGCTTTACTTTTGCCAATCTTCATAACAAGACAAGGAATTGTTACATCATTTGTAATGGCAATTATCATCATGCACTTGATATGTTCTCGGATGATTCCAATCAACAAGTGACTCATGCACTTCATCACTGATGAATTTCATGAGTGCATGTGAGGACTTGACACATAAAGAAACCTATAAAAGAGCAACAAAACAATGTGAGAAATTATGATTAACAAACATAGGAATGAACTAGAGTACAAAAAACTAAGTTCCTCATCTCATAATAATATTTCTTAAAGTCCAAACTAAAGTGTGTTGTGATGGCCATGTAACCTCTCTTTTGGTTATTATAAGTCCACATGACACTAGTGATGGAAAATTTAGACTTAATTCCTACCATATATTGATGGATTTCTTCCTCTCCGATTCATATTGATTAATTATATATTTCTTAAAAATGAAATGACACATACACACACAATACAAAAACAACACCACGCACTGCACCGGCAACAACAACATCATAAAGTAAGTTGAAATTAACATTTGCAGAGAATAACCTAATGTGCTTATATATGGATCCTAATCTAGAAATAGCGCATGGATTGCATGTACAAAACTCATAAAGACAACATGGTCAACCATACCCAAGGGGTATTCATGCAACACCATCTTAGTTGCAAGTCTCTTACTAGCTAATTAAGTCATGATCAAAGTTCTAATTCTCAAATGTGAAATCCCTCCTACTTAAGATGGTTGTGACAATGTCTTGTTCCTAACCAATTTAATCTTTGTAAATATACAAGTGCCAATGAAGGTGCTTAGTTCCACACTTTGTTTCCACTCTAAGCTTGACAGAGCAGTAAATGCATGCATGTGAAGGAGTTGTCCCTTGCCCGGAAACAACGACGTCGATATGCCTCACTCCATGTCGATGAGTCCCTTCCAGCACCATTCTATTGCGCTTGTGACTGTCAATATCTGCTTGACATCAACTGCCACATTAGAGTGTGGAGATGGAGGGCGCTTGGTCTCCACCACGATAGAGTGTGAGATGACCAAGCATGCCACAAGAGAGAGGCGGAGAGCATCCATAGATTGAGGGCGCTTGGTCTCCACACACACCGAGATGGCATAAGCGATGCACATGAATCGGTGTGGAAAGCATATGATGAGCACCCATGGCTCGCTTTCTCTGACGAGCGAGATGGTATAGTATGGATTGTGCAACTTGTGATGTTAGAATAGATAGAATATCTATTAGACCTTTAGCTTGTTTCTTTTGAAATACTTTAAAATTGTATGCATGACATGAATAGCTACTCTCTTGATTTTGCTCTTAGAGCATATAGAGGAAAAAGAGCTATCATAATACGCTACAACGATCACGCCATCCGACTCTCTAATGTTTTTTTTTTCACATAATCACATGTCAGATTACTCTCTCCACTAGGCAAAAGTAGTGTGTAGTCAGATCGCCATTCTCCTTTTCCATGACATTGGTAGGATGGCCCGCAGATGGTTTTGCTTATTTCACGGCAAAAATTTGTTCCTTTTCACTATCTTCATAAATAAAAAAAGTGATTAAGTTCCTAAAATCACATATATTTATTACTAATAGAAGTAAATGACTAAGAACCTATTTTAACTAGATTACACTTAAATACTTTTATAACTTTTAAATTAAAATTCCTCAAAATTGGTTTTATTTTTCTAAAAATTGGTTGAACTTTAGTGTATCAAACTAGTTATAAAAACCATATAAATTTATGTACCAGTAAAATAGAGATCAATAGGATATGGAGAACTAGATTTGGCCGGTCTGTTGGAGCCTTGGAGGGTGCTGAAATATGGAGCAGAAATCGTATGAGTGCTGAAATATACGAAATAAATAGGCAGTGATAAAACGTTTGGATGGCCTGGCCCATGGGCCGGGGACGGGAGCAAGATATACACCCGAGCAAAGTGTGGCGGCGGGCTCAGCGCCGGCCGTCATTTTTCCCCTTTCCCCGCCCCAAATCAAACCCACCGGCCATGGAGACGCAGGCGGCGGCGGCGGCGGCGGCGCCTCGCCGTGCCAAGAGAAGGAAGCCGGAGGCACCCAACAGCCCCGAACAGGAGAGTGCAGCAAACTCGTCGCTACCACCTGATTCCAGTCCTCCTGGAGCCAGAGGAGATGAATCCCACATCCAAAATCCACCGCCCGGAGTTGGTGGAGGAGAAGAAGAAGATGGGGTCGACCGAATCAGCCGCCTCCCGGACGCCATCCTCGGTGAGATCATCTCTCTCCTCCCCGACAAGGATGCCGCCCGCACCCAAACCCTCTCCGACCGGTGGCGCCATCTCTGGCGGTCCGCCCTCTCAACTTTCACGGCAGCGAGTCCCTCAGCGTCGATGTCGTCTCCCGCATCCTCTCCGCCCACCAGGGCCCCGGCCGCCGCTTTGGCTTCCACGCACAACACCTACGGGTCCACCCCGCCACTGTGGATGAATGGCTCCGATCCCGCGCCGTCGACAACCTCCAAGAGATTGACTGCTGGACCGGCTTATTTGATATGGAGGTGTTGCAACCGCCACCGCCGCCGGTGTCTATCTTCCGGTTCTCGTCGTCCCTCTGTGTCGCCACTCTCAGCCAATGCCACCTCTCTGACGACATTGCCCAGGCCCTTAAGTTCCCCCGGCTCAAGAAGCTCGCACTTCAACGTGTTAGCATTTCGGAGGATTCCTTGCATAGCATCATTGCTGCTTCTCCCGTCCTCGAGTGCTTCTTGCTTTGCAGAAGCGCCGGCTTCCGCTGTGTCAGGATCAACTCAGCTAGCCTTACAAGTGTTGGGGTGAGTTCTGGGTATCATCCAACAATGACCTACTTAGAAGAATTCATCGTTGAGGATGCACCTTGTCTTAAAAGGATTCTGAATATTCAAGAACGAGGGAGAAAAATGCAATTGCAAGTGTCAGTTATTTCAGCACCCAATCTGGAGACCCTGGGTTGCCTAAATCATTTTGATTTCTCTTCCAGACTCAAGTTGGGCTCTATGATTATTGAGGTACCTCTTGGTTTCCTACTTATTGCCTATAATAAGTTTGAGTTGCACTTTTGTGTGCAGAAGAAAACAAAAAGTTGAAAATATCGAAATTTATAAATGTGCTGACGCATGTTTCGTGCAGCCATGCCGCAAAAAAGGAATTCGATCATTAATTCGACAACGCCGCATGTACTATCAAGATTTTAGCAGTCCAGATTTTAAATCTTAACCTGGATGTGATTATTGACTTAATGAGATGCTTCCCATGCTTGGAGAAGTTGTATATCCAGGTAAATATATGAAACTAGTAAACTCATTGTATTCATAATTTCATATATTCTTTGGATCTGGTTTAGTTTTTATTTCTATTCTTCTTGAATTGTTTGTATGCTGTTTTTTTTTCTTTTCAGTCACATGAGGGGAGAGAAAAGAATTTATGGCGCCGCAAACATCGTAATTTTATCAAATGCAATGACATCCGTCTCAAGACAATTGTGTTGAATAATTATGAAGGCATAAGGTCACATGTTAACTTTGCATCATTCTTTGTGCTAAATGCAAAGATGCTGGAGTCAATGACATTTCTGTGTCGACACTACGGTGCAAATGAGATATTTCTTTGCACAGCAGCGTAAGCTGCTACAGCTAGAGAAAAAGGCTTCAAAATGTGCTCGGTTTTATTTCACTAGCAAGAGATGTTGCCATGACTTTATGCATATCAATCATGCCCATGATTTGTCTATAACCGATCCCTTTGAATGTGTTAAACCAACGGTTGGTGTACCGCATTCTGAGTAGTTACTGCTTGACTTGTACTCTTGTTTGTTGGTAAATTTGGTGAGGTGTTTTCACTTTAACAGTGTTAAAGCAGGTTTGTTGCTAAATGAACTATGTGTGTATTGTAAGATTTGTGTAATTGTGGCAGTATGTCAGCCACCGTTTGACTTATCTTCATGCTCAAGTAATTGCAGTGGTACTGTTTTTATAGAAGACTCCATTCATTTAAGAGCAGTGTATGGACAGTAGCATGGAAGGCATCCAGTTTACAGTATCCAGTGCTTCATTTACTGGGCACTGGAGGGCATGAGCATAGTGAGTGTAGGATACAGAAGGTTGGGGTGGGATGTGTTAGAGTGAATGGCAAAACCAATTCTATTGATAGACCCCAACGGGGAAATATACAAGTGTGTATACATATGCAAAGAAACCCTCCAAGTAGAGGGAAAAAGGAGAAAACATCTATACATCTAACACCCCCCCTCAAACTCATGGTGAATCTACAACACTGAGTTTGGAGAGTAGGAATCTATGTTGAGCCTGGGTCCGTGGCTTGGGTGAAGAAATCAGCTATCTGAACCTCTCTGAAGGCACATGGTGGAGGATCACAACCCGATCATGCACACTTGCGATCTCATGTAGGCAAAGATCAACGCCAATGTGCTTGGTCAGCTCATGCATGACCGGATCTCGAGCAATATTGATTGCACCAGTCTTTGTCGCCGAAGAGAGAGGAGTGGGTGCAAATGCGGTAGGCACAATCAAATCCTCAAGAAGCCATCAGAAATATGTCACCTCTGCAGCCCCAATCGCCATAGCGCCGCAAAAATTTCGACCTCAAAGACTGAAAGGAAAGAAGAAGCTCGCTTTTTGGTTTTCCGTGCAATCAACGAGGAGCCAAGAAAACACAATAAGCCGAGAGAGAGTAGCGACGGTCTCACTCACCCGAATTCGCATCGTGAGTATGCCCGGCCGAGAGAACTAGAACGCGGAAGAAAAAAGACGACGGAGATAGTTCCACGAAGATATCGCAGAACACGGCGGAGGTGAGCGTAGTGGAGCCGGGTAGGAGCTTTGCTAAACCAGACTCAAGACATGAACAGAGTGAGTGATGTCGACGAGTGATCCCAAGATAGACAAGGCTCCCAACAAGCCGACGATAGCGAAAGGGATCGCCAGTGGTTCACCATCGGCGGTCGGAGGTGAACATTAAGCTCCATAGGAGTGTCAACAAATCCCGGATGATCGAGAGAGCAAAGACGGGAAAGAAGGTCCCGGGTGTACTTCTCCCGAGAGAAAAAAATGCCATCGTGGGTGGAGGTGACCTCAAGCCCAAGGAAGTAACGGAGCGACCCAAATCGCATGAGGAATGTCTCACCCATCACGCCGCTTCACAAAGGCAATGAACTGAGTCATCACCGTGATGATCATGTCATCAACATATAGGAGAAGAAGAGTGCGACCACGAGGAGAAGTGTGAACAAAGAGAGCAGATCATGATCACTAGGCTTGAAGCCAAAGATCAAGGAGAAAACAGAGGAGAAACGCCAAACCAAAGCGCCGAGGAGCTTGCTTTAAGGCCATAGAGTGAACGACGCGGCCGACAAACCATCCCATCAGAACGGAGTATCCGAGGAGGCTGCATATAGACTTCCTCATGAAGCTCGCCATTGAGGAAGGCGTTCTTGACATCCAACCGTGAGATCGACCACCGACGGACCCGAGGCAACAAAGAAGAAGGGTTCGAACAAAGGGTCATGTGAGCAACCGAGCGAACGCCTCCTCGTAGTCAATGCCATACTCCTGCTCAAAACCACGAGCCACAAGACGAGCTTTGTAGCGCCAAGAGAGCCATCCGAGCGAAGTTTTGACCTTGTAGACCCACTTGCAAGTGATAGGAGTGACATGAGGCGGTGTAGGAACAAGATCCCAAGTGCTAGTGCGCCAAGGGCAGCAATCTCCTCAGCCCATAGCGTGCCGCCACTCGTAGGTGAGCAGCAGCCTCCCGATAGGTCGCGGGCTCGGCTAAAACAACAAATGTGTGATGCCGCTAGGGACGGGTGAAGCCAAGGCGCTCGGGAGGACGAAGGGTGCTGCGATCACGAAGAGCATAGCGAGGAGATGGAGGAAGGGGTCCAAGAATGGACGGAGAGGAATCAAGTGGTGGGGTAGGACGAGGACGACGAGTATAGTGGTGAGTGACCTCACGGGAGGAGGCCGGTGGTGGAGGATGAGGTGGAGGAGGTGGAGAAATAGGAGGAGATGGCTAAGGTGGAGAAAAGAGGAGGAGGTGGCGAAGATGGAGAAATGGGAGGAGATGACGAAGGTGGAGTCGAGGAGGGAGGTGACAAAGTGGAAGATACCACACTCAGTAAGCTAAGAAAGGAGAGGGACTCAGCGGTGTTAGGATGACCGTAGGGAGAACGAGGATAGTAAGGGCGGGACTCATCAAAGGTGACATCCCGAGAGATCCTCATCCGCCGAAAGCAACGTGGTCATAACGGCGATAGCCCTTATGTTCCGTATCGTACCCAAGGAAAACACACTTCGACGTGACAGAAAGGTGAGTTTGCGCGCGCTCACGAGGTGGAAGTAGAACATACCGCATACACACCCAAAACAACGAAGATGATCATAGGAAGGAGGGGTGCCAAAAAGACGCTCATAGGGAGTGCAACCCTTTAGAGAGGTGGGCCGGTTGGCGGTTTATGAGGAAAAACCGCCCAGTAGAGACCGCCTCAGCCCAACCGAGGAGCAAGGGCGAGGAGATCAAGAGCGCACGAAAGCGCCTCTCAAGAATGTGGCGATGCTTGCGCCAAAGAACACCATTTTGAGCATGAGCACCGGGACGAAAAATCGAAAGCAAGGGTGCCCCTCGCCAAAGAAGGTAGGAGCGGTGGGCAAGTGGAGATGTACTCGCCCGGCCAGAGTCCGCCGCGAAAACACGAATGGGAGAGTTGTACCGGGTACGAACCATGGTAGCAAATTGTTGGTAAATCGAAAGAAATTGGCCTCGAGAGGACATCGATAAATCCAAGTAAATCTCGAATAGTCATCAATGAACGTAACATAATAGGATTGCCCTCCTTTTTGAAGTTATAGGTGCAGGACCCCATACATCGAGTGAACAAGATCAAAAGGTCTCTGGGATTTGGACTCACTAGAGGAATAGGGGAGTTGCAACTGCTTGCCAAGTTTGCAACCCGTACAATGGAGAGTAGTGTCACCAGAAACAGGGCCTAATACACCACTACCAACAAGACTGGACAATCTAGCACCAGAGAGATGACCAAGACGACGATGCCACTGGGCAAAAGAGGTAGTGGATGAAGCAGCTGATGCAGATGCCGGAGAACCAGGTGGAAGCAAAGCGGATGAAGGAAGACGCAACCAATCAAGCTCCCATAGGCGCTGTGAGTCCCGACGCCTAGGCCCAGCTTCCCACCAAAAGGCCCGTCACGAAGGTCCTGAACACAACAAGAATCAGACTCAAGAATAATGCGACAACCATGATCGTAGTAATTTGTCCCGCTAGAAAAGAAGTTGCATAGTGAGTTGAGGAACATGCGAGACATTAGGAACCTCAAAAGAAGAAGTTGAAAGAACACCTCTCCCAAAGAATGAAGAGAAGTGCCATCGCCGGTCGCGAACAAGGATGGGTGAATCGAAGATGACAGGAGGACAAATGAGTGGTATGGGGTGTCATGTGGAAAGAGGCACCAGAATCAAGAAACCACGGTGGCGATATACCTGATGGAGGAGGAGGTGTGGAACTAGAGGCCTGAGCTGTAGTCCCGTGAGAGGAGGCCTGAGCTGCAGAGTGAGGCGACGGAACATGGCAAGAACCTCCTCGCCCGCCGTTGCACACGTAACGAAAGTGCCCCGGCGGGAGTGGAGGAACCACCGTAGCCCGAAGATCGGGCGCCGGCCACGACGCCCGAAGCGGCTGCGCCGGCTTCTACGGCAGTCCTTCTCCTCATGGCCATAAATCTTGCAAGAGCCACACCGCACACCGTAGGGGGACCCCGCCACCACCGCAGACCGGGCGAAGGTAGAGACCGTGGTGGTGAAGCCACCAAAACGGGCAGGGCCGTGGGCCGAAGCATGGCTCACCCCCCGCCCGAAGTCGAGTCTCCTCAGCCAGAGCTCAGGCATCGCCCCTAGAAGCGATGGCGCGGACGACGAGTCAAGAGTCGTGCGCGAACAGTCTCAAACTCGACGCAAATGGTGAGAGGAACTCGTGGAGACGGCGTCTCGCCGCTCCCCGTGCCGGCCACAACATCGACAAGTACCACCACCACAAAACTCGCCCCCAAATTGTCCAGCGATGCCGACATCGGGCATCTTATGGTGGAAGTCTTCGACCGTAGAATCGAGCCGGCGAAGTGATCGTGCCTCCTCAATAACAGCAAGGTACATCGCCTCATTGCGGATTTCATAATCAAGCGACGAGGTGAGCCCACATGAGCCGGGATGTGGCAAGCCCTCCGAGGGAGCGTGCAAAATCAATTTCGATGCTTGCCAGTAAGATGGCCTTGGCTGATTTCTCCTCACGCAGCCAAGTCTCATAGAGACCAAGATCAGATTGATAGGTCTCCATCTCAGCCTCAAATGCATCAAGAATAGCATGTTTGGCGGCATCATCAGCATCTGGAGGATAGGTGGGCTGCTTAGGAAGAACTGGACAGGGAGGACAGGCCCGGTCCCCCGTAAGATATCCCCACAGCAGCTGTCCATCCATGTGAACCTCCATATGAAAAACGAAATCACCCCAATTTGTGCCATTGAAGATAACCGGCACTTGGGAACGGGAATGGCACCCGACGAGTACGACTGGGGGACGCCATGGTAGAGGAATCAGCAATGGTTGTGCTGCTGCTGCCCTTTTTTTTTTTTTTTTTTTTTTTTTTTTTTTTGGTGAAAAGCAGAGCAGGGGGCTAGCGGAAAACAGGAGCACGCACGCGAGCAAGCAGAGCCGCTGCAGACAGCACGCTGTGAGGAGGAAAAAGGAGGATGCGAGACCGAGGCGGCCGAGGCGCGAGGGAGGCGGATCTCGCCGAGAGCCGGTTCCCGAGAGCCCGAGCCTGGTTCCCTGAGAGGAGGAGCAGCAGACGGCCGGCACGGGGAGGGCTGGCGGACAGCGCAGCGCGGCGCTGAAGGCTACTGGCGATGGCGCTGCGCAGGGGTCCGCGCTGAGCCGGGCGGCGCGATGGCGCTGAGCTGGTGTGGCGCCGCAGGCGCCGCTGCCCGCGCGAGGAGGCGCGCAAGGATGCGGGCGAGCCGCAACGGCGCGAGAAGGTGGATGCTGTGAGGTGGAGGCCGGGCGGGTTGCCCAAATCGCCGGCCAGAGAAGGTGAGGATCGGAAACCTAGTCGATACCATGTTAGAGTGAATGGCAAAACCAATTTATTGATAGACCCCAAAGGGGAAATATACAAGTGTGTATACATATGCAAAGAAACCTCCAAGTAGAGGGAAAAAGGAGAAAAACATCTATACATCTAACAGGATGGATATCTGGCTATAGAATGAGCTGGGATATTCAAATATCTGTCAATCCGGTAGTAGACCTTGTATGTTAGTTGTCTCTGCTTGAGTTGATGAATCTTGTGTGTAAGATTTTATTCTCCATTTTTTGTCGTTAAGTTAAGTTGGCAACACTGATGAAATTCACTAGTACTCCCTCCATTACAAATTATAAGACGTTTAGGCTTTTCTAGATATATTTCTTTTACTATGCACCTAGTTATACACTGTCTAGATACATAGTAAAAGAAATGTATCTAGAAAAGCCAAAACGTCTTATAATTTGGAATGGAGGTAATACTTGCTTGTCGGACAGATAGTTTGAATCATGTGGGCTGAGCAGAGTAGAGAATCTTGCTGCAAAGGCTAGTGCCGCTGCCTCGCTGCCTCAGCCATTGGGTACTGATGATACAGAATTTCACTAGCATCTGTTGGAGATGATACAGAGTTTCACTAGCATCTGTTGGAGGCTTAGCTTAGGCTAGCTTTCTAGCATCCTTTATCCTTGTCCCTCCTCATGTACTTGTTCACTGTATGTAGACCTGACTAGAACATTCTCAAGCTTCCATTTGTACTGTGCTTTGGAGTTGTGAGGTCCATCTGATCGAGGTCGGTGACAAATGGCTTTAGAGCCGTTTTCCGTGCATTCTGCTGGCACCGATGAGGTCGCCCCATAGCTTGGTACCATGGGTTTCGTGGAGGTGTATTCGTCTGTTGTTTCCGATGAGCAGAGGGATCGGATCTGAGCAGCTGGATCACATCCTTGTGATGGTGGAGCAGATGAACGCCTCCATCAACAGCACCACCGAGTACCTGAAGAAAATGACGACTACACAACCATCCACCACGCCAAGGTGTTTGAGGCAGTGCCTATCAGCCCCTATGTTCTTCATCAGCTTCGCCCCAACTCTGTCTCAGCAACAATAGTGGGTACAGTTCTGTCCTGTCTCGGGCCTCGGCACCAGCCCTTGCATGCAATGCGCACAAGGTGTTTGAGGTAGTGCCTATCAACCCTTTTAGTGGATGATGGTGAGTTAGACATGGAGAGCAATTATGCAATTTTTTTTTTTTTAAAAAAAGAGAGCACATCCCACCATGGAAAATCCAAAGAAATAATTATTAGGTTTGTATAAATATCTCCAACGGTTCACTTCTCAAATTTAAGATTATTTCAACTCTTAAAGAGGAGTAGGGAGACAATTTATTTTCTTTCTTTCCAGAACAGTTATTATTTGAAAAGGGATTTCTCCCCATTCCCACGCTCTTGGCACGGAAATACGAGTTATTATTAATAACGCACTCTTTGAAAATTTAAAAAAAAAAAGGGGCCCTCCGACGGATACAACGACCGCACCCAGTATCTCCAGCATTTCAATCCATCTTTTTTCCGCTCTCGAACAAAAAATCCCAGACACCTAGTTGAATTTCCCAATCAGAACTAGCTAGCAACGAATCTAAAGTCGACGAGGCCAATAGCCTCTCAATGCAAGCAGCAGCTTGTCCTCTGTCATGGTCCTGCTAGTGTGCTCAGCTTTTGCCCAAAGCTTTTCAGCTTGTTCTTGCCACAACGCAAGAACATATTGTTGTTTCAAACCTTTTTTTTCTAGTGCAAGCAATGGTTCCTCCGTACTCCCTTTGTCCCCAAATAAAAGACGTTTTAACTCTCATCCATGTGCAAAGATTAATTGCTTGAACCTAGACATACATGATGCTTAGATGCATTCAAGAATGAGTGAACCTCGACAATCACTTTTGCTCCTAGAAAGTCTTTAATTTTGGGAAGGGAGTAGAACCTAACATATACCACGAGGCTAATTCAAGACCTGTAATCCCGAAAGGATCCGGCCTAGGAGAGCAAATCCACGCCACCCCAATTCTTCCGATTGGTCCAGATTTTTTTTACGCCTAGGTCTTTTTCATTCTTTTGGAATCATGTTCCAATCCAGCCATCTCCTTGGTCAACAGTAAATAGGTTTTACTTTTTTGTTTTTTACCCCATGTGTTACCAGAATCTTACATCCGAAGAAGATAAAATTCGGAGTTTGGCGTTGTTTTGCGTTTACCCGCCCGACGGCATGTTTTGCGAAAACCCCCTTGCCACAGCTACCGAATATATACCGCGCTCCACAATCGGAAAAAAAAAAGGGCCTATCTCTCCTCTCCTCCTCACGCGACGC
The DNA here is from genome assembly GCA_015847255.1 of Hyparrhenia diplandra. Classification (NCBI taxonomy): domain Eukaryota; kingdom Viridiplantae; phylum Streptophyta; class Magnoliopsida; order Poales; family Poaceae; genus Hyparrhenia; species Hyparrhenia diplandra. The sequence goes on along the minus strand of JADLZK010006151.1, from coordinate 359,558 downwards.
CTCCGTCTCCCCCTGCGGCGGGCGGGCGGCACGGTGCCACGGCCCGGCGCGCCGGCCGGCCCCTCCCTCTCCCCACCGCCTCCTTCCTCCCTCTCCTTCTCCCTCTCCCTCCCCCGGCGTGCTCACCACAGTGCGGCCTCCCGTGGCTCATCCCCCTGGCTGAGAAACCCTAGGTGCCGCCCGCAGCCGGCGCCGCCCCCCGGGCGCCCTCCTCCTCCTCCTCCCTTCCTCCCCGACCTCGGTGCGAGTCGGCCGGCCCTCCGAGCCGCGTCGACCTGTTACTGTGGCCGAACCAAAGCCCAGCAGTGGTCGTCCATGGTGGTGGGCAGCCGGGCGCCCCCCGCCGGTGTCAATTGATTCCTCGGCGTCTTACTGTAAGTGATTGACCGAATCTCTTTACCTTACATTTAGGGATGCACCGATTTTGGGGATTCTAATTTCTAGGGTTCTTGTTTGGGGAAGAACATGGGCCTTCCTATATGGTGCTCCATCTTCTCCTTTCTACGAATCCGAGCTATATCCCCATCCCCCCCTTCTTTCGGATGCAAGCGGAGCAACCAGGGTGAGAAAAAAGGTAAATTTGCATGTTCCTCATGGGAAGACGAGGCTGTGGGTGATTCATGGTTTCTGGTGTGCTTATGCCTATTTTTATGTTCAATTTCAGCAACCGTATCTGCAACCTGTGGGTCATTCATGGTTTAAAAATTTGTTGATGGTTGGGGTTGGGAGAGTAGATGCCTGTAGTGTTCTATTACATGTTTTTTGATGGTCATACATTGCTCCATGAAATGCCTGAAATGTTGTACTATAAATTTAGATAGATAGGTTAATTTGTGTTTGCCTAATTCCAGATAGAAATGCTTGCAGGTTTGAATTCCAAAATGAATTGATATTTAGGGAATGAAATTTGGGAGTGGCGGAGTGCCATGTTGTCAGTGGATGCATACATGAATAGATTGGAATAATGCGACCAATAAAGTAGTCTTGTATATTAATAAAAAGTTGTTTTTAGACAACTGAATATTAGAGTTTTTGTGTAAACAAACAGTATGGAATAATCATATGGCTGCAATTTTATTCTAAATCTGTTTTTATAGATCAGTGATGTCTGTTCATTGAGATAACAATGATTTTTGAGCTGACTATATATCTACGTCTTCAGCTTGAGATTGGTCAATGGGATTCTTTTAGCTGACAAATATAGGGTCTACTATCTGATTTGAGATTGGTCAATGCGATTCTTTATTACAGCCATTTCTTGATGCTATCTGCAGATTGATTCATTGAGTGCCGAGGCTACAAATATTAAAGCCTAATGAATAATATAATATATGGATACATTTTACAATAGAAGAGCAGCTCAATGTGTTACCATTTCAAACACTTTGTATAGTCTTACCATGCACATTCTTTTTTTTCACTAGACTAAAAAAAAAACAGTACTATAATATTCTCGCTGCTATGGACGTTTTCCTTCACCACCCCACAACCGAGGCACTTCACTTTCCTTTGCTTGTGTTATTTAGTGACACTGTAGTGACTTAATGGCAATAGTGTTTACGCATGATACATAGTAGTGTGCTCCATGGAGAAGAGCTGGGCAAACAAAATGGGGTAGGAGGGCTGATGCAATCTCTATGACCTCAAAATTGTTACATGAAGTGATATAATTTAATAAATGATTATTCATCGGGATTCTGGCTAAAACCCAATCCATTTTGTTCGTATTTTAGAAAGAAAATGTAGCTATTCCATGCTTGAGTGGACACATTTTACTAAATAGTCATCCTAATTATAAAGCCCCATGATGGTTGAAACCTAAACTAACAATGCTGGCCTACCATCTCGGCAATACAGTATTGTGTCCCCAACAGGAGGACTGCCTAATTGTCTGCAGGACTACAAGTGTAATCCCGTCACCACCCCTTTCTCATTTCCTTTATTTGATTTCACTGTCTCTACCCTTATTTATGTGCAATTAGGTACTATCTGTTCATGGATGTACATTTTCAAATGTTGTGTCAAATCATCCCTCTAATAGATGTGTTCCATCGCAGAATTATGATTTTAAAAATGTAAAAATCCTTCTGGACTCCTTTTTATTTGAGAGTATAGTTCTTCCCTTTGCACTAACTCTGTAATGAGTGCTAATGCCTGCCATGTTAATTTTGTAGATGCCAAACATTAGTGTCTATGAGGACTGGCTTCTCTTCCTACCTCCAGTTTCCTCTATTAGATTCCAATGTGGCTTTGTCCTTAGAATTTTAGGCATCATAACTGCTATTAATTCATTCCTTTCCTCCTATCAATAAAACCAAAAGAGGCATGGTATTTTCAGTTACGTATACCCATTTCCAGTACTATTATTTTAATTCTGCCAAAAGTTAAGTGATCAAATCAAATTAACCTGCAGTTCATGGGAAAATATTATTTAGCATTGATTCGAAGTTTTCGCTTTAGCGCCATCTGTTATGTCTCTGAACTTGCATCTATACTGGTTGCTTAGGATACATAGTGTGAAAATATGACTATCAACTAGAGTCTTCCAATACATGCTTCTGGCCCTGCGATGATTTGCTATAGCACCGCTCATGTATTGTTGCCCTATTGTTCTTAATTATTCATGCTTTCCCAGTGCTTGCCCTATATTAATTACTTATTTATTTATGGGATTAAATTTTGACTCTTCATGCTGGGATTAGGTCAATTAAATGACTATATTTACCAAATTTAGTCATACTTAAATGGTAATGTCGTGTGGGTTAAGGCTAGCAATCTGATTTTAGCGTTGCAATTCTAAGTTCTTCTCATGACATAGGGCTATCACTTAGAATTGCGTTGCAATTCTAAGTGATATAGAAAAATGAATGTTTTTAGCATTGCAATTCTAAGTTCTTCTCATGACATAAAAAGTATTTCCATTTCCATTTACTTTTGTAGGCATAGAGTATACATAGACAGCTAACGGTGCTTGTTATTAAGGGTGCACTTCAATAACATGCACTCCTTATGCCTGCTCTTTTCATCTTACTCTTCCTTACACTGCAAATCCATGCTTTGATTTACTGATGCCTGTTTTTCCCCGATTCTCCTAGGAAGATTTCCTAACTATATTGTTCTTTTTTTTTTGGCATGAACATTTACTAATGTCTTTTTTTTTTGGTTTCTTCAGGATTACCTTGCATCACGAGGTACTCTCACTGTGCCTCTCCTCAGGTTAGACCCATTTTTACATTCTTGTTTATTGTTAGGTGCCCCTTTCGTGTCACTGCAGCCCTTTACAGCAGCGTGAGTTCTTAAGGTCTGTAGTTTCAAAGCATGATAAATTGTCAGTGTAGCTTCCTTCACAGTATTAGGTTATTATGGTCCGTACGATCATAGGTGATGTTTTTCTCTTGAAATCTGTGATAACTGTAGTTAATCTCCAAAAAAAAACTACAATAACTATAGGATCTTATGCAATAATTCACGTCACCTTTGGGTTTGTCTTCCTTCATATTTCTCACATGTGGCCATCAGCAGATAGTCATCAGCTTAGTGTATAGCATTCTGGATCTCCATGGCAATGCTACTAATTTCTTTGAGGTATTTAATGCTCGTCTAAATTCCTATTTGATAGTTTTGGTGAACATTGCTATGGTTCAGGTGGATAATCTTAATTGAACATTGGTACACGAATTTTGCTTGATAAAAGAAATAGTGAGAAGAAGATAGCTTAGTCTGACGTCACTGACTAAGGTAAATGCTGCTAGCTCAAACATAACTAGAACAAACTTCTTTGGGAGTTTTTTTGTGCTTGATTCCCAATTTCAGATAACATTGTACATGACACAATTCTTGTATGTGTATTTTCTTGTATGTGTATTAGTTTGTACCGTACCCACTCATAGTATACAATGACTGTCCTTTTGCTCGGTTCATATATAATACCTTTGCCAGGTTTCATACAGACCAAACAATGGGGAAAATAGTTGTTTCGGTCAATCATGAAAATCACAATAACTACTGCCTTTACATTATGTTATTAGCATTTGCATAACACATGGTAGAGTAGGTATAGATGTTTTTTCTCATCTTTCATTATGTTATTAGCATTTACAGATTTTTAGTTTTCTACACATCACATAATTAATTTGAGTGTGCAGCGATGCCAATATGGAACAACTTTTAAACTATATATGAATCCCTTTTATTAGCCGGAAAATGTAAAAGCGATCATTTGTACACTACAGCATGTGAAACATTTTGGTTTACCTTGAATGATTATAATTTTGACAGACTTATGAACAGGAATGTGCTTGTGCTAAGTTACCTCAAGTTTCTACTTTTTGTGTGCCTCTTAGAAGTGTATTGGAGCTCATGAAAATAAATTGTTTCCCTTGATATACCTTTCAGATTGACTACGTGATCTTACCAGAGGTTTGACAAAATGATCTGGCCTTCCCATCATGCTCTTAGTTGTTTCAACTAACCAGGATGGAATAATATATGAAATAATGGGGCTTCCAATTTGGATATATATATCACACCTGTTGTTTTAGTGGTATTTTCATCTTCTATATCTTGTGTCGTTCATTTATGGCTGTAAAATTATTTCCTGCATTTACAGCCTACTATGCTTGCTCAGAAAAAATCATGATGTATGTTACTGCTACATGAACTCCTTTTGCTTTTAATCAGTCTCTGCTGACCTACCTTCCTTTCCATCTTACAGGTTCAGGTTCCTCCCATGGGTTACAATTTTTTCACTATTGATTTCTCTCCATGTATGACAAAATCAACAATTGCCTGTGTATGGACTGAGTACAAAATTGTTCTCACATGCTTATTATTCTGAACACTTGGTAAGTCCAATCTCATCTAGAGGCTGCTTAGATCATTTTATTAGACCTATTAGCTGGCAACCATATTTATAGCATTCCACTTGCAACATGATTTTTGGTTCCTTCATGTCTGTACTTAGCGACTAAGAGATGTATGTTTTGATTTATGCACTACAGTTCAGTGCCATGTTCATCTAAACACTCTGCATTCACCCTTCTTCCTTAGGTAACGATGCAAATGATTAATGAGGATGGGGGATGTACAAGTAATCCTGTGTATATAGTAAGGTGCACTTCCTTGGCCCATGCTTCGGATAATACGTTAATATTGAAAAAAGATTCCTATGTGTGGTCACAAACTTTTGAAAACAAGATTGGATGGTTTACAGCGTGGTGTCATATACAGTTACGCCTGATATGCAGTGAGTTTAGTCTTCAGGGATTCAAATTTCGGTTCTTCACACTTTGTTGGTGTTTGGTGTCGATGTTATGATCTAATTTAGTACCCGACGCTATCTAACAACAACTTCTCCGGCCCTTGACTTTTGCCTTAGTTAATGTAATCAAGGTGCAGTAAACTAATTCCAGTATTAGTAAAAACATGATTCCTTACATTTTGTACAGAAACTCAAAAGAAGCATATGGAATTTGGAAAGGATGTAGTCCTCAAACAGATTTTGGACCTCACAGGTGTTTTCTTAATGTCCATCACTTTTTTTTGCGAAGATAATGCCCATCGTTTAGTGTTGTTTGACTCCCCAATTTTAAATTCTTCGTTGCCATATTGGTTACTTCAACTGTTTCAGGTAAAATATATACCACACACTAGATTCTAAGGAAGAGATGTTGCCTTTAGTGAGTCTTATGCAATGTCGACAGTCATGAACATAGCAGTGGTAATGTTTCTGTGATTATTTCTCCTGTGAGCATACCTTAGCAATAGTGCTTTAAGCTATACAACACTTCTAATTGTCCAAATCATCTTTTTTCAGGTGTTAAAAGAAATAAAACCAGCAGGCGTGACCTTTACTGAGAGACCGGACTCAGCTGACCATAGAGTTCCTACTTGCATTTCGTTTCATTTGTTGTGCTTCTAAATTCTAATTGTATGTACCATACCATCATTTCTATACAGACAGCTCAACTTTCACTATGTTATCTCAAACGTACCGTCTGTAATTAAGTTTATGACTATTTGGATGATTGTAACTTCTGCAATGTCATTCTACTACACACCAGTCTAATCTATTGAACTAGCTCGATGTGCAAATTTAGCCGTCCTATCCAGCAACCGTCGGCTTCTGAATTGGTTCCTATCAATTGCCTTTACTCTTTCATATCTTATATTGTTTACCAAAGTAATGGTGATCTTTTGTTTATGCATCTACTTACCCTAATTTTTATTTTTACACCCTAGCAGATAGAAATTTACCCAACACCAAGATTGGCGCGCAAAGGCGCGCCTTCTAACTAGTATTCCTAATGATATGGACACTAGATGCATATGTAGAAGTTGAGGTAGTAATACATGGTGGGGCACTGGGTATGCCCTAAGACTGACCCCAACAAATAACCTAAACCCAAAAATGCATCGCCCACATTATTTTTGCCTATCAAAAACAACCTCCAACGGCCTACCTAAACACAGTACCCAGTTTGCCTACCATGCCGAAGAAGGGTCATTCTCTCTCAACCCATATCTCTGGGCGCGAGGGGGCAGGGCATGGGGCCACGCACGGACCGCCGATGGTGGCTAGGCGCCGCAGCCGCGACATGGTGCCGGACGGCGGGAGGAGAAGCTCCGGGAGCAGGAACGCCCGACCTAGCGGGGTGTCGGCGTCACCGTCATCGGCCAACATGTGGCGCTCGTGCACGTCGGCTGGCGGAGGTGGTGGTGTAGTCCTGCCACCGCTTTCTCGCCCTCGCTTTGCCGGGCGGGCACCGCGCCGCGTGCGCCGAGCGGAGCTACTCTTGACGACGATAGTGGGTCCATCCCATGTTGCTGCGCCGCCCGATGGTCCTGCACTCGGTGCTTTGTGTCGGCGACGACGTGGGCGTGGCCATGAAGGAGGAACGGGGAGCAGCGGGAGGAGCGAGCGCTGTAGGTAGTGGATCGACGATGGGGTTTGCGCTTCCGCGGCTGGAGGCGGAGCTGGCGCCCATGGTGGATTTCGTGGTCCTTGTGTGCCCCACATGTGGTGAGGTAGAGTCGGGGAGGAGCTCCGACCACGGGAGGGAACCACTGGGAGGAGCTCTGCCGGCCATAGAGTCGTGCCACGGAGGGGTTCGCACTAACGACCGGTGCGAGGTGGAAAAGCGCATGGCGGCATGGCCAGCTGGAGGTGCGGCGCATGGCTCCCTGGACATGGGTGGCGGCGGTCGGATCGACAATGGAGGGCAGGTTGCCATGGGGGGAGGAGATTTGCGTTCATAATCTTTTGGATTTGGGTTCTATTGTCGGCCGCCTTGGTTTAAGGCACTAGAACCTCACTCTAGTTCACCATATATTTCTAGTCTATTCACCATGTTTGGTTAATGGTACCATGACTGATAAGCTAAATGAACACGGTGATTGAATTTAGAGAGAACGGTACCAAAGATAGAGAGAGCATATCATGTGCTCCCATCCCTTCCCATATCCCTCCACATTAAAAAATACATGCATGAATAGAACAAACAAAAAAACTATGAATGCGATTAAAAAAAAAAAAACTATGCATAGATGGCGCATGGTTGCACGCTTATTCAAAATTCAACCTCTTTGATCAAGTTATTTTGCAATAACGAGAAAATGAAAAATTATCCAAACGTAGTAGATGGCATAGGCCCATGGGCCGTAACAGGAGGTCTATGCTGCACGCACCCAAACCGCTTCAGCAGTTCAGCCAGCCGTCGTGTTTCCCTAACCTGCTACCTCGCCCCAAACCTAGCAGCCGGCGGCCATGGGAGGCTCTGGCGGCGGCGCCTCGCCGTGGCAAGAGAAGGAAGCCGGAGGCACCCAATAGCCGGAAACTGGAGGGTGGAGGAATCATCCAAAATCCACTGCCCGGAGCCGGTGGAGAAGAGGCAGATGGGGTCGACCGTATCAGCCTCCTCCCCGATGCCATTCTCGGTGAGATCATCTCTGCTCCCCACCAAGGATGCCGGCCGCACCCAAACCCTAGCCACCCGCTGGCGCCATCTCTGGCGCTCCGCACCTCTCAACCTTGACGGCCTAAGCATTTATCCCCACGATGTCGTCTCCCGCATCCTCTCCGCCCACCGGGGCCCCGGCCGCCACTTCCGCTTCCACGCGGAATGCCTACAGGACCACCCGCCACTGTGGATGCATGGCTCCGATCCCCGCCCTCGACAACCTCCAAGAGCTTGACTGCTGGACCCGCTTGATTTGGGGGCCGCTGGTGTTCCAACTGCCACCTCCACCGGTGTCTGCCTTCCGGTTCTCGTCCACCCTCTGCGTTGCCACACTCAGCCAATGCCACCTCTCTGACGACGTCACCCAGGCTCTTCAATTCCCCAAGCTCAAAAAGCTCGACCTTAAGTGGGTCAACATTTCGAGGATTCCCTGCATAGCATTATTTCTGCTTCTCCCGTCCTCGAGTGCTTGCTGCTTCAAAAGAAGCTTTGGTTTCCGCTGTGTCAGGATCAACTCAGATAGCCTTACAAGCGTTGGGGTGAGTGGTGGGTATGCTGGAGATGAACCAACAGTGACATTCTTAGAAGAACTCATCGTCAAGCATGCCCCTTGCCTTAAAAAGGATTCTGTATTTTCGACCACGACAACTATGGATGGGCATGCGACTGCGAGTATCAGTTATTTCAGCACCTAATCTGGAGACCTTGGGTTGTCTAAGTTGGGCTGATAACTCTTCCAGGCTCACGTTGGGCTCTACGATTATTGAGGTACCTATTGGTTTTCAACCTCTTGCCTACAGATTCTGAGTCGCTTGTTTTGTGCAGAAAGAAACTTGAAAATATCCCAAAAAAAAAGGACTGACACATGTTACATGCAGCCATGCCACATAAAGCAATTCCGGGTCATTAACTCAACAACGCCGGCTTCTTCTATCAAGATTTTAGCGGTCTATATTTTTACTCTTAGCCTGGATATGATTATTGACTTAATGAGATGCTTTCCATGCTTGGAGAAGTTGTATATCGAGGTAAACATACTAAACTAGTAAATTCATTATGTTCATATATTGTTTGGATCTGGTTTACTGTTCTGTGAATTCTTCTTGAATTGGTTGTGTTTTTATACTGTTTTCACCTTTTCAGTCAGACAAGAATATATGGCGTGGTAAACATCATAATCTTGTCAAATGCCTTGACATTCGTCTCAAGACCGTTGTGTTGACTAATTATCAAGGTATAAAGTCACAAGTTAACTTTGCAACATTCTTTGTGCTGAATGCAAAGATGCTGGAGTCAATGACATTTCAGTGTCAAAGGTACAGTGCGTGGGAAAAATTTCTTGCAGAGCAGCGCAAGCTGCTCCAGCTAGAGAAAAAGGCTTCAAGATGTGCTCGGTTTTATTTTACTACTCAAAGATGTGTCTACGAATTTATGCATATTGATCATGTCCATGATTTGTCTAAAACCGATCCCTTTGAATGTGATGAAACAAGGGGAGGTGTATGCACATCCTTTGAGTAGTTACTGCTTCATTCCTTTTTCCTGTGTTAAAGTAGTGGGGTTGCTAAATGAACTATTTGTATTGTAAGATTTGTGTAAGTGTGGCAGTGCCACAGTTTGACTTACTAATCTATAATCCACTGAATCTTTATGCTCAAGTCATGTCCATGGTATTGTTTTTATTACAGACCTCAATTCATTTAAGAGCAGAGTAAGGACAGTAGTATGAAAGGCATCCAATTTGCAGTAATCAGTGCTATCTTTACTGGGCACTGGAGAGCATGAGCAGAGCTAGTGTTGGATATGGTTGGGGTGTGATGGAGGCTACATAAGATTTTGCTTATCTAGCTAAAGAATGAGCTGAGATATTCAAAGCTCTGTTAATCTTGTATACCTTGTATTGGTTCTCTGCTTGAGTCGATGAAATCCTGTATGAAAGGTTTTATTCTTCAGTCTGGTGGTGAAGCTAGGTTGGCAATGTCGAAGAATTTCAGCAGTACTTGATTGTCTGACAGGTAATTTGAATCATATGTAGGCTGAGCAGAGTGGAAAATCTTGCAAAGGCTACTGCCGGCTGCCTCAGCATGAGTACTGATGATACATTGGTGATGGCTCGGATGTGAATTGATGGTGTTGGATGGGCTTGGGAGTTGGATCTCATTCCAGACATGCATTTGTGATAAAAGGTCGAATGTCTGAATGTCTGACTGATAACTTTGTAGATTGAAGGTCATCCAAGTTGTTGTCTGTACTCCCATTAGTTGAAGAAGTGTACCTTGTTCTGTAGTCATCTGGTTGCTGTGCATGTTGGCATACGCAGAAACCATCCTTCTTTGTTGTTGTAGTTGCTGTGGTTGCAGTGCTGGCCGCTCACCTGCAGTTGAAGTGAGCGTACCAATTTGCATGCCAATATTTAGTTGTAGTTGGCCCATGGGTTGTTGAGGGCATTTCACCGCTGTAATCTGCTGTTGTAATCTGCAGTAGTAGCATTGTGTATCTGCCATTTGGACCAGGTTTTATTGCTGAATCTTTTATCATTTCTAGCCTCTCAAAGTGGTTATAACAGATTCGAAAAGGTCATCATTGGTGTGTGGGTGAAGAAGAGAATCCAGGATGTCCTGCACCACATCCTATTTTTGAGGTACTGTAGAAAATAAGAGCAGCATGCAAACCACACTGCTTAATAATGAGAAAGTTCGCTGATTGTTTTTCACCTATTCTTAGAATTTGTCCTTTGTTTGAAGCAAGAGATATTAATTTAGTACACCCTTTGCAGGAATATTTATTTTCTGGTGCTGTGGATAGTCCTTAATGAATTCATGTTCAGTACGTTAATTTTCACAGGAATCACCAGGAACTGTGTGTGTTGTTAGCTTCAATGGCAGGTAAAACTATTTTTCATTACATTTTACAACAACTAATGCTTCTGAACCATCTTCACAGTCGCCCATTTATTTCAGGTTTTGGTTTTATTAGTTAGCCTTCATGTATAGCGAATTGAATATCTATATTTTACATATAGTCTATAGAATGAATCTAGCATTGTCCATGCCATTGTTCAATGCCAAGGCAACTTCTGTGCTTCACTTAGTGTATTGAACATTTATTATTTGGTCCACATTGGCTTAAATCTTCATCAGATGTTTGCACCTTTTTTCTCATTTAAGTTACTAAAAAGATGATATTGCTGCTTTTGTTTAGGCCCAAATGGTGAGTGCAGGTACCATGTTAATCCATGTCAATGGTATGTACAACATGCTGTAAATTAAACTGCAGTTACTGCATTATATATTTGTTCTAGTGAAGATACCTGGTTTCAAGGCGGCATATAGTAGTTATTTTTAATCTTAAGTTCATTATTTTCTTAGGTCCTCCTGTCTTGGCACCTTCTTATCTAAAAACCTTTTCCATGTAGAAAATCATTTTTCATTTAAGGTAACATGAGCTAGGCCTACACTGCTCTGCTGGTGTTGTGTTAATAAGGACTTCAGCTACATTGCAGCAAGCATAGGGCTACTCATTAGTGAATTCTGGAATACTTAACAAGAAATATTTCCTCATCCCCTACCTTTCATGATTGTTTCTCTTATTTTCTTTATGCCTTTTTTTCGATGTTGATTCAGAGATTGAGGACTGCAGATTTCGCAGGTTTCAAAAGTGAGCAGCTGACCTCCTACCACTAAAGACCATGGCTGAGTCTTACCAAGGTTAGTCACAATGTCCATCCCTCAAGCTGTTTGATATAATGATTTGCAATCTTGGTTGATCGACACATTATGAATGTCATATATTCTCTGCACCTGTTTCCCTTTGCTTTAGTATGCGCTCCCTAATTTCTGTTTTCACATTTTGTTTGTAACCTGCCTTCCTTAGGACACATTTACATTTTGTAAGTAAAATTATGCATACATTACAAAATTTTGTGTCTGCCTCACGGTGTTTAAAAAGTTTGTGCCTTGGTTTCCTGTAGGTGGAATTAAAGATTGAGACTTCACATGCAGCATGCTAACTAAAGTATGTTTCTGACCACTCAGTTTAGGATACTAATATAATATCTTTTTTGAGAAATTCTATGACTTTTATAATTTATTTTCCATAGCCATTTCAAAACCACTATTTGGATTTTGACAGAGAAGTATTTTGTCAAAGAAATTTTTAAGTTTGGTCAGGCCGCCATCTGAATCTGAATCACATAATAGGGTACACATGGGCCATAGCATGTGGTAAACTGTAGTAGTGAATCTAGCGCACACCCACACTTCACAGACGTTTGGAGTTGCATTGCTGAATTTAACCCTTTCATCATAAAAGAAATGCCACAAGACCGTTACGTTTGAAAATTTGCAGTTTCCCAGTTTACAAATTGAAGTTAGATTGCACTGAGGTACACTTAATGTGGTTCTGCTGGCCATATGATCTGTTGGTGCTTCAGAGTTTCAGGCCACGCCATGGACTCTGAATATCTTTTAGACTACAATTCTCTCTAATTTAGTGCTTTACCACACAAATTTGATGCATCTGCTGTTTTGCATGTTTATAAATGGATGGCATGGCATGGCATGACAAGTGAAACAGGAGGTATGCACTACCTGATTCTGTACTGCCCAAATGCCTTACTTATTAATAAGTCCTGCTCGACATCGTTGAACCTTGTGAAATATGCTTCCACGTGTTGTTAATTGCATGCTTCATCATGCCTTTAATTTAGTCCAATTTTGTGGTAGTTTTTCGGTACATACTTAGATGGCAGGCATCTTCTTTTCACTTGCTCTTTCTTTTCCTGTTGCTTAAACTCCTACAGTGCTCGTTACCAATTTATTTTATTTTATTAACAGTGCACAACATCCCCATAATTTTTACTCTCCTAACATATTTAGCTTTTTGTTCCATACTACCTATGATACCGATTTTTTTCCTGCTACTATGACAGATTTAATAGGTGTCTTGCATACTCATGCTACTAGTCATTTTCCTTGTCCTACAGGTATATGAAACAACAACATGGATCTCGCATTTTGCCACATGAACAAGCTTATGCTCTGTACATTCAAGTCCCCACTCACTTTCCTATATCCAGCCTATGTATGTAATAGCTCTTCCAGGATGAAGTATGGCAGCCCTTTTTACTCACTGTATTGTGCTAGCCACTAATTAGGCAATTGTAGATGAGCACATTCAGATTATTAAGTTTTATTGGCCTCTGATCCCATAAATAAGCACATACATGGTCTTCAGAGGTACAGTATTATTCTTAGAGTGCCCGGCACAAACTTTATTTACTGAACCACCCAAACCTTAAATGGCCTTCAGAGGTACAGTATTATTCTTAGTAGATTGCCTTCTTCTGTTATTCTTAACTTCGTGGCCACAAAAAAATACTCATTTTACTGTTTAGATCTCCATGATATTTTCTGATCCAATTTTGATGACAATATTTTCTAGGTTGGGCTCCCTTGCTGATCTAGGCGCAGCACTTTCTCAATCCTTCCAAGTTCAGTTCATCATTTTGGTACCCTGAGACTGACAATGATCTGTGCTAAACACATTACTGCCTCTAAATTGTTCTAGATAACCAGTCCACAACATGTAAAAATTATGATGCCTTTTTTAACTTAAGTCATGTATGTATGAACCCTGTTATTGATTCGGTGCTACACATCTCTGCAGATTGTACAACATGACATGTGTTGTCCACCTGTATTTTTTTTTTTAATATAGGTACTTCCTCTCAAATCGATCGTGGACCAAAATACTAACAGAAGAGTGTTAGATCACAAGGAACTAGGCAATTCTACCTAATGGAATGTAACACACAAGCTACGTTTGAGAACCTATCTAGGTTATATTCATCCATCTCACAAACCACTTTAATGAGTTTTTCGACTGGACACGGGCGCGCCCCCGCCACTAGTTGGAATATATGTGGGAGACGAACTGGAAGTACGGGAAGGATCTGTTTGAGAGATTTTTCTTTTTCTAGGCAAATCCAAAGAAAGAATAAGTAGATTGTCTCCAACAGTTCACTTCTCAAATTTAAGATTATTTCAACTCTTAAAAGACAGTAAGGGAGACGATTTATTTTTTCCCAAAATAATTATTAACAATGCACTCTTTGGAAATGAAAAAAAAGGCCCTCCAACAGATACAACCGCACCCAGAGTATCTCCAGCATCCGCACCCAGAGTATCTCCAGCATTTCAATCGATATTTTTTTTTTCGCTCTCGAACAAAATCCCAGACACCTAGAACGTGTTCGCTTGTCTTGTTTTTCTTGTTTCAACTTATTCTCTCTTATAGAATGTTATTAAATCAGCTAAAAATCAACTATCACCAAATCAGCCAAACAAGTCCCTAGTTGAATTTCCCAATCAGAACTAGCATTGAATCTAGAAAAAAAAAATCACATAGGGGAGCAACGAGGTGCTGAGTACGACATCACTTTAGGCTCCAGCCATGCAAAAATCACACCGTACTTACACCTCCTTAAGCTATCCGCCCTGTGGTGGAAACCGCCTCACTACCGCTTTTAGCGAAAAAAGCTCCACAGCGCCACACACTATGCCGTCCGGTAAACATGAGGAGGGCTTCCCGTCCCGCTATGGGTGATGTGGCGTGGGGCCCGCTAATGCCAAACAGAGAGGGAGACCGGGGAGAGAGAGAGGTGGAGGTGGAGGTGGAGGTGGAGAGGACGGCGGTGTTGGCGCCGCTCTGGAGCGGGTGACGAACGCCGTGGGTGGGGAGTCCATGTGGCCTGGAGGGGCGACGGAGCCAACAAGCCCGGCTGGATCGGGGATGCGGGGGGGGCGGCGCCGGGGGAGAGGGAGAAGGGGGGCGCTGCCAAAGCGACCTCCACCGCCACGCCCGAGGGCCGGCCGAGCTCATGGCGGGCGGAGGAGGAGAGCAGGAAGGGGAGAGGGAAGAAGGGGGCGCCGCTGCGGACCTCCACCGCCAGCCCGAAGTGCGGCCGAGCCCACGGCGGGGCGGAGGAGGCGAGCAGGAAGAGGAAAGGGAAAAGGGGGCACTGCTGAGCGGTCGTCTATCGCTGCTGAGAGGGAGAAGCGCGTGTCCTGTAGCACTAGCAATGACATCATCGTCATCAATTGCATCGAGCACATCGACATCTTCGAGCTCAAGAGACTGCATGAATGAATATAACAATAAAATAATAATAATAATATGAATGCGTAGATGGCGTATGGTTGCACGCTTATTCAAAATTTAACCTTTTAACAAAATTGTTGTAAAAGAAAAACCTTTTTAACAAAATTATTTTGCAATAATAATAATAAAAAATATCCAAACGTATGTAGATGGCCTAGGCCCATGGGCCGGGAACAGGAGGCCTATGTTGCACGCACCCAAACCAGAGCTTGAAGCCTTCAACCAGCCGTCGTGTTTCCCTTCCCTAACCTGCTTTCGCCCACAGCGGCCGGCGGCCATGGAGACTGTGGCGGTGGCGCCTCGCCGTGCCAAGAGAAGGAAGCCGGACGCGCCCAATAGCCGGAAACTGGAGGGTGGAGCAATCATCTGGCCGCTGGTACCGGCGGCGAGTGCGCCTGAGTCCAGTCCTTCTGAAGCCGGAGGAGACGTCATCCAAAATCCACTGCCCGGAGCCGGTGGAGAAGAAGAAGAAGATGGGGTCGACCGAATCAGCCTCCTCCCCGATGCCATTCTCGGTGAGGTCATCTCTCTGCTCCCCACCAAGGATGCCGGCCGCACCCAAACCCTCGCCACCCGGTGGCGCCATCTCTGGCGGTCCGCACCTCTCAACCTCGACGGCGTCATCATTTATCCCCATGATGTCGTCTCCCGCATCCTCTCCTCCCACCGGGGTCCCGGCCGCCACTTTCGCTTCCGCGCAGAATACCACCTACAGGACCACCCCGCCACTTTGGATGCATGGCTCCGATCCCCCGCCCTCGACAACCTCCAAGAGATTGACTGCTGGATCCACTACCTTGGGGGCCGCGGGTGTTGCAACCACCACCGCTGCCGGCATCTGCCTTCCGGTTCTCGTCGAGCCTTTGCGTCGTCAGTCTCAGCCAATGCCACATCTCTGACGACATCGCCCAGGGTCTTCAATTCCCCAAGCTCAAGAAGCTCGCACTTAAATGGGTCAGCATTTCGGAGGATTCCCTGCATAGCATCATTGCTGGTTCTCCCGTCCTCGAGTGCTTGCTGCTGACCAGAAGCTTTGGCTTCCGCTGTGTCAGGATCAACTCAGCTACCCTTACAAGCATTGGGGTGGATGCTAATGATGGGCGGGAATCAAGAGTGACATTCTTAGAAGAACTCATCGTGGAGGATGCTCCTTGCCTTAAAAGGATTCTGTATCTTCGGGTACGATTACATTTCGGCGGCATGCGACTGCGAGTAACAGTTATTTCAGCACCTAATCTGGAGACCTTGGGTTGCCTAGGTTGGGAAGATAACTCTTCCAGGCTCACATTGGGCTCTACGATTATTGAGGTACCTATCGGTTTTCTACTTCTTGCCTACAGGTTCTAAATCGCTTTTCTTGTGCAGAAAAAAACTTGAAAATATTTTTTAAAAAAGATGGGCTGACACATGTTATATGCAGCCATGCCACCTAAAGGAATTCCGGGTCATTAACTCAACAACGCCGGCACGTACTATCAAGATTTTAGCAGTCTATATTTATACTCTTAGCCTGGATGTCATTATTGAGTTATTGAGATGCTTTCCATGCTTGGAGAAGTTGTATATCCAGGTAAACATACTAAACTAGTAAATTCATTATGTTCATATATTCTTTGGATCTGGTTTACTGCTGTGTGAATTTTTTTTGAATTGGTTATGTTTGTATACTGTTTTCTCCTTTTCAGTCGGACAAGAATTATTGGCGCTGTAAACATCATAATCTTATCAAATGCCTTGACATTCGCCTCAAGACCGTTGTGTTGACTAATTATCGAGGTATAAGGTCACAAGTTAACTTTGCAACATTCTTTGTACTGAATGCAAAGATGCTGGAGTCAATGACATTTCAGTGTCAAAGGTACGGTGTGTGGGAAAGATTTCTTGCAGAGCAGCACGAGTTGCTCCAGCTGGAGAAAAAGGCTTCAAGATGTGCTCGGTTTTATTTTACTACTCAAAGATGTGACTACGACTTTATGCATATTGATCATGACCATGATTTGTCTAGAACCGATCCCTTTGAATGTGAAGAAACAAGGGCAGGTGTATGCGCATCCTTTGAGTAGTTACTACTTGATTCCTTTTTCCAGTGTTAAGCTGTTAAAGTAGGGGGGTTGCTAAATGAACTATGTGTATTGTAAGATTTGTGTAACAGTGTAAGTGTGGCGGTGCCACAGTTTGACTTACTAATCTATAATCCACTGAATCTTTATGCTCAAGTAATGTCCATGGTATTGTTTTTATAACAGACCTCATTTCATTTAAGAGCAGAGTAAGGACAGTAGCTTGAAAGGCATCCAATTTGCAGTAGCTTGAAAGGCATCCAATTATGCTCAAGTAATGTTCATGTGCTGCTTTTACTGGGCACTGGAGAGCATGAGCAGAGTTAGTGTTGGATATGGTTGGGGTGGGATGGAGGCTACATAGGATTTTGCTATCTAGCTAAAGAATGAGCTGAGATATTCATAGCTCTGTTAATCTTGTAGACGTTGTATTGGTTCTCTGCTTGAGTCGATGAATTCTTGTATGAAAGGTTGTGTTCTTCTGTCTGGTGGTGAAGCTAGGTTGGCAATGTCGAAGAATTTCACCAGTACTTGGCTGTCTGACAAGTAATTTGAATAATATGTAGGCTGAGCAGAGTGGAAAATCTTGTTGTAAAGGCTACTGCCGGCTGCCTCAGCATGAGTACTGATGATACATTGGTGATGGCTCGGATGTGAATTGATGGTGTTGGATAGGCTAGGAGTTGGTTATGATTGCTCCACGTCCTACTTCTCTGCATATTGTGGTTGGATCTCATTCCAGACATGCATTTGTGATAAAACGTCGAGTGTCTGAGTGTCTGACTGATAGCTTTGTAGCTCGATGGTCGTCTATGTTGTTGTCTGTACTCCCATTAGTTGAAGAAGTCGTACCTTGTTCTGTAGTCGTCTGGTTGCTGTGCTTGTTGGCATGCGCAGAAACCATTCTTCTTTTGTTGTTGTGGTTGTAGTGCCTGCCCCTGCAGCCAGTCGAAGTGAGTGTACCAATTTGCATGTCAATATTTATTTGTAGTTGGCCCTTGGGTTGTTGAGGGCATTTCACCGTTGTAATCTGCTGCTGAACCTGTCCATCATCTAAATTTTGTATAGAATTGGCAATGTGTATATCTGCAGTAGTAGCATTGTGTATCTGCCAGTTGGACCAGGTTTTATTGATGAATCATTTATTGTTTCTAGCCTCTCAAAGTGGTTATAACATATTCGAAAAGGTCATCAATGGACAGTGGTGTGCGTGTGAAGAAGAGAATCCAGGATGTCTTGCATCCGATCCTATTTTTGAGGTACTGTAGAAAAGAACAGGTGTGCATCATTTTCTAGGTGTGCCAACCCCTTCTTAAACTCATTGGCTATTTTTATTCGGATATGATCTAATTACTTGTATTATGCCTGCTAACTTTGATTCTCTTTTTGAAGATTATTATGTCTACATGTTGCACTTCATGCGTTTTCTAAAACCATTTGCTAGTGCCTAAAGCATAGAAACATAGAGCATGATTTTAGGGGAATATAAAATTGATTTCATATTTTACCGAGATAAAAGAAATTTTCTATGATTTTCAATATTAAATCGGATTTTAGACAATTTCGAAACTGCCCCCAACAAACAGCATGAAAACTCCATACAATTCAGAGAGAACTTTTTAGGAAATCCTATGAAAGAATTAGTAGATTTGTATAGATTATCTCCAATAGTTCACTTCTCAAATCAAGATAGTTTCAACTCCTAAAAAGGAGTAGGTAGAATTTATTTCTTTCCACAAGAGTCATTAATATTGCACTCTTTAAAATTAAATTAAAAATGAAAAACTATCAGGCAATTGAAATTTGTTGTGAAGCCGAACGTAGATACAACAAAGTCCCAAACCCTACTGAAGGAGCTTCAGCCAGCCGTCGTGTTCCCCATTTCACCCCACCGGCCGACGGCCATGGAGGCTCCGGCGGCGGCGCCTCGCCGTCCCAAGAGAAGGAAGCCAGAGGCGCCCAAGAGACCGGAAAAGGAGGGTGGAACAAACATCTCGCAGCTTGTACCAGCATCGAGTGCGCCGGAATCCAGCACTGCTGGAGTCGGCGGAGCCGAATCCACATCCAAGATCCACCGTCCGGAGCCGCTGGAGAAGAAGAAGATGGGGTCGACCGAATCAGCAGCCTCCCCGATGCCATTCTCGGTGAGGTCATTTCTCTCCTCCCCACCAAGGATGCCGCCCGCACGCGAATCCTCGCCACGCGGTGGCGCCATCTCTGGCGCACCGCCCCCTCAACCTCGACGGCGGTGACCTTCGCACCATCGATGACGTCTCTCGCATCCTCTCCACTCACCAGGGCCCCGGCCGCTCCTTTCGCTTCGCCGCAGAACACCTAGAGGACCACCCCGCCACTGTGGATACTTGGCTCCGATCCCCCGCCCTCGACAACCTCCAGGAGATTGACTGCTTGACCCACTTCCCTTGGGGGCTCGAAGTGTTGCGACTGCCACCTCTGCCGGCATCTACCTTCCGGTTCTCGTCGACCCTTTGCGTCGCTACTTTCAGCCTGTGCCATCTCTCTGACGACATTGCCCAGGCGCTGCAGTTCCCCATGCTCAAGAAGCTAGCCCTTCAGCAGGTCAGAATTTCTGAGGATTCCCTGCATAGCATCATCGCCGGTTGTCCCGTCCTTGAGTGCTTGCTACTTCACCGAAGCTTTGGATTTCGCTATGTTAGGATAAATTCAGCTAGCCTTACAAGCATGGGTGTGAGTGCCTTAAAAGAATTCATTGTCGAGGACGCCCCTTCCCTTAAAAGGATTCTTAATCTTCGACAGCGACCACGAGTATCTGTTATTTCAGCACCGAATCTGGAGACCTTGGGTTGCCAAAATTTTACTGATCACTCTTTCAGGCTCTCGTTGGGCTCTATGATTATTGAGGTATATCTTGCTTTTCCACCTGTTGCCTACAGGTTCTGAGTTGCTTTTCTTTGTGCAGAAAAAACTTGAAAATATGGACTTTTATCAATGGGCTAACACATGTTTCACGCAGCCATGCATCATAAAGGGATTCCAGGTCACTAACTTGACATCACCGGCATATACTGTCAAGAGTTTAGCAGTTTTTACTTCTACTCTTAGCCTGGATGCGATTATTGACTTAATGAGATGCTTCCCTAGCTTGGAAAAGTTGTATATCGAGGTAAACATACTAAACATGTAATTCATTGTGTTCATATATTCTTTGGATCTGAGTTAATATCGTGCCAATTCTTCTTGAATTGGTTGTTTTTATTTATTCTTTTCTTTTTAATTTCAGGCATACGGCGGGGAGACAAGAATTTATGGCGTCGTAAGCATCATATTCTTATCAAAGGCCTTGACATCCGTCTCAAGACAGTTGTGTTGAATATTTTATATCGAGGCATAAAGTCACAAGTTAACTTTGCAACATTCTTTGTGCTGAACGCAAAGATGCTGGAGTCAATGACATTTCAGTGTCGAAGGTTACTTGTGACTGATAGTTTTCTTTGCAAAGCAGCATCTTCTGCTCCAGCTGGAGAAAAGGGCTTCAAGATGTGCTCAGTTTTATTTTACAAGTAGATGCAAGCACGGGTTTATGCATATTAACCATGTCCATGATTTGTCTAAAACTGATCCCTTTGAATGTAAAGAAAGAGCGGTTGATGCATGCTTATCCTTTGAGTAGTTACTGCTTTACTGATACTCTTGTTCGTTGTTAAATTGGTGAGGCTATTCATTGTTCCAGTCTTGAAGTAGGGGGTTGCTAAATGAACTGTGTATTGTAAAATTTGTGTAATTGTGGCAGTCTGACAGCCACAGTTTGACATATACTAATCTGTAATGCACTAAATGTTTGTGCTGAAGTTATTGGTAATATTTGATGTTGCAAGTAATATTGTTAATAAAGTAGAGCTAGCGTGAAAATATCACTTTGTTTAAATATGTTCTTTTATTTGATCTTATTTAATTGTGTTAGGCAGCACAACAGGATACTTGTAATTAATTGATTGGTGGTTTGTTGGGCATGTTAGTGAGCACGGCTCAGCCCATTGGACTGAGGTGCATTACCATTGGACCGAGGTTCGATTGCACAAGGAACAGACAGGCTAGTTCAAAGCCAGAGCCGGTGAGTGGCTCCACACGAGCTCAAATGATGGATTGAAAGGCTAGGCTCAAGGACGAGTTCAAGGACGCGACGGGGCAGACCTGGTGGTGTTCAGAAGTGCTGCGCGCTGGCGATGGTGCTCAGTGTTGATGCTGAGGTCAGGCTTGGCCTTACCACCAGCATGCGGCATCTCTTCCACAGTGTGCTTCCGTCGGTGGACGACTACTAAGGAAGCTTTGTGTACCCCGTGGGCATCACCTGACCAGCAAAGCGATCCGTGAGACGTCGATTCTGGAGGTGGTCGGCATGATGCGGGAAGCCAAGGAGGCGCTCACCTACACATTATCATGACTTCTTTCTTCTTTTTACAAATTTTTTTGGTCATTTGGCATCTCCTTGGAAGTTGCAAGTTCTTCTCGGTTTGTTCTCTTTGTTTCGTGGGTATATATTCTGATTTTGTTCTGACCACTCTATAAATCTTTGGCAGTAGCAGAACCAAAGATTTTGTATATCGACTAGACAACTGCCCTTCATGATTGGCTTAACTTTTATAGTTGTAGAGACTAATTAAATCATATTGCTTGGAAAACAATTGATTTGAAAGCTAGAGTGGGCAGAAAATTAGTCCTGTAATCTGAAAAAAGACGCATTTTTTTTATACCATGTACATGAATAATTATTTATCTCAAAAGATGTATGACTGTATGCTATATTATAGATACACAGAAGTATAGATTGGTTCAGGATGTGATTCTCCTGATTGTCTTGTATTTAACATTTTTGCAAGAGAATAATCAATGAGTTATTAGTTTTCTTTTGTATCGGTTATACTATCGAATTGTATTGTAGATATTAAATTTATTTTTTTTATTTACAGCTACTACTTGAAGGCTGGACCCTATAACAGCTGAGCTCTTGAGGCAATAACAAACAGCACAAACATTGGAGTTCGAGCAACCATATTTCTGGTGCTTTCGTTGAGCTTACTAAATTTAACATGTACTATTTAATGAACAAGGATTTCGGTGACCACATATTCTACAAAATTGTCTCAGATCATGTTTTTGATGTTGTCAGGATTGTTTTCCGCTATCACTGACATCAATATTGTTTTTTTCTAGCCTGAAACAATTATATTGCCTTTTCTATTTAATTTGGTTATTTTAGTTTGCTTTTCGAGGCAGATCCAAGTTTGACAGTATATGATACATGTTTTGTATTTACAGTATATGATGCATGCTTATCTTTCCAGTGTAGTACATGATACATGCTTTGTCATGTAGCCACTAGCCAGTATATGACATTAATCATTTCATTTAGGACTATCTCATCTGAGTACATATGTACCATTCAGTTACTTAACTAGCTGTGCAAATATTAGAGGTTATAGTTTGTTTTTTCAGGTTATACTCAACAATGACTTCCTGGTTCTTTTTGCCATGTTGAAGATTATTTATTCATTAATAAATAAATTTTTAGTGCCCTTTTTTTGTGGCAGACTGATGCAGAGGTGGTTGTAAATTGTCACAGCGTTGAGCTGTGGAACACCTGAGTGAATGCACATAATTTCTTCATAAATACATGAGTGCGCATTCCCTTGCATGTTCAAGTGCAAGGAAATGCCTAATCAAATACCCATCGTTTGCAACATTCAGCAATCTTGATGCTGACTTTTGCAAAAATCTAGCATACATCTCCCCTTTCTGAATACATGTTTTGTTTTTGGCCATTCCAAAGTTTCAGCAAGCTTTATGCTGAATTTGCAAAATTTGACATCAAGGACATCCCCCTTTCTGAAAGAGAGAATTTGCAGACAATTCTAGAGCACGCCACTGATGATGAGAACAACTGGGGAGGAGCTTCCTGCAGGAGAGTTGCCTTCTTACAGCTACAGGTAGAGATAATGAAGAACTTGAAGCATGGTTGTCTGCAGAAGAGATTCAACACCTCCGGCTTCAGTTCTTCCTGTCAGTTGTTGGAAACTGAGTAGGTGTTGTCATTTGCCAAATCGATTCTAGCCGATTGGCAGCCCAAGCACAGTAAACTGATCTAAGCTTGTTCAGATTGCTGCAAACGATTCATCGATATTGAGTTCTTGTGGATGGATGTACGATTCTGCTAATCATCATATTAGTTGGTTGTTTGATTTGCATTAATAGATGTGTCATAGCGTTGTCGCGAGCAATGTACTAGTAAAAAGTAGAGTAAAATGCAACACAAGTCCTCAAACTATCGGGCGATTCTCATCCGAAATATCAAACCAACAAAAGTCGACTATCTGGCCCCCGGTCTATCGTCGCCACGCACTGATGGTCCAAAAACCTGCCACGCGAGCGCCAAATTCCGACGTGGCACTGTCACGGTGGCAATTAGATGATGTGGCACGCTGGAGCCATGCCAACTTCTGAAAAGAACCCTGCACCTTTTCACCTTCTCGGTCCTAAGTCCATCCTCTCCCTCCCCAAATCTCGTCCAGTGCCTCTACCCAGCCGTAGGACCGGCGCGGGGTACAGGGCAGGCTCGCCATGAGCGGACGGACGACCCTTTTCGCCGAGCGGAAATGCACCAGAGTAGACAAGCGAGCTGCGAGCTACAGCTTCCAAATCCAGTGCTTGTCGTGCCCAAGCACGCAAGGCAGCTATTCTCTAGTGCAGGTGCAACTTCCGGTCCTGCCTACAAAGCAATCAGAAAGCGAGCGAGCGGCACCATCCGTCGGTCGTGTGCCTATCTATCCCTTCAACCCAGGCTTAGCGCCGTTGGAGGCGCGGTGCCGGCGGCCGGCTACGGGACCTTTCGACACCAACACGGGAGTCCCAAGTCCCGTGTGTCCATGCCTGGCTGTTGTCCCGCGGCTCGTGCCCGTCATGCCGCCGCCCCGTGATCAACAGCAAGCCCGCCCAAGGCGGCTGCGGCGACACGGGTGTCAGCGGCTCGCACGCGCGCCGCAGCGTCGGTGGTGTCGGCGACTCGCACAAACTCGCTTGGGCGCGGTAGCGGCCGAGGCGACTCTGACGCACGCCCACACAACGGCGGCGTGAAGCTACGCAGGCGCTGCGCCATGTGCAATGCTTTGTTTTAGGCCATGACATCGTGATGATGTCAAATACATTATTTTTCCCTTTGCAAAATAAAGAATAAATACCTTCAGAATACATGTATACGTACCTCTATCATGAGCTGTCCATGCTCTCGTTTAGGAGGAGGACTATATTGTTGAGAAAGAGAAAGTGTAAGGGTTATTTTAGAAGATAGCATGTACACATCATCTAGTTGCCACTGTGGCAGTGCCACGCCGAATTTGGCGCCATGCGGGCGGGGTTTTGGACCATTTGTGCACGGCGGCACAATAGTTCGCGGGGACCGGGCGTAGTGCTTTGTTAGTTTTGAGGATCCGGATGGGAATGCACCAATAGTTTGAGGACCTGTGGTGCCTTTTTTACTCTAAAAAGTAAATGCATGAAAAGATCAACTAAAATATATAAATGCCTGGATATTCAAAATTTAACTTTTGGAACAAAAAGAAATGATAAATAGCGAGTTCAGATGAATAATAATACTGGTCACACCAACCCGCTTGATTATATCTCTCTCTGTTTTCTCGTTATTTATTACACAAAACGGCAAAAGCTAGTTCAAGCTCAAACATCAGCATTTTTTTTGAAAATCGAAATTGATTTTTTTTTTCTGAGAAAAAATCGGAATTGATTTTGTAGCCTAACGTAGATGGGCTTGGCCCATGGGCCGGGAACGGGAGGCCTCTCCATGCTAAACGCACCCAAACCCCTACGGAGGGGGAGCTTCAGCCAGTGCCACCGGTCGACGGCCATGGAGGCTCTGGCGGCGGCGCCTCGCCGTGCGAAGAGAAGGAAGCGGGAGGCACCTGAGAGCCCGGAGCAGGAGGCTGGAACAAACATCTCGCAGCTTGTACCAGCGTCGAGTGCGCCTGCTCGAGTCGGCGGAGCCGAATCCCAAAGCCAAGATCCACCGCCCGGAGCCGCTGGAGAAGAAGAAGATGGGGTCGACCGAATCAGCAGCCTCCCCGATGCCATTCTCGGTGAGGTCATTTCTCTCCTCCCACCAAGGATGCCGCCCGCACGCGAATCCTCGCCACTCGGTGGCGCCATCTCTGGCGCACCGCCCCTCTCAACCTCGACGGCGGTGACCTTCGCACCATCGATGACGTCTCCCGCATCCTCTCCGCCCACCGGGGCCCGGCCGCCGATTTCTCTTCCCCGTAGAACACCTATGGAACAGCCCCCGCGACTGTGGATGCATGGCTCCGATCCCCTGCCCTCCACAACCTCCAGGAGATTGACTGCTCGACCCGCTTCCCTTGGGGGTTCGACGTGTTGCAACTGCCACCTCTGCCGGCATCTACCTTCCGGTTCTCGTCGACCCTTTGCGTCGCTACTTTCAGCCTGTGCCATCTCTCTGACGACATTGCCCAGGCGCTTCAGTTCCCCATGCTCAAGAAGCTAGCCCTTCAACAGGTCAGAATTTCTGAGGATTCCCTGCATAGCATCATCGCCGGTTCTCCTGTCCTTGAGTGCTTGCTGCTTCGCGGAAGCTTTGGATTCCGCTGTGTTAGGATCAACTCAGCTAGCCTTACAAGCATTGGTGTCAGTGCTGTGCATCATCCAACATTGACCTACTTAGAAGAATTCATTGTTGAGGATGCCCCTTGCCTTAAGAGGATTCTAATCTTCAACAACCACATGCGGACATGCCACTGCAAGTATCAGTTATTTCAGCACCTATTCTCGAGACCTTGGGTTGCCTAAATTTTGACTACTCTTCCAGGCTCACGTTGGGCTCTATGGTTATTGAGGTATCTCTTGCTTTTCCACCTCTTGCAGGTTCTGAGTTGCTTTTTGAGTGTGCAGCAAAAACTTTAAATATGGACTTTTATCAATGGGCTAACACATGCTTCATGCAGCCATGCAACATAAATGGATTCCGTGTCACTAACTTGACAATGCCTGCATGTACTGTCAAGATTTTATCAGTTTATACTCCTAATCTTAGCCTGGATGCCATTATTGACTTAATGAGATGCTTCCCATGCTTGGAGAAGTTGTATATCCAGGTAACGTATTAAATTAGTAAATTCATTGTGTTCATATATTCTTTGGATCTGGCTTAATATTGTGTGAATTCTTCTTGAATCGGTTGTTTTTATATACTGTTTTTTTTTCCTTTTCAGTCATACCATTATGGAGACAATAATTTATGGCGCCGTAAACATCGTAATCTTATCAAAGGCCTTGACATGCGCCTCAAGACACTTTGTCTTGAATATTTTTTATCGAGGCTCAAAGTCACAAGTTAACTTTGCAACATTCTTTGTACTGAACGCAAAGATGCTGGAGTCAATGACATTTCAGTGTGCAAGGTCACATGTGACTGATAGTTTTCTTTCAGAGCAGCATCATCTGCTCCAGCTGGAGAAAAGGGCTTCAAGATGTTCTCAGTTTTATTTTTACACGTAAAATATGTGACCACGAGTTTATGCATATTAACCATGTTCATGATTTGTCTAAAACCGATCCCTTTGAATGTAAAGAATGAGGGGTTGTTGATGCATGCTTATCCTTTGACTAGTTACTGCTTTAATCGAACTCTTTTTTGCTGTTAAATTTGGTGAGTCTATTCATTGTTCCAGTGTTGAAGTAGGGGTTGCTAAATGAACTGTGTATTGTAAGATTTGTGTAATTGTGGCAGTCTGACAGTGCCACATTTTGACTTTCTAATCTGTAATGCACTAAATCTTTATTCAGAAGTATTGCCAATGTTTGATGTTGCAGGTAATGTTGTAAATAAAGTAGTACTAGTGTGAAAATATCACACTTGTTTTATTTCAACAACATCGAGCTGGGGATACAAAGTCAATGAGTACAGATTGCAGTGCTTCCATCAACGGGTACTGGTTGGCATGATCGCTATTTGTACAAGTGAAAGATGGATTAGTATGAGACTGAAGGTCTAGGAAAGCCTGTTTTGCTGAGTATGAATTGTCTGATTTAGATTCCTCTCTATCTTGAAGATCCTGCGATTTCTTTGTTGTAAGCAGTTGATGAAGTGCTATGTAAGACGTTTGAATCTCCAATCCGGCGGATTGGAATGATCTTTGGTGTTGAAGAAGCATACCAGCTCTTGATTATGTGATATGAAGTTTGTGTTCTGCAGTTGAAGCCGAGAGATGACAGCTGCAGCAGCGTGCTAGAGCAGTGGCCTCTGCCATTAGAACCGAGGAGGAATCTGAGAGCACTCCCTTGATTTAAAATGTCATGTGGTGGATGCATTTCTGTATTAATGATGATGATGAAACTCCCAGTCCAACTCTCTTTGTTTGTCGTGAGGTGTCTGGCTGAGTTGATGCATCTGTGTGGCATCTTGGCCCTGGTAGTTGAATTGTGTATGGTCTTGATGCTTGGTAAAATGGTTAGTGTACCTGTTTGTCTGGGTTCGGATTGAACAATGTGTTGTGCTTCCTGGATGGAACTGGTTCTTACCTGGAGGGTGACGGTGGTTGTCGATGAATTTGTTGCCCTGCAGATGTCTGTTGTTCCTTGTGTGACCTGCATTGGGTTGAATGGAGTAAGGCTAAGGCATTACCTGCAGCAGTGCTTCAGTGCCTCCGCATGTGCTGAGTTGTGTTTGGCTGTGTATTTTGCATCTGTTCGTTACCTGCAGATGAGTTTGCATTTGCAACAGAGATGTGTGCAGCGACAGCATGATGGACCTCCCATGGTGCCCAGTTTTGTCTGTTGAATCTCTTGTCGTCTGTGGCTTTCCATATAATAGTGATAGAATTTTATTGCAGCAGATAAATCAGAATTGGAGTCCAAATTGGACAGAATTAGTTGAACTCCATCATCTTCATATGGCAGAGTGCCAGTCTGAAGAGGGGGTCCAGTTCAGAACCATAAGGCACAAGCCAAGTCGAAGTGAAAGAAGAGATTCAGTTTCAATATGACCACAAGTGCTCTGATCTCTCTAATCCCCTGGAATGGAGAATCAAGCCATATACCCACTTGATCAGTTCAATAATGTCAGGTTCAAACTTCTCTGATCTTGCCGCAAGATCAGAAGAACTCGCAATCAGATGGCGGATTCGCTCAGGCTTTTAATGCTTTACATTCTGATTAGCATACTTTCTCAGGAGTCTGTACAAATCATGTTCATGTTCATGGGTGCCCTTTGCTTAGTGCACTCCAAAAATGTAACAATTAACGTACTGTGTAATGGTTCTGTCAGCATCATGAGGTTTCTTGTCAAAAAAAATGATTCATACACACTAGCAGCTTTTACATGAGGTACTCTATTACATTCTCTACTCTCTAGGGACAAAATCACATTTGAAAAAAAAAATGAAAGTTAACCTGTGCCCTAAACTTCATCTCTAGAATCAATCCGCTTGACGATGTTGCGTCATAGTCATTTGAATAGAATGCCTGCTTGACCTGTGTAGCATTTGTTTCAAGGATCAGATTACTGATTCCCAATCTTACAGACTTCTGTATCCCATGTAAGCAGGCAATGATCTCGGTCTGGAAGCCCCCTAGCAGACGATTCACTTTCGTTCAGAGCACCATATGCCCATAGGGTGATCACCATGGTCAATCTCTTTTGTTCAGGTGCCTGCAACATGAATTCTGTCGTGTCGCTCGCTGAATGCAACTCTGCCATGGGATTTTTTTTTTTGTGAAATTTGGCCTTTTTTTTAAAAAAATTCAACTCCGGCCCCAGTTTTGAAAAAATTTGCACGGGTATCCTTTGTCGCCAGCCTTCGTGACGCTGATTTTTACACATGTCGCCACTTGCCTATAGTGTCCGACGGCCATGGAGGCTCCGGGCGGCGGCGCCGCCGCGAAGAGAAGGCATGCACTACACACCCGCCGCGCGCCCATGCACTGGCGCGCGACGTGGTGGAACCCACGCCCGCCACACCGGCACCGGCAACGCCAGCCCGCCACCGTGGATGACGGTCGCGCCACACGCGGTGGCGTGATATGTAAAAAAATCGCGCCACCGAGCTGGCTAATTAAAAGGGATACCCCGTGTAAATTTTTTCAAACTAGAACGGATTTGAATTTTTTTTAAAAAAGGCCAAATTTCACAAAAAATCCTCTCTGGCATGGCCTCTCTCTCCTTTTCTAAATTCAGGAGGTGTGCTCCATCCTCGTCAAAGCGTTAGCACACTGGACACTTTGTATCGATACGCTTGCTTCTATGTATAAGTTCACTCTCAGTGGATAACTATTCACTATAAAACGTCGCAGAAAGTGCTTCAACTTGGGTGACAGACATCCGACGCCCCGCGCTGCCTCCCACGCGCGGGCGTCCCTGTAACCTGCCGCCGCCGCCGGCGCCCCTCTCCGCCTCCCTCCTCCCCGCCGCCGCCGCCGAGCAAAGCCGGCAGGCCGCGCCGCCCGCCAGATGGTGGCGGCGGGGCATTCTCCTTCTCCATGGTGGTGGCGTGGGGAGCCGCGGGTCGCGCGCGGCGCGGCGCTCTTGCCGTAGCCGCGTGGGGCTCGCGAGGCAGCGCGCCGGGCCGCGGGCGGCGCCGGCCAGCGGCGGCGGGGAGCAACCGTGGGTGGTGGCGGGGCGCGGCTCTCTTTTCCCCCCTCCGTCGGCCCATCCTTCTCCCTCGCAGGGCGCCGCCGGGACCGGCCTGGGCCTCCTCGGAGTCTGGGGCTGCCGGATCGGGGGCTGTGGTCCGATCCGTGCCCCAGTTGGGGGGATGGCCCCGGTGACACCGCCATGGTGGGGCGCAACTCGCCGGGACCGGAACCCGCCGGCCCTTCGGGCGGGGCGGCGCCCACGGGGCGGGGTGCGCGTGATCGACGGCGGCTGGCATTTACCTGGCTGCGCCGGATGCGGGTGCCAGGCCGGCGGCGAGGTCCTTCGCGGCTTCGCGTGCAGCCATGTGACACGCGCTGAAAGACGAGGCTCGGTTCTATCGGCCGACCGCAGGGGGTGGCCATCGACGCAGCTTTTGCCGCGTGCAGCCGACGCGTCGATGCCCCGCTGGTTGGGGTGCTGTGGGACGTCAGAGCAGCGACGACGACGACAACAACAACAGCGGTTTCCCGGGTCCTAGCGGGACGTTGTACTGGGGGATCCTTGGGCGAAAGCCTTTGCGACGGCGGCGCATGTGGGCGTCGCTTCCCCTGTTGAGGGCGTCGTGCTCCCCCAGTCTCTTTGGGCGAAAGCCCTGTCCATCTTGGACGAGCGGCGGTGGCGTCCCCAACGCCATCCCCTTCCTGAAGGCGTCGCTTTTCGTCCAGGCTACGACTTCGTCTTCGGTTTGAAGCTCTTCATCTTCGGCGTCCGGTGTGCGTAGAGGGGGTTTGCGGAGCGAAGTCGGAGCTGCTGCGTTGGAACGTGGCTCGGCAACGATGACACGAGGCGAACCCCCTTTCCCTGTCGTCTGGTCTGCTTCGGAAGTCGGGCAAGAGCCGGGGAGGAGCAAAGGTTTAGGATTGGAAGTCGGAGCTGCTCTTCTTCTGAGCTGGGCAACGATGACCTGTTGTGGCCTTTCGCTTCGGGCTGTCTGCTAGTTCTTTGTTTCGTTTGTCTGGGTTTTGCCATGGGAAGTTGGAGCTGCTGGTTGCTTTGCAATCAAGCTTGACAACGATGACTCGTGGTAGTCAGGTGCTCTTCCGTGTCGTGTGGGTGGGTTGGCCCTTCGTGTGCGCTTGCACTATGTTCGGCCACCCTTCTTGTACATACTTTTCTACCGTCTTAATTGAGAGGCAGAGCTCCTGCCATTATTCTCAAAAAAAAAAAAAAAGTGCTTCAACTTGTTTGGGAAGTTTAAACTCCATATACTTGTCCTAATAGGTTTGCCGTTCTCTGCCTTGGTATTGCTAACGCGTGTGTCCTGTAGCAATAGCATCATCGACACCGATTCCATCAAGCACATTGTGGTCTGCCTGCTTAAGCGATTGCCCTCATAGTACAATCGTTGTTTTCCGTCTATCAAACGACGATTGGGAGGGATCAGAGTCCATGGACTAGTTTTCTCCAGCAGTTTTTTTTAGATAATAATGGATAGCATACTGGTTTCATCTACCAAAAGGTAGAATCAGACCAATTATTACAAAGAAACGAAAGAGAAAAAATTGTATAACTCTTGATGTCATTCACGACATTCTAGCTTGCTACAAGTCGAGAATACACCGCAAATGAACAACAATATTAAGAAACTAAGGGATAACAATGTTGGCACCAACACTAACAAACCAGGAAG
Organism: Hyparrhenia diplandra; assembly: GCA_015847255.1. NCBI lineage: Eukaryota > Viridiplantae > Streptophyta > Magnoliopsida > Poales > Poaceae > Hyparrhenia > Hyparrhenia diplandra. The sequence goes on along the minus strand of JADLZK010006151.1, from coordinate 328,052 downwards.
GAATTTACCAAAAACAACGCCTCCAACAAGAGCATGACATATGAAGATGCCATCATCGCTCGACCATGAAGACCGGTAGTCTCTAAACTAGTCGTTGGCATTGTGGCTCGTCGTGATTTGAGACATTTTTTTATAACAACATATATATTATATATTAAAACGACTGAACTCCTCCAAATAGGAGGACCAAGATACAACGAGGTCCAGCAACCTAGAAAGAAGACAACAACGCCAACTGAGACGCATAGGAGGATGATTCTGCCGGCGAGGGGTGTATGCAGGGTCATCAAAGACGCATGCACCCGGATAGACTGATCGCGCGTAGCGTCGGCGAAGAGTGGGCTGGCGGAGCCGTCAAAGAAGAAACACTCCAAAACTGAAGGATATCGTTAATGTCATCATCGGAGGTCAAAAAAGCTCGAACCGAAAGCCTAGGTGGAGGTAGAGTCGTCAATCCAACGCCAGAGAAGTAGTTATCTGGTTAAAATATGTGTCATCAGGACCGAAGGCTATGGATCAAGCGCACCACAAACACACCTATTGTCGGAACCATGATCGTGCCTTCACACGACATTCAAAATAGAACTCAAGTGACTGTGTGGGGTTGGAGGAGGACAACACTTCCTCCTGCATGTAGAGCACGTTGCCTTGGTGGACCCATGATGCACAAGTGCGGTGACAAAAAACACGGCCACTCAAACGGAGAGGCCCCGAATTGGCCACGCAGACCAGCCGCCACTCGCCAACCACACCTCGAGCTGCCGGCTTCGTGGCACTATCTTGGGTCCTTCTGGGCATTCGGTAACCAAAACCGATTAGTTCGCTTTTTCGTTTATCTAGATATTTCGGTTACCTGAGAATAGAGCACTGATCGGTTCCTCGTGTTTGGATAATTTGGGTCGGTTTCGGTTTTAACCGAAAGGAAGAAATTTCAGAAACTTGGACAGGAGGTGTGCGGCCGGGTGGGTGCGTCCGGCTCTTGTCGCCCTCGCGAGTTTGGCGCATCGACGTATTCACCGCACTTCGCAAACCCGGCAGAGGGGAGGGGATGGGCTGGTCGACGGGGAGCCGAGGGGACTTGGGGGTAGTGGAGGGGAGGGGATGGCCGGTGGGGAGCGGATAGCTGCGGCGGGGTTTTAAGAGTCAAAACTAAAAAAAAAAAATCCTAGGACTAATTCACCAAACAGGCCCAATAGTTTACCATGTGATGCAATATATTGAACATTGAATTTTGAGCTAACGATACCAAAGCTGTAGAGAGCATGTGCTCTCATCCCTTATCATGCTCCCCTTAAAAAAAGATGCATGAAAAGATATTGGTCGTTACACAAAAAGTAGCTCAAAGTTGCGCTGCATTAGAAAGTCGAAATTCGTTTTTTTTTTTTTTGAATCAGAAAATCGAATTCGTTGTGAAGCGGGAAGCCCAACGTAGATGACCGGGCCCATGGGCCGGAAACGGTAGGCCTCTGTTTGCTACACACACCCAAAACCTACGGAGCTTCAGCCAGCCGTCGTCGTGTTTGTGTTTCACCTGCCCCGCCGCCCCCAATCCACCAGCCGGCGGCCATGGAGACTCTTGCGGCGACGCCTCGCCGTGCCAAGAGAAGGAAGCCGGAGGCGCCCGAGAGCCCGGATCAGGAGGATGGAGGAAACTTCTCGCAGCTTGTACCAGCGTCGAGTGCCACTGAATCCAGGTCCCCTGGAGCCGGAGGAGACGAACCCTATATTGAGGATCCGCCGCGTGGAGCCAGCGGTGGAGAGGAAGAAGATGGGGTCGACCGAATCAGCAGCCTCCCCGACGCCATTCTTGGTGAGGTCATCTCTCTGCTCCCCACCAAGGATGCCGCCCGCACCCGAATCCTCGCCACCCGGTGGCGCCATCTTTGGCGCACCGCCCCTCTCAACCTCGACGGCGGTGACCTTCGCACCATCGATGACGTCTCCCGCATCCTCTCCACTCACCAGGGCCCCGGCCGCCGCTTTCGCTTCGCCGCAGAACACCTACAGGACCACCCCGCCACTGTGGATGCTTGGCCCGATCCCCCGCCCTCGATAACCTCCAAGAGATTGACTGCTTTGCGACAGCTTGGTGGAAAATACCATCTCCGCCGGCATCTATCTTCCGGTTCTCGTCGTCCCTTTGCGTCGCGGCTTTCAGCCAATGCCGCCTCTCCGACGCCATCACCCAGGCGCATCTGTTCCCCAGGCTCAAGAAGCTGGGACTTCACCGAGTCATCGTTTTGGAGGATTCCCTGCATAGCATCATTGCTGCTTCCCCCGTCCTCGAGTGCTTGCTGCTTCGTGCTATCTTTGGCCTCCGCTGTGTCAAGGTCAACTCAGCTAGCCTTACAAGCATTGGGGTGAGTGCTGGGTATGATTCAACAATGCCCTGCTTGAAGAATTCATTGTCGAGGATGCCCCTTCCCTTAAGAGGATTATTAATCTTGGACGGCAACCGCGAGTATCTGTTATTTCAGCACCAAATCTGGAGACCTTTGGGCTGCCTAAATTTCTGATCACTCTTTCAGGCTCTCGATGGGCTCTATTATTATTGAGGTATCTCTTGCTTTTCCACATGTTGCCTACCGGTTCTGAGCTGCTTTTCTGTGTGCAGAAAAAGCTTGAAAATATGAACTTTTATCAATGGGCTAATACATGTTTCACGCAGCCATGCATCATAAAGGGATTCCAGGTCACTAACTTGACAACACCGGCATGTACTGTCAAGAGTTTAGCAGTTTGTACTTCTACTCTTAGCCTGGATGCGATTATTGACTTAATGAGATGCTTCCCTAGCTTGGAAAAGTTGTATTTCAAGGTAAACCTACTAAACTTGTAATTCATTGTGTTCATATATCGTGCTAATTCTTCTTGAATTGGTTGTTTTTATTTACTCTTTTTTTTTCCCTTTAAGTCATACAAGTGGCGTTACCAGAATTTATTGCACCGTAAACATCGTATTCTTATCAAAGGCCTTGACATCCGTCTCAAGACAGTTGTGTTGAATATTTGTTATCGAGGCATAAAGTCAGAAGTTAAGTTTGCAACATTCTTTGTACTGAACGCAAAGATGCTGGAGTCAATGACATTTGAGTGTCAAGGGTTACATGTGACTGATAGTTTTATTGCAGAGCAGCATCATCTGCTCCAGCTGGAGCAAAGGGCTTCAAGATGTGCTCGGTTTTATTTTACTACTAAAAGATGTGGCCACAGGTTTATGCATATTAACAATGTCCATGATTTGTCTAAAACCAATCCCTTTGAATGTGAAGAAAGAGGGGTTGTTGATGCATGCCTATCCTTTGAGTAGTTGCTTGTTTGCTACTAAATTTGATGTCTTCCTTTTTCCAGTGTTGAAGTAGGGATTGCTAGTCTAGATGAACTGTGTATTGTAAAATTTATGTATTTGTGGCCTGTCTGACAGAGTCATAGTTTGACATATGCTAGTCACAGACTGTAATGCACAAAATGTTTGTGCTGAAGTTATTGTTAATGTTTGATGTTGCTAGTGTGAAAATATCACTTTTGTTTTATTTCAACAACATTGGGCTGTTGGCAGGGATACCAAGTCAATGAGTACAGTTTGCAGTGCTTCCATCAACGGGTATTGGTTGGCATGATCGCTATTTGTACAAGTGAAAGATGGATTAGTATGATAAGACTGAATGTTTAGGAAAGCCTGTTTTGCAGAGTATGAATTGAATGTTTTAGATTCCTCTCTATCTAGAAGATCCTGCGACTTCGTTGTTGTAAGCAGTTGGTTTAGTGCTATGTAAGATGTTTGATTCTCCAATCCGACAAATTGGAGTGATCTGTGCTTTTGAAGAAGCATACCAGCTCTTGATTATCTGATATGAAGTTTGTGTCCCGCAATTGAAGCTGGGAGATGTCAACTGCAATGAGTGCCAGAGCAGCGGACTCTGCCATTAGAACCGAGGAATCTGAGAGCACTCCCTTGATGTCAATGCTCTGTGGTGTATGCATGTTTCTGTATTAATGATGAAAATTGAAAACTCCTAGTCCAGCTCTCTTTCTGGCTGTCGTCAGGTGTGATCTGGCAGAGTTGATGCATCTGTGCACCATCTTGGCCCTAGTAGCAGGCCTGGCAGTTGAATTGTGTATGGTCCTGATGCTTGCTTGGTAAGTGTACCTGTTGTCCTGGGATCGGATTGAACTATGTGTTGTGTTTTCTGGATGCCACTGGTGCGTATCTGGAGGACCAAGATGTAATCAGAAATGGAGCGGTGTTTCTTTTTTGAGCAGAATGGAGCAGTAATAAATTGACAGAATGAGTTGTCCTCCTTATTCATTTTGGGCTGAGGTGCATTTTAACGTGATGGCGCAAGGAATAAACGGCCTACTCCTAGTTTGGAGCATCAAATAGTGAGTGGGTTTATAATTTTCTAGTTGGAGGATAAAACAACTGTCAGGAGTGCCCCCTCCCGCCCTACCTTATGGGGGTGGAATGTCGGGGTGCCACCTTATGGGGGTGGAGTGTTAGCCACTCAAGTTTAGTACCACCACCTCCCTAAGGGAAGGGGGGCCATGACCACCTTATAAGGGAGAGGTTCCCTCTCCCATCCCGCTTTTGGGAGAATTGGGCATCTTGCCTTATAAATTGGGTCGTGATGCGCATGAACGCCCGAACCTTGGTGGAGTTGTTGGGCTGGGCTTGAGTGTTGCTAACAATTGGTATCGCCTTCATCACGATCCGCATCGATGGATGTTCCGGGGCCGTTGTACCAGTGGTCGCCGTCGCGTGGCCATGGATCCGCAGCCCAACTCATCCTCGACACGGTCAACTCCCCGCTTCAACGAGCTCAATTCCCAGATCGCCGAGCAAAGGCGCACCATTTGAGCGCGCCCGCCATGGTCGATTCGCGCCTACGCCCGGAGTCGCCTCATGCCGCGGGGCGGCTACGGCTCACGCGCTACCATCGCCACCATGGAGCGCCGTCCCGCCAGATCTCCGATGGAGTTCGCGCCGCGATCCGAAGGTGGGCGCCGGCGTCGCCGCCAGTGAACTGCGAGTCCTCCTACACCGACCGCGACGCCGAAGTTCAACAACCGCCCTCCGAGCTCGAGTCTCTTCGTTTTGCGCGACATCGCCGACGAAAGGTGACGCTGCGGTCCGCGATCTCGAGGTCTCGTCCAACGGGCTCTCCGTGGGAGTCACCGGGCGGACGGTGGGCTCAATGAAGTACGGGTCGGTCGCTCGTCGCTTGGAGACTTCTCGCGCCCGAGGTGTTCGAGAGAATGCCTCACCGGGCGCCGCCCATTGTTGACCCCGACCAGCGGCCGCCACTCATCCGCCGGTACACCGACCACCGCCGTCGTTGGGCAACCGCTGACCGACCCGGGCCGCGACGGCCCGGGTCCATGCTCCCGCTCGTGGTACGTCGTCCAATCTCCCTCCATTTGTCGTTCATGATTCGATTGCCATAGAGTACCATCACCCACCACCACCACCAACCCATCCCACAATATCGCCTCCCGATCCTATTCATTCTACTCCTATCCTTCCACCTACATACCCGCCACCACGCCCACCCGGATCATTTTGATCATCATTCCAGCCGCCTACCTAAAGTCCCATTTCCCAAGTTTGATGGTGATAACCCTCGCCGCATGCTTCGCTCACGAAAAGTACTTCAACATGTATGGAGTCCACCAGCCTCAATGGATCAGCCTTGTCGAGCACTATGTTGAGGGTCCCCGCCGCAGCTTTGGTACCGGGGCCAGGTCCTCCTTGTTGCCCTCGGCAACTTGGGCATCCTTTTGTCAGCTGCTGCACGACAGATTCGATCGTGACCAGCATGAGTCTCGCTAGGGCTGGATATCGAGCCACCGGCTCGTTAGTGGCTCACCAAGTTATAGCTCGGCCCGTTAGTGGCTCGGCTCGTTATGGCTCGTTATAAAACGAGCCAAAAGGCTAGCTCGCCTCGGCTCGTTAGTGAACTCGAAGCCGGGCTTGTTTGGCTCACGAGCCAAAGCACAAAAACATACGCACAAAGATTTTAACCGAAATCAACGAAAAACACATCACATGCATATATAAAATGAATAAACAAAATACATATGTATTTTGCAATGAGAAATATAATTATGTTATAGTTTATGACCATGATACATTGTTCTCTATTGATCGATTACATTGATCAATACAATATTTGTTATTTATCTTGGCTCGTTATGGCTCGTGAGCAGCGTCAAGAAGCCACCGCTCGAGCTAGCTCGTTATAAAACGAAATGCTCATTACAAAAACGAGCCGGCTTTGTTACAAAACGAGTCGAGCTCGAGCCGAGCCATTAACGAGCGAAGTCGAAGCGAGCTAGCGAAGTTACGAGTTTTTCTCGTCCAAATTTAGTCTCGCTCCACAAAATGTTCAATGTCGACAAGTCTCCACGGTGTCTTCCTATGTTACAAATTCTTCTCCGAATTGGTGGATCGCTTGACCACCTATTCTCCAAATTCGACCCCTTTGTTCTATGTTACTGATTCATAGACGGCTTACGCCTAGATGTTAGAGTTGTTGTTGCTATGCATCACCCTACTACACCGATGCTTGCAGCCGCCTCACGCTCTTGCGGGAGGAGAGATGGCGCGGGTCGCCGGCCAAACCGACCGATTCGTGATTGGCACACTTCGCCATCGCTGACGCCTTGCAAGCCGCCAACTACCACGGCCGCCCCTCTTGACAAGGCTGAATCGCAGTGGGCACCATCCATCGCAGAAGCACAACCCGATTTCGCTCTCAAGACGGCAAGGCATTCCGTCGTCTGTGGGTCCGTGGTTTCAAGTGTGCCGGTAAATGGACTCGCGAACATCGCTGTCCTCCGGAAGTACTCCTTGTTGTTCAGCACATCTGGCCCGAGGATGATGAAGACGATGATGATACAAGTCCGATTGAGACTCGCAGCGTCTCCGCGAGCAAGTTCTTTTGGCCATTTCCAAAGCTGACGGTTAATACGCTGCCCCAACTCGCTCCATCCAGTTTTTGCGGGGTTCATTGGTGATGTTGCGGTCGGCTATTCCGCTTGACTCGCGCTTCAACATCCTTATCGGTGAGATCTGTTGCAAACAAGCCGCGGATGCTCATTATCACATTGTCCAACCAAGGTTCAGGTGGCAGGTGGGGGCATCCTTGCTAGCCCTGGTATTTTGTTACAAGTGCAGTGGTCTATCTCTCGGCTATGTGTTCCAGGTCGATTTGCGATCTTACAACTCCCAAATATTTGATCTTATCCTTGGCATGGACTGGCTTGAAGCCCACAAATCGATGCAAGTTCACCGGGTTCGGTGGTTGGTCGTACCATACCAGCGTCTTCATCTTGTTGCAAGGGTTAAATTCTCGTGCTCCCGACCGGCTTTACTTGCAGTACCAGCTCAACACATGATGTCCCTTCGCTTCGACCTCTCGGTCCATTCCTGATGAGATACAGAGTTTGCTGCAGTCCTTCTCTTCTCTGTTTCAGGAACCCACTGAGCTATCACCATCTCGAGATTGTGACCATCGGATTCCTCTTATTCCCTAAGGCCGGCCAGCCTTTCACACGCCCTACCGGTATCCTCCTCGGATTGAAGGACGAAATTGAGCGCCAGTGGGTATGCTATGCTTGCGCAGGTATCATTCACCTAGTAGGAGCCCGTTTTCATCACCTGTCTTGCTCGTCAAAAAGAAAGATGGCACCTATCGCTTCGTAGGTGGACTTCCTGTAGCTTAATTCCATCACGGCCAAGTCCAAGTTCCCCGCTTCCGTGTTTGACCGCTTGATGGATGAGCTCCACGGGGCCGCTTGGTTCTCCAACCCGGATTTGGCGCGGGTTTTCACCAAATCTCGTTGCACAAGGGTGATGAGTCTAAGACAAACAAGCAGACACATCAAGGGCAATACGAAGTTCCGTGTCATGGCTTTCGGTCTCTCTCGATGCACCGGGAACATTCCGTAACGCCATGAACGTTACCTTGGCTCTCGCGCCGCGCAAGTTTGTCATCGTTTTCTTCGACGACATCCCGGGTATACAAGGGACCTACGAGGAGCATCTTGAGCATCCGTCCTCCGTATTTCGCTGGCTAGCGGCCGATCGGGGAAAATTAAGTTGTCTAAATGCACTTTTGCACAACACTTAGTTTCCTATCTTGGCCACGTGATCGCGAGCGGGCCTTTCCACCCGACCCGGCCAAAGTACAAGCGATTCGAACTGGCCCATTCCCCGAAGTCCGCTCAAGAGCTGCGGGGATTTCGGGTTTAGCGGGATACTACCGCAAGTTCATTCGGCATTTTGGCCACATTGCCCGGCCCGCTTGACCGAGCCGCTCAAGAAAGGGGTCATCTTCCATTGACTCCAACACATGATCAAGCTTTCAAGACATTGTCGTCAACTTTAAGTTCTCGCTCCCAAGATTTCGCCCTTCCGGATTTCGTCACTGCTTTCACATTGTTGACACCTATTATAGCATAATATTAATAGTCAACTAAATATGAAATAAGGGCATAAAATTAATATCAACATAAGTCTAGGGGCTTTACTCGACATAATTCCATGAGTTTTGGTATTCTCGTGATTTTCCAGTGGACTTAACGTATAAAATGCAGAAAGAATGGAGAAAGTTCCGTAATATACAAGACATATGATGACAAGACTTGACCGTGAAGCAACTCAATCCGAAAAGTGAACTAAAACATTCTAGAAAGTACCGAGATCACCTGAAGGAACCAGAGGCCGAGAGGAGACAGCCACCGGGCGGCCGCCGATCTCATTTGGCCGGCCGCCAATGGGTCCCACCTGTCGACCCTCATCTTCCTATGGCGGTTCACTACCGACTTTGAGGTTGTATCTACACCGTTGCCAAGGTCGGTTTGATCCAAGGGCTATCATTCATCGCCAAGGACTATATAAGCACCCTGTGCTCAAAATTTCAAGGCTTATCTCTCTCATTATCTTTCATTAGTATTCTACGAGCAAAAGTTAGGGTTTCAATTAGAAGAGAGATCCCTCTAGTTGTCTAGTTGTCTAGTTGTCTAGTTCATCTAGTTCAACTAGTTCATCTAGTTGTAACTAGATCAAGGAGAGAGAAGAGGAGAGAGTTGAAGAGCCGGACTTGCTCGGATCTTCATCAACATTGTAATCTTGCGGCAAACTAGTTCGTCTTCAACTAATCTCCGTGTTCTTCATTTATTTATTCTAAGCTTTCTATTTACTTTCATTCAAGATTTACTTCTACTTTATTTATTAGATTCCCGCTTGCATCAAGTACTCTAGTCTTTATAACACTAGAGTAGTAATTATTAGATTAGGCGTGGTGCTTAGTCTAGTGGTTACCTCGAATTGCACCCAATCCCACGGATAGTTGTGGTAGCCCTGTGGTGGTGACAAATGACGGCCGACGTATTCCACCACGTTCGGGTTGGTGTTTGTAGGACCTTGTCGGACCTTCCTAGCCCCCTCTCATCCCTTTTACGTGGTTAGTGCTCGATGTCCCAAAATAAATAAATCTTGAAGTATCTTTTGATTTCTAGATCTAATAGAAAAGCCTTAGAAACTTTCTCTCTCTCCCCACAAACCCATAGTTATCCTTGGACAACTTATTATCTTGATTAGTGCACTTCACGTTCCCTCGTGGAAATCGATACCTTGGAATACTCTCGTGTGAAAGCTACATCGGGTATCCGTGCGCTTTGCGGATTTTTCGTGGTGCGTTAATTTATACCAACAAGCTTTCTCGGCGCCGTTGTCGGGAACGGTAGTCGTGCTATTCTTGAAACAAGTCTGTCCTTTTATCCTTTTTATCTTTTTATTCTTTTACCACCTTTTCCACTACCTTTACCACACGGATTCCACTCCTATATATAAATTTTCCGCTCCAAAGGTTGAATTGATAGAGCCACCAAAATCATCACATCCTATTCTTACGGATGGCTTTGAGATTCATCCTCGCTTTTATAGCTATGGTTCGGGAGAAACCCCTTCTCTAGGCTAGAAGACGAAAATCCCTATACCCACATTCAGAATTTGAGCATTTGTGTTCTTGCCTAAACATTCCCGGCATGACACAAGAGACCCTTAAATGGATATTGTTTAAGTTCTCCCTTTTGGGTAGAGCAAAACAAAGGTATGCTCATACCGTAGGAGGCGTAAATGGAAATTGGGAAGAACTCGGAGACAAATTTTATGTTGCTTTCTTCCCTCTTTCTCAAATCGCTGCCCTTAGAATAGAAATTCTTACCTTTCAACAAAAAGAGAAGGAAACTTTAGGAGCAGCTTGGGCTAGATTCATGAGTCTTATTAAAACAGGTCCAAACCTTTCCTTACCTGAAAATGTCCTATTATATCACTTCTATCTTGGACTCGCAAAGGAAGTCTGCTCTTCATGTTGACTTAGCTTCTGGAGGTTCATTCTCGCATAATACCATTAGTGAGGGACAAGCCATTTTTGAGAAAATCTTTGAGAATACTCCCTACACCGGTATTTATGATGAATTTCCCCCGAAGAAGAAGTCGAACAAAGCCCCGAACCAATAGAGGAGAAACATGCAACCAAATTGGAACTTCCAGTTGATTCTTCTAATATTTTGGTTGTTGAAACACCTCCCGATAAGGGAACACAAAGCCAATTAGAGGATGATGAATCATCACCTTTAGAGCTTCCCTTTGAATTCGAGGAAGATATCTTTGAAGATTATGGAAACACATCGAACTTTCCTATCCAAGCGAGACCTCTAGTAAAGACCACTCCACATAATCAACTAGAAGAATCATTAGCATAGAACACTTTAAAAGTCTTTCGGCAATTATGAGTTATGAATGGCTAATCAAGCGAGTTATCACCCGAGATTGCTCGAGTCACTTCTCCTTCAACCATTCTTCTATGCCAAATTAGAAGGTCCGCTAGAAAAGTCCACTACAATCCTTCCGTCGGGATAAACATTATTTCAAAAGAATTAGCCGATATTCTTTATCCCGACACGCCCTTAACTCCATCACAAAAACTTTTACAAGGCCCATCGATTTATTCTTGAAAGCCACGGAGTTTTAAGGGCTATTCTGTTAGAATCAACAACTCGAGTTATGTTTAGATTTTCATATTTATGACATCTCGTAAGCGATCTCTTGATTGGCGGACCAATCATGAGACTTTTACAGAAGAACCATTGCGAGGTCACTTAGACTTCAAGGTTGGGAATTCCACCATGACTATTCCTCTTGATCGATCTATTAATACGATAGTGGAATCCAGGACCCTAACAAGACCCTATTGAGGAGGTCCTAATGGCATCTCTACAAGAGATGGCCCAACCATCCTTCGACGTTGAACACTTCGTTGAAGAAGAAGAAGAAGAGTTGGTAGAACCCATTGAGCTAGACGAAACTGAACAACCTTCACCTCCTCCAATAGAATTAAAACCACTTCCTCCTGGCTTGAAATATGTCTTCCTTCATAATAATCGAGAAACTCCTGCCATTATCAGTGATAAGCTTTCCTATGAAGAGACTTCTAAACTTGTCACTGTCTTAGAAAGACATAGAAAAGCCATAGGCTACTCACTTGGAGATCTCATAGGGATTAGCCCCAAACTCTGTACGCATCGTATCCCTATTGATCCAGATGCATTACCCTCTAGGGAACCACAACGTAGACTTAATAGAGCTATGCAAGAAGTTGTTAATAAAGAAGTCCTTAAGCTCCTACACGCTGGATTATTTATCCCGTGCCACATAGCGAAAGTGGGTTAGCCCCCGTCCAAGTTGTGCCAAAGAAGGGAGGAATGACGGTCGTTAGGAATGAGAAAAATGAATTTATTCCTCAACGAACCATCACAGGGGTGGCGCATGTGCATTGATTACCGAAAACTCAATAAGGCTACAAAGAAAGATCACTTTCCACTACCTTTCATTGATGAAATGTTGGAAAGGCTTGCAAATCATTCTTTTTTCTATTGTTTCCTTGATGGTTATTCTGGTTATCATCAAATTCCAATCCACCCTCACGACCAAAGTAAGACCACTTTTACATGCCCGTATGGAACTTACGATACCGACGAATGTCGTTTGGATTATGCAATGCTCCAGCTTCTTTCCAACGGTGCATGATGTCTATTTTCTCTGATATGATCGAGCAAATCATGGAAGTATTCATGGACGATTTCACTTGTCTATGGAAAAACTTTCGATGATTGTTTGGAGAATTTAGATAAAGTCTTACAAAGGTGTGAAGAAAATTCCTTAGTCCTGAATTGGGAGAAATGTCATTTTATGGTTCAGGAAGGAATAGTCCTTGGACACAAGGTGTCCGAACATGGGATAGAGGTGGATAGAGCAAAGATTGAAGTTATTGAACAACTTCCACCTCCCACAAATGTGAAAGGAGTCCGAAGCTTTTTGGGACATGCAGGGGTTCTATAGGCGCTTTATCAAAGATTTTTCTCAAATCGCTAGACCCCTCGACTAGTCTCTTAGCTAAAGATGTACCTTTCATCTTTAGTAATGAGTGCCATGAATCTTTCCAAATCTTAAAAGAGCACTCACTTCAGCTCCAATTATTCAACCTCCTGATTTCAATCTTCCTTTTGAGATCATGTGTGATGCTAGCGACTTTGCAGTTAGTGCCGTTTTAGGCCAAACCAAGGATAAGAAGCATTATGCCATATCCTATGCTAGCAAAACCTTGTCCTGAGCACAACTCAATTATTACACCATCGAAAAAGAGTCGTTGGCTATTGTCTTTGCAATAGACAAGTTTAGATCTTATTTAGTGGGGGCAAAGGTAATAGTTTACACTGACCATGTTTGCTCTTAAATACCTCCTCACTAAGAAAGATGCTAAGCCTCGGCTACTTCGATGGATTCTTCTACTCCAAGAGTTTGACATAGAAATCCGAGATAAAAAGGGAGTAGAGAATTCGGTAGCTGATCACTTGTCTAGGATTCCATACAAGGAGACATATGAGCTACCTATCAATGATTATCTAAGGGATGACACCCTGCTCATGATAACACACTCCGATCCATGGTATGCCAACATCGTGAACTTTATAGTAACAGGCTATGTCCCATCCGGTGAAGACAAAAGAAAACTAGTCTATGAGAGTCGTCATCACCTATGGGATGAGCCTTATCTTTTCCGAAGTTTGCTTGTAGATGGGTTGTTGAGAAGATGTGTTTCTATGGTCGAGGCTACTCAAATTATGGAAAGATGTCATGCTTCACCATATGGAGGACATTATGGAGCATTTCGGACACATGCTAAGATCCGGCAAAGTGGTTTTTCTCGGCCAACGATGTATGCGAGATACAAAGGAATTTGTCGAAGATGCCACAGATGCCAAAAAGCATGGAAACATAAATACCGCAAATGCAATGCCTCTCGTAAACAATCTCCAAATTGAACTATTTGATGTTTGGGGATTGATTATATGGGACCATTCCCTAAGTCCGGAAATTATGAATACATCTTGGTAGTTGTAGACTATGTATCCAAATGGGTAGAAGCAATGCCATGTCGAACGAGTGATTCAAAACATGCAAAGAGAATGTTCCATGAAATCATATTTCCTCGTTTTGGTACACCCCCGATGGTCATAAGCGATGGAGGATCCCATTTTACCGATAAAGTCTTTCGAAAGTATTTAGCGAGATCATGGGATTCGTCATAACGTTGCAACACCATACCATCCTCAAACTAGCGGTCAGGCAGAAACATCTAACAAGCAAATCAAGAATATTCTTCGCAAAAGACGTGGATGAAATGGGGAAGTCATGGAAGGACCAACTTCCTAATGCACGTGTGGGCTTACCGAACTCGCATACAAGACACCTATAGGCATGTCACCTTATCAACTTGTATATGGAAAAACTTGCCATTTGCCTGTTGAATTAGAGTTCAAGGCTCATTGGGCGATCAAGAAATGGAACATGGATCTCCACCTAGCTAAGAAGCATCCGATGCAACTATCCGAGCTAGAAGAATGGAGAGAAAAGGCTTACCGGAACTCTAAGATCTACAAAGAGAACAAAAAAAGATGGCATGATAAGAGAATCAAGCATAAGGAGTTTAAGCACGGAGACAAAGTTCTACTATTTAATTCAAGAGTAAAGCTCTTTGGACATGGTAAGTTCTTGGTAAGTGGGATGGACCATATAATGTCGATCGACACGTCAACACATGGAGCCATCACCATCCAAGATGATACAGGTAACACATTCAAGGTAAATAGGCAACGCTTGAAAGTTTACTTAGAGCCACAGATCAACATGGTTGAGGAGCTAGATGTAATTGAGTTTGTATGATTATTATATTAGAACACTCTAGACAACTAATGCTTAAATTCATTACCTTTAATCAGTTCCACAAGCTTTGTTGTCTATTTGAGTGTTGCAGGATTCATGGGAGAAAGACATGATAGGATGACACCCTCATCGCTGTCTACTTCAACTTCTATCCTGACATGTCAATCTAGCTTGGGGAGGGCACCCCCAATTATCACGATAAGTATCTCTTTACTATATATTATTAGGTTATATATCTTTTTGCTTTGTTTGGTAAGAGTCTAGTGTTTAAAAAAGAGTCTTTGTTAGAAGATGTGAGAATAAATGATTTAGAGGGAGTCTTCACCAGTTTGCTTTTGCTCAAATAAAATGAACCTTAAGTATGGAAATGATGAATAGTTGCTCTGTTTGTAATTCTTTTCAAGTACCTAGTTTTCAACCTTGAATTCTCCCAAGTTTCGGATAAAAAACTGTTGTAACATGTGATTTACTTTGAAATTGAAAACTTATGGGTAGTGTATGCTTGATCTAAGTCTAGGTGATTGACGGATATGATACATGAAAAGTTGAGCTTATTTATTTGTTTCTAGTGATACTAGAGTCCTGGAGAATTTATTTCAAAAATATCAAAATAATAGCTTCACTTCATCTTTATGATAAAATTTATCTCCTATTAGAGCCATATTATAAAATATTAAACTAATAAAAAGCTATTTGCTTTGTGTTGAGCTTTGTCAAATTTTTGTGAACTAAGTTGAGAGACTTGTCTAAAGATCAAGATCACGTACACTTGTTTTTATGCTCCAGTTGTTGATGTCTCTAAATTCAATAAATTATTTTTGTACATCAAGGCATGGGCTATGCAAAAGTAATTTATTATAAAAAAAGGAGATGAAAAACGGACAAAAGTCCTACGGGCGAGTAGAGCCTACCTCCTTAAGAAAAAGAAAAAGGGAGATGAAAAATGGACAAGTGTCCTACGGGCGAGTAGAGCCTACCTCCCTAAATAAAGATGAATAATGGACAAGTGTCCGAGGGTCGATAGAACCCACATCTTTAAAAGAGAGGAAATAATGATACAAAAGTCTAGGGCCCGCAGAGTCCACCTCTCTAAAAAGAAAAATAAAGATAGCCCATGATCTTGTTTGCAAAAATATTTATTCTAAAAAAGAGAGAAGAAAAAAAAATAAGAGCATAGTAGAATTAGCACATACATGCACATCTTGATCTAAAGATGATGTCTTTCCTTGGATCCATATTTGATATTGCGTATACATACAAAGTAAGTATGCTACATTTCAATCCTACAACTCAGATACAGCTTTATTAGAAGTAGGATGTTTAATATATATGCTTTGTGAGGATCCAAAAATACCACATATATATATACTCATTGAGTGATTTGAGAGTACCACGGAAGGAAGAAGTGAGCTATGTTTCTTTTCAAAAATCATTGCAAAAACTCGAGGATAATAGTTGATCTAAGAGCATGAGACATAGTGCTTGATTTGATTGTTACGTCTTTTCAATTGCTTGATTTAAGTTAAAATAATAATAATAATAATAATAATAATAATAATAATAATAAATTTTTTTTTCGAGGAGAATTCTTGTTTGAAGGCAAGTGTACTTTTGAGGCATAAAAGCATTGTAGCAACTCCCGATCCTTTGATAAGTTTGGCTTTGCTAGGGACTAGCAAAGGGTAAGCTTTGGGGAGCTTGTTGACACCTGTTATAGCATAATATTAATAGTCAACTAAATATGAAATAAGGGCATAAAATTAATATCAACATAAGTCTAGGGGCTTTACTGACATAATTCCATGAGTTTTGGTATTCTGTGATTTTCCAGGGACTTAACAGATAAATGCAGAGAGAAGAATGGAGAAAGTTCCGAAATATACAAGACATATGATGACAAGACTTGACCGTGAAGCAACTCAATCCAAAAAGTGAACTAAAACATTCTAGAAAGTACCGGAGATCACCTGAAGGAACCGTGGGGCCGAAAGGAGACAAAGCCAGCGGCGGCCGCCCCGCTCATTTTGGCCGCCCGCCGTGGGTCCCACCTGTCAGCCTCATCTTCCTATGGCGGTTCACTACCGACTTTGAGGTTGTATCTACACCGTTGCCAAGGTCGGTTTGATCCAAGGGCTATCATTCATCGCCAAGGACTATATAAGCAGCCCCAGGCTCAGCCCCAAGGCTTATCTCTCTCATTATCTTTCATTAGTATTCTCTGAGCAAAAAAGTTAGGGTTTCAATTAGAAGAGAGATCCCTCTAGTTGTCTAGTTGTCTAGTTCATCTAGTTCAACTAGTTCATCTAGTTGTAACTAGATCAAGGAGAGAGAAGAGGAGAGAGTTGAAGAGCCGGACTTGTCGGATCTTCATCAACATTGTAATCTTGCAAAGAACTAGTTCGTCTTCAACTAATCTCCGTGTTCTTCATTTATTTATTCTAAGCTTTCTATTTACTTTCATTCAGCATTTACTTCTACTTTATTTATTAGATTCCCGCTTGCATCAAGTACTCTAGTCTTTATAACACTAGAGTAGTAATTATTAGATTAGGCGTGGTGCTTAGTCTAGTGGTTACCTGAATTGCACCCAATCCCACGGATAGTTGTGGTAGCCCTGTGGTGACAAACCACGGCGGCCGGCGTATTCCACCACGTTCGGGTTGGTGTTTGTAGGACCTTGTCGGACCTTCCTAGCCCCCTTCTCATCCCTTTACGTGGTTAGTGCTCGATGTCCCAAAATAAATAAATCTTAAAGTATCTTTGATTTCTAGATCTAATAGAAAAGCCTTAGAAACTTTCTCTCTCTCCCCACAAACCTATAGTTATCCTTGGACAACTTATTATCTTGATTAGTGCACTTCACGTTCCCCGTGGAAATCGATACCTTGGAATACTCTCAAGTGAAAGCTACATCGGTATCCGTGCGCTTGCGGATTTTTCTGTGTGCGTTAATTTATACCAACACACATCAAAACTGATGTGTCGGGCTCCGGTATTGGCGCAGTATTGACTCAGCATGGTCACCCTCTGGCTTTCCTCAGCCGCCCGTTAGGTACTCGCAGTATGGGCCTCTCGACGTATGAAAAAGAGTACCTCGCCATCATTATGGCCATTGATCATTGGCGCCACTACCTCTTGCAGTCGGAGTTCATTATTCACACTGATCATCGCAGCTTGGTGCATCTCAACGAACAACGACTGCATACGCCATGGCAACAGAAGGCATTCGCCAAGCTTCTCGGCCTACGCTACCGGATTCAATTTCGCAAAGGCGTCGATAACGGCGTCGCCGATGCCCTGTCCCGCCGTGACCATCCTGAAGAGGTATTGGCCATATCTTCTCCTGTTCATGATTGGCTTCTAGACCTGCAGTGTTGGTATTCTGTTGATGCCGCTGCTAGTGCCCTGTTATCTAAGTTGGCACTCAACTCGGTGCTGCCTCCTTACTCTCTGCGCAATGGAGTGATCTACTACAAAGACAGGATTTGGTTGGGATCAAACACCGGTATTCAGAAAACTGTGTTGGCGGCCTTGCACAACAGTCCGGTTGGGGGTCATTCTAGGGCTCCGGCTACTCTACATAAGGTGAAACAACTCTTCTTTTGGCCGGGTATGCGGAGTGATGTCCTCTCCTTTTGTGCGCCTCTTGCTCTATTTGTGCTCAAGCCAAGCCGCATGGGGCTAAGTATCCGGTTTGCTCCAACCTTTGCCAGTTCCCAAGGGTGCATTTCAGGTTCTCACTATGGACTTTGTGGAGGGTTTACCATTGTCAGGCTTGGCCAATGCAATCTTGGTGGTGGTCGACAAGTTCTCAAAGTTTGCACATTTCATTCCTGTTAAGCATCCCTTTACTGCTGAGTATATTGCCCAGAAATTCTTTGATGAGGTGTATCGTCTACACGGCCTTCCGCTGATGATTGTGTCGGACAGGGACCGGATCTTTACCTGCACCTTTTGGTCCACCCTATTCACCCTTGCCGGTGTCCATACAAGTAAGAGCACGTCCTACCATCCTCAGTCAGACGGCTAGATAGAGCGAGTTAACCAATGTTTGGAGACCTACCTGCGCTGTTTCGCTCATGCCTGCCCCAGGAAATGGTCTTCTTGGCTCACAGCTGCCGAATTTTGGTACAACTCCAGTTTCCACTCAGCTCTTGGCCGCTCTCCGTTCGAAGTGCTTTATGGCTTCCCACCAAGGCATCTGGGTCTGGACATGTCTTCGGCAACAGAAGTTCCTGCTTTGTCTTCCTGGCTGCGTGACCGGGAGCTTGCTCATGACCTCATCAGGCAGCACCTCCAGTGGGCATCTCATCGTATGAAACGTCAGGCTGACAAGCATCGCTCCGAAAGATCCTTCTCTGTTGATGATTGGGTGTTTCTCAAGCTGCAGCCCTATATTCAGAGTTCATTGTCCAAGCGTTCTAGTCAGAAGCTGGCGTTCCGTTTCTTTGGCCCCTTCAAGATCCTGGAACGCATTAGCACCGTGGCTTACCGTCTGGAGCTTCCTCCATCTGCTTCCATCCATCCGGTGTTCCACGTATCACAGCTGAAGAAATCAACTGGTACTAATCCGGCAGTTACTTCTCTGCCGTCTGATCTCGTGGACTTGCAGGTACCGGAATCTATTCTGCAGCGCCGTTATACTACCGGCGACAACCCGTTCGAGGAGGTACTTATCAAATGGTCTCATATGCCTCCGGAGTTGTCTACCTGGGAACCACTGGAGGTTGTCAAGCAACAGTTTCCAAGGTCACCGGCATGGGGTCATGCCGTTCCTCAAGAGGAGGGGAATGTTAGCACCGCCTCTGTTCCGGACGTCGACGACTCAAGTGAAGCTCAAGCAGAGGGCGAGGAGGAGACCGGCCCGTCCAGGCCGAGAAGGAAGCCCAAGCCCAACTCCAGGGTGTCCGGTCCTGACTGGGTCAAGTAGTCTATATGTTCTGTCATCTCGAGAGGATGGCGGGGGAAGAAAATTTATGTAAACTCTTACAATTTGAATTCAGTTAATCATTCCTCGCTACTTTCCCCTTCTCCAAGCTTTTCCCGTTCCTCCTCCTCTCCCTTCTGCTAACAATTGGTATCAACTCCGGGTTTTGCCTTATGGGGGGTGGAATGTCAGGAGTGCCCCATCTGGCCCCACCTTATGGGGGGTGGAATGTCAGGGGTGCCACCTTATGGGGGGTGGAGTGTTAGCCACTCAAGTTTAGTACCACCTCTCTAAGGGAAGGGGGCCATGACTGTTGATGCTCACTAACTCATATTTTTTTATGCATCAACAATTCATGGAAAAGGACTAAAATATAATTAGATAACCTTATTAGGGGATTCTACTAATGATTTCCATGAGTTTTGGTAAAGTTGTGATTTACAGGGGACTTAACAGAAAAAAGCGAGAAATGACGTGGCATACGACCCGGCGTAGCAACGCAATCCAACTCGAAACAAGTCTAGAAGGCTCCGGATTACTCCGACGTGAACGAAAACTTGGCAATCAAGAAAACATCATCTAGAAGACTCCGAAAGCCATGACGCATCGCGGGACCCGAGTGGGACCCACTGCGGGCCGATCGGCAAATATCGGGCCGATCGGCTGCCTTGGTGGCCAAGTCACCCCTGTCTCCAGAACCTTCCTCCACCGCCTCTAAGACGCAATCTAATCCGGTCGTTTATGGTCGGTTTGATCCGATGGCGTCGGTGGGAGCACGAGATTAGTACCACATCGCTGCTTTGAAGCTGAAGAGACATAAGAAGACCCATATATAAACAGCCCCAGACCCCCCTGTCTCATCATCAATATGATCTGAAGCCTCAAGTCATCATCAAGAAGGAGATCAAGAAGAAGCCAAGGCAGGAGTAGAAGAGGAGACACCAAGAGATAGGATAGCTAATTCATAGCTCTAAATCTAGAGCCTAGTTTAGATAGAAAGTCAGAGTTTAGAGAAGAGAGAGTGTATGCTCCGGTTCTGGATCAGTAAGTTACACTATGGATCAATATAATTATTGTTTTCATACACCTTTGTGCTATTTCATTATTATGCATGCAATTAGTCTACTTACACTTTATTCTAGTCATAGCATATTTGATATGTTCATTATTCATGGTAATTCAAAGCACTTATTAAAAGTAGAGCTCCTAGTATATTACAGCTGTATGCTAGGTAATAGAGAGTATGTAAGCATGGTGCTTAGATATAATTTATTTGCTTGATTCACCTTATATGCCGGGTCGTGTGGTAGATCGTAGTGGTGACAAAGACTATTGAGTCCTTTGCAATCCATCCCCGTGTATAAGACTAGTCGATAATGGTTCTTGGGATTATCTTGTTTAGTTCTTGATTTTCTTAAGTAATCTTCGGGTGCACATTCTTATTTATGGTTTTGATATATATATGATCTTATGCTATGCCTGTCTAAACACTTTGTAGATTCTTTTGTATGCTACCTAAGAACTGTCCCTTTGTCATAAATCCAATCCTAATCTTACTAGGAATTAATCTTATGCTATGCTCACCACGTGCACCTCTACCGTCTCAATACCTTATCATTATTAATATTATTATTGGCTCACCTTGTTTAAGTATATGCTAAATACTACAAAAATCTCATTAGTATTCTATCAATTTGTCTTTAATCATTTGAACTGCCTATCATATCTTCCTCGTGGATTCGATATTTAAAACCCTCCCCCGGGTGAAATGCTCATTTGACATCCGTGCGCTTGTGGATCTAATTCTCTGTAAGCTAACAAATACCAACAAGCATTTCTGGCGCCGTTGCCGGGGAAGATTTTGATAACTATTCTTTTTGATTATTGATAGATGAATATTAAGTGTGGATTTTGCTACTTAGCACCTCTGCTTAAACAGAATTACCCGTGTATTGTCTATTAGTCTATCTTATGCGGGGTAATTGATTAAAAATTTCGGCGACCCTACGGTAAGAGAATCCAAAGTGTACCTGAACTTCATGAACCATTAACATTGGAACCCTGCCCCAAGTCGTCGTCACAAGAATTCAAATCACATCTTCAAGTGACGGATAAAGAAGCTACACAACTCACAAATTCTATTTGTGAGTAAAGGTAAATGATCAAACGTGAGAAGGTCTTTAAACTTTTTGAGTAGTCTCACCATGATCATACCCCTTCATCTCTATAATACTTTTATGCTACCTCTGTTTGCTATAGTATGCTTAAGTTTTGGAATATCTTCATACACCTTAAACATGATGCTTAGTTTAATTTATTTTCATGGCTCAAGTTAAACATGGTGTTTAGTTTGATTCCTGAAACCGCAAGGTGTGTTGTTTTTATTTCTAAAGGCTTTTAAAATTAAACGTGGTGTTTAGATTAAATTGCCTTCTTAAATTGAGTTGGACATTATGTCTAGGTTGATTTTTGGACTGATAGTATACTTTGGTAGATTCTGGTTATCTTTGTTAGACTAACCCCTGAAAAAATTATCAAATCCAATTTGGGAAAAAAAGAAATTAGCTTACGCAAGGTATGTGACAAACTCCAACAACTCTCTGCGCAAAAGAAGACTCAACTCACTCCTTATGAGAGGACTAACTGTAAGTGCCTAAATACTCAATTTGTCTTTTGTCGCAAGTTACCTTTGCCTTAGCCACGCTTTAAGTGCAACCGCTTCATAATAATAATAATAGAAACAAAAACAAATATAATCGTGCTAAGTTTTTAAAGAACCATCATTATGTTAAGCACAAATAAATCATATGGACAATAACCCTCTTTTCAATATCATTGCTATCCTTCGGGTGTATGTCCACTAATCAATGCGAAAAAAAAAAAATGCGTGGTGGCCACGTTCATGGACCTACCTCACTACCACTTCCACTACAAAAAAAGAGGAGTACCAAGCCGGGAGGCTGATGAGAAGAAGGATCAACGTCAACTTACATCATCTTGCTTGCTCTCATCACCCACACAAGAAATACACCGTAGGAACGCACTCCAATCAATGACGGGCCAATACAAAGAGAAGTCACAATAATGCCCCCGAGACCATGGAGGACAAGGATGTCACCAATGCGGTTTCTCCCTTGATCATCAAGACGACCGCTGTGCTACACACCATCAAGAAGAACACTCCACACCACGTCGTTAGAAGACAAAGCTAATCAAGGAGGGACTCCAAGTTTACATCTCAAACGAGCATCCTTTCACAACCGAAGTAAAGGAAGATGAAGAAGAATTGACAAAGGAGGATCAATTGGTCAGCCGGCATCCTCATCCCTCGGCCGATTAAAAGAAGAAGAAAAGAAAATGGATTGGTACGAGGGAGAGGGCGAACACAATAAGATTCCATCAAAGACCGGCAAATCACAACACACTCAAGGAGATGATGAGCAATCAATCGACTTTAAGCCGAAAGTGACACCGAAGTTTGAGCTTGGGGAGGAAGACTAATTCCGCTAGAAGATGATCCGACAAGGCTCTCCCTCCTCTCAGGACTCCCACCGTTCCGACCGCGTAAAAATGAAGAGAGGACAAGACACACAACTACCATACATGCTACGAGAGAAACCACCATGAGGTGTTACGATCTTTGCCATGATTCTACAATAAAGGTAACATCTTAAGGTAAGTGCCCTAATCGATAAAAGCTTTACTCTAATCATGGCATGCTTACTAAAGAGTTGAATATGTTAGCTCACAACCTCACTTAGATTAATCGAATAGCTCAACATGTTAGCTCTTAGTCGTTCTTACCCTTGTCTCTCTAGTTTTATTTTTCTCTACACTTTTAGTTTGCTATGTTATAAAAGCCACATTCATGCTCGTCGCCCGATCTTTTCACCTTTGTCACAAATAAATGAAACACATTATGCTACCATGGTTATATGTGCTCAAGGTTAAAGTAGAATGAATACAATTTTTGGTTTTGTTGGTGTTTTCCCACCAGCGAGAGCCTATGCACTTGATCTCTACCTTGACTTTGTGAGCGGGACACACTTTGCGCCCGCCAATGTCCTGCCTACAACATGCACAACATACAAGGAACATGGGTGATGCCATCCTCGAATCACAACCCCAAGAGACGCAACTTCAAGATCGATGAAGCACCCAAAAAGCAAGCCTAAGAAGAACAAGGCGCGGAGAAATCACAAGTTGGATACGGAGTCGACGGACAAGGAAGACATTAATAAGATTTAAGAAAAGTCCACCCAGCTCCCACCAACCAAACACGCCTAACCGGCCACTCCGAGAAAGGTCTCCACCGAAGAAACAAGCTTGGAGGAAGAAGACACGCCTACCAAGGGAGACAACAAGAGTACACCTTCGGAAGACCTACCACCACCAGCGTCGACCGGGATCAAACACCGTCGCTACCTCATCTACGCCACTCATCGAGATCATTGAAGGCACCACACCAAACACGACATCCCGACGAGATTCCATAGATGACAACACGCCCACGCGAGTAAGTACTGAAACTCTCACGAGAGGTAACTCGGTATTTATCTCGCATATTTAAATTTTTCTCGCATAGCATATTTCAATTAGCATGTTTCCCTTAAGCATATTTACTTTTCTAAAAACCTGCATTAGAAAATCACAAAATTATGTTTGCTGCATTTGCATTAGTTCCTTAAAAGCCCCATGCAAGCACCCCTTGCTGTGGTGGCATAAAAATAAAAATACAAAAATATTGCACTCATATGTTTTTACATTAGCATCCCTATTGCATAGAAAAATTCTCAAAAATATGTGGGCACATGAAGGTCCACACATTTTTCTAAAAATCCAAAAGAAGTGAGCACATGAAGGCTCACAACATAATCCTAAATTTGTTCCTTCGGGTTTTGTGCGAAATTAATATTTGCGGGGAGAACATTTAAGGAAAACCCTGAGAAATGAACAAGTTTCAAGGACGAATAAAAAGACTACTTCAAAATCCAGCTTGGGGAGAGCACCCTCGATTATCACGATAAGTATTATTATCCTATCTATTTTAAATATTAGCTAGCTAGTATATTTGCTTAGAGTAATGAGTCTTAAATAAAAGTATTAGTGTTAAGAGTCCAATAAATATTAGAAGCTTGCGAAGTTAGCTCTCTTTTCTTTAATTATGACCTTGATGACATATGCTTGGAAATGATGAATAGTTGCTCCACCTTAATTCCTCTTAAAAGTACTTACACTTTGGACTTAGATTCTCCCTAAGCTTTAAATGCTTAATTTGCTCTAAACCCAACACTGTGGGAAGCACATGCTTAATCTAAGTCTTAGCATTGAAAGATAAAAGTGCATGAAAAGTTGAGCTACTGTTTATCATATTCTTAGAGATACTTGATCCCCTGGTTTTTATCTTTGAAAATTATAAAATTACATGATGAGTTCCTTAGCTATGGCCCTTAAGAGTTCGTCATCAAGATCATCCCACTCCACTAAATACTGCCGCTTCTAACCTGTATAATGCGCATCCCCATACTCCATCAAGCCGCTAGCCATATTATAAAAATAAATTCTAGCAATTTTGGATATGTCTCTCTCAACGTTTTTATGCCAATTAGATTCTGGGCTACATTCGAAAAAAAAAGAAAAAGAAAGGAAAGAAAAAGAAAAAATAAATATTCGGAGAGAAAAAAGTGAGACAAGAGAGGGAGAGTAACGGACAAAAAGTCATACTAGGCGAGAAGGGCCTACCTCCCTAAATAATAAAAATATATTTAGAGATGAATAATGGACACGTGTCCCAGGGTGAGTAGGGCCCACATCTCTAAGGAGAGAAAAAATGGACAAAAGTCCGGGGCAAAGCCCACCTCTCCAAGAATGGACAGCCGTGGTCTTAGCAATTTTTAGAAAGAGAGATATAGTCCAAGATGCTTGAAAAAAAAAAAAATATATACTAGAAAAGGCTAAGGCTATTTACTACCTTTCATCCTCATCCATTCGCCACTATCATCCCACTATGTATATTCCACCACATGTAACTCCACTAAATACCATCGATTTAAGAGGGTCATACATAGGATCTCTGAGTTTTCTTTTGAAAAATATTGCAAAACCCCGGATGATAGTTATCCTTGGACAACTTATTATCTTGATTAGTGCACTTCACGCGTTTCCGGAAATCGATACCTTGGAATACTCTCAAGTGAAAGCTACATCGGTATCCGTAAACTGCGATTTTTACTGTGTGCGTTAATTTATACCAACACACATCAAAATCGATGTGTCGGGCTCCGGTATTGGCGCAGTATTGACTCAGCATGGTCACCCTCCTCGCTTTCCTCGGCCGCCGTTAGGTACTCGCAGTATGGGCCTCGGCGTATGAAAAAGAGTACCTCGCCATCATTATGGCCATTGATCATTGGCGCACTACCTCTTGCGGTCGGAGTTCATTATTCACACTGATCATCGCAGCTTGGTGCATCTCAAACGAACAACGACGCATACGCCATGGCAAATGAAGGCGTTCGCCAAGCTTCGCCTACGCTACTGGATTCAATTTCGCAAAAGCGTCGATAACGGCGTCGCCGATGCCCCCGTCCCGCCGTGACCATCCCGAAGAGGTATTGGCCATATCTTCTCTGCTCATGATTGGCTTCTAGACCTGCGGTGTTGGTATTACGTTGATGATGCCGCTAGTGCCCCGGTATCTAAGTTGGCACTCAACTCGGTCTTTGCCTCCTTACTCTCGCGCAATGGAGTGATCTACTACAAAGACGAGTTTGGTTGGGATCAAACAGGTATTGAAAAATCGTGTTGGCGGCCTTGCACAACAGTCCGGTTGGGGGTCATTCTAGGGCTCCGGCTACTCTACATAAGGTGAAACAACTCTTCTTTTGGCCGGGTATGCGGAGTGATGTCCTCTCCTTTGTGCAGTCTTGCTCTATTTGTGCTCAAGCCAAGCGGGATTGGGCTAAGTATCCGGGGTTTGCTCCAACCTTTGCCAGTTCCCAAGGGTGCATTTCAGGTTCTCACTATGGACTTTGTGGAGGGTTTACCATTGTCAGGCTTGGCCAATGCAATCTTGGTGGTGGTCGACAAGTTCTCAAAGTTTGCACATTTCATTCCTGTTAAGCATCCCTTTATTGGCGAGTATATTGCCCGAAATTCTTTGATGAGGTGTATCGTCTACACGGCCTTCCGTGATGATTGTGTCGGACGAGGGACCGGATCTTTACTCCGCACCTTTTGGTCCACCCTATTCACCCTTGCGGTGTCCATACAAGTAAAAGCACGTCCTACCATCCTCGGTCGGGGCGGCTAGATAGAGCGAGTTAACCAATGTTTGGAGACCTACCAAGTTTGTTTAAGCTCATGCACGCGAGGAAATGGTCTTCTTGGCTCCACAAATTTGCCGAATTTTGGTACAACTCCGGTTTCCACTCAGCTCTTGGCCGCTCTCCGCTCGAAGTGCTTTATGGCTTCCCACCAAGGCATCCGGTCCGGACATGTCTTCGGCAAATGAAGTTCCACGCTTTGTCTTCCCTGCGTGGCCAGGGAGCTTGCTCATGACCTCATCGCAGCACCTCCGGTGGAGCATCTCATCGTATGAAACGTCGGTGACAAGCATCGCTCGAAAAGATCCTTCTACGATGATGATTGGGTGTTTCTCAAGCCGCAGCCCTATATTATCTGTGAGTTCATTGTCCAAGCGTTCTAGTCGGGGAAGGCGTTCCGTTTCTTTGGCCCCTTCAAGATCACCGAACGCGTTAGCACCGTGGGCTTACCGTGCGGGCTTCCTCCATCCGCTTCCATCCATCCCGGTGTTCCACGTATCAGGTGAAGAAATCAAGCGGTACTAATCCGCGATTACTTCTCGCCGTCGATCTCGTGGACTTGCAGTACCGAAATCTATTCTGCAGCGCCGTTATACTACCGGCGACAACCCGTTCGAGGAGGTACTTATCAAATGGTCTCATATGCCTCCGGAGTTGTCTACACGGGAACCACCGGAGGTTGTCAAGCAACGGCTTCCAAGGTCACCGGCATGGGGTCATGCCGTTCCTCAAGAGGAGGGGGAATGTTAGCACCGCCCTCTCCTTCGGGCGTCGGCGACTCAAGTGAAGCTCAAGCGAGGGCGAGGAGGAGACCGGCCCGTCTGTGCCGAAGGAAGCCCAAGCCCAACTCCGGGTGTCCTGGTCCCGACCGGGTCAAGTAGTCTATATGTTCTCATCTCGAGAGGATGGATGGCGGGGAAAAAATTTATGTAAACTCTTACAATTTGAATTCGATTAATCATTCCTCGCTACTTTCCCCTTCTCCAAGCTTTTCCCGTTCCTCCTCCTCTCCATACGCTAACAATTGGTATCAACTCCGGGTTTTGCCTTATGGGGGTGGAATGTCGAGTGCCCCATCGGCCCCACCTTATGGGGGTGGAATGTCGAGGGGTGCCACCTTATGGGGGTGGAGTGTTAGCCACTCAAGTTTAGTACCACCTCTCTAAGGGAAGGGGGCCATGACCGTTGATGCTCACTAACTCATATTTTTATGCATCAACAATTCATGGAAAAGGACTAAAATATAATTAGATAACCTTATTAGGGGATTCTACTAATGATTTCCATGAGTTTTGGTAAAGTTGTGATTTACTGAGGACTTAACGAGAAAAGCGGCGAGAAATGACGTGGCATACGACCGACGCGTAACGCAACGCAATCCAACTCCGAAACAAGTCTAGAAGGCTCCGGATTACTCCCGACGTGAACGAAACTTGGCACCGAAGAAAACATCATCTAGAAGACTCCAGAAGCCATGACGCATCGCGGGACCCAGAGTGGGACCCACTCTGGGCCGATCGCCCAAATATCAGGCCGATCGGCCTCGCCTTGGTGGCCAAGTCACCCCTCGTCTCCAGAACCTTCCTCCACCGCCTCTAAGACGCAAATCTAATCCCGGTCGTTTATGGTCGGTTTGATCCGATGGCGTCGGTGGGAGCACGAGATTAGTACCACATCGCCTTGGGAAGCTGAAGAGACATAAGAAGACCCATATATAAACAGCCCTGCACCCCCGTCTCATCATCAATATGATGATCTCAAGCCTCAAGTCATCATCAAGAAGGAGATCAAGAAGAAGCCAAGGCGGGGAGTAGAAGAGGAGACACCAAGAGATAGGATAGCTAATTCATAGCTCTAAATCTAGAGCCTAGTTTAGATAGAAAGTCGAGTTTAGAGAAGAGAGAGTGTATGCTCCTGGTTACGGATCGAGAAGTTACACTATGGATCAATATAATTATTGTTTTCATACACCTTTGTGCTATTTCATTATTATGCATGCAATTAGTCTACTTACACTTTATTCTAGTCATAGCATATTTGATATGTTCATTATTCATGGTAATTCAAAGCACTTATTCGTAGAGCTCCTAGTATATTACAAAATGTATGCTAGGTAATAGAGAGTATGTAAGCATGGTGCTTAGATATAATTTATTTGCGGATTCACCTTATATGCCGGGTCGTGTGGTAGATCGTAGTGGTGACAAAGACTATTGAGTCCTTTGCAATCCATCCCCCGTGTATAAGACTAGTCGATAATGGTTCTTGGGATTATCTTGTTTCGTTCTTGATTTTCTTAAGTAATCTTCGGGTGCACATTCTTATTTATGGTTTTGATATATATATGATCTTATGCTATGCCTGCTAAACACTTTGTAGATTCTTTGTATGCTACCTAAGAATCTGTCCCTTTGTCATAAATCCAATCCTAATCTTACTAGGAATTAATCTTATGCTATGCTCACCACGTGCACCTCTACCGTCTCAATACCTTATCATTATTAATATTATTATTGGCTCACCTTGTTTAAGTATATGCTAAATACTACAAAATCTCATTAGTATTCTATCACATTGTCTTTAATCATTTGAACGCCATCATATCTTCCTCGTGGATTCGATATTTAAAACCCTCCCGGGTGAAATGCTCACTTTGGACATCCGTGGCGCTTGCGGATCTAATTCTCTCAGCTAACAAATACCAACAATGACCACCTTATAAGGGAGAGTTTCCCTCTCCCATCGGTCCGGGCTTTTGGGAGGAATTGAGCCTCTTGCCTTATAAGTGGGCCGTGATGCACATGAACGCTGAACCTTGGTGGAGTTGTTGGGTGGGCCTCCGCCCCACCTTATGGGGGGTGGAATGTGAGGGGTGCCACATTATGGGGGTGGAGTGTTAGCCACTCAAGTTTAGTACCACCTCCCTAAGGGAAGGGGCCATGACCACCTTATAAGGGAGAGTTTCCCTCCCATTAGTCCGGGCTTTTGGGAGGAATTGGGCCTCTTGCCTTATAAGTGGGCCGTGATGCGCATGAACGCTGAACCTTGGTGGAGTTGTTGGTCGGGCTTGAGTGTTGCTAACAACAACTTACATATTTTTGAAAAGTCAAAACAAGTTATAATTTTGAATGGAAGGAGTAGTAGATTTGGATGAATGTAAGGAATACAAAAATACTTTTTGCTCATATTTTCCCTCGAAATTCAGTGGTTATATTTTTCAAAAAAGAACGAATCATGTCCCTCCCTTCAACATGTACTCCTCGCCGCATACAATTATGCCACCGCTTTCCCCTCGGGCCGTATGTACATGCTTTTTATACTCATTTCGATAACAATTCATGCCATATTCATATATGCCAGTTGGCATTTAATATATGTCATCTATTTTGGACGATGTTGCAAAGTGAGACGAAAATACGACATATACGGTTCATTATATTATTACTAGCAAATATGCTCGTGCATTGCTACGGAGAAAAAAAGTAATTTTTGTTACAATTTGAAATCTAAAATTTTATTTTATGGAAACCATGACATCTTTAATTAATAATATAACACAATGGCCTAGTAAGATGTTTGGTTCGCTCATTTTGTATCGTCATCCATTCACCGCCAACAATCATATATGTTATTGTTTGTTTCATTCAGTATTATGTCGATTCCGGCTAGATTGGGCCGGAATTGACACTTTGATTGGAGAATGGAGGGGGAAGAAGGGGATGGCGACGAGGTGGTGGTGGTGGTGATTGGTGATTGGCGGCCGCCGCCTCTGGCGGCCCGGCCCGGGGGCGTGCGCGGTGGCGGCATATAGCCCGGCTATTGGGACTTGTATCTCAAGCAATCTCTCTAAAGGTTTCCTTATAGATTGGAATACCTTTTACAAGCAGGTCCTATTTATTTATTTCCTAATAAGGGTCTCCCTTATAGATGAGATAGCCCCTTGCACACCAAAACGCCTAAAGATAATCCTATATAATTTCCTTCTTTTTCTCCTGATTAGTTGCCGAAGAATCCGCGGAAGGGAGGAGACGGCGCGGAGAGGGCGGGCGCCCCCGGGCGGCGCGCGGCCCTTGAGCCCATCGGGCCCGTCCTCCTAGGCTCTATTTCTGGATCATGACATCTCCCCTCTCCGACCGGGCGCGTCCTCGCGCTGGATGAAAGTCCATTCGGTGACGCCCGGGAGGGGGGATCACCGCTCGGAAGGATGAGCTCAACCTGCAACATAAGACGACCACTGCATGGGTTCCCGAGGATCATGTTCTCCCGGTCCGCTTGGGGTCGAACTCAAGAAGGTAGTGGAGGTTGCCGATGTAGCCGTGGTAGATGTAGCGATGAACCGCATTTGACCTGCTGCGAGGCCGCCGGGCGACGGGCAGCCGAGGAGCGAGCTCCCTCGGAACACCCACATCGAGGTCTTTGTTGCACCACATCGCGTGGAGGCTCTCCGGCAACAAGAAACGCTCATTGGGTGGAGCGTGGGCGAAGAGCTTTAAGTAGACGCGGATAATGATGTCGCGCGGTAGGAGGAGAGCGGCCCAAGTTCAACATCGCACCGTACATGAAGGAGCCGGCGTCGAGCGGGGAGGGCGAGAGCCGGGGTGGGCCCCTCTCGGATCATAGCCGATGTGGACATTGTCGACGGTGAAGAGGCGATCCATGCCATCGAGGAAGACGACCACTGGCCGGGCCGACGTGGTGGCGTCGCGCCATATGCTTTGCCCAAGAGGATGGCGGTCGGTCTGCAGCTGAAGTTGGCTCTCGACGTGTAGGCTCCCAAAGGCGAGGGAAGTTCGCCCTGCGAACTCGCTATGAAGCAAGGCCTCCGATGAAGTCCGACGGCCAGTGGAGAGGAGGCCGAAGGTAGAAGCGCCCGGTCGAATAGGAGGGGAGGCCGTCCCTCGAGTGTCAAGCCGGGAGCGGCGTCGCTGTGGTGACGTCGAGGGCGATGCGCGCGCAGGTGCTGATCCTCAAAAGTAGCTTGGCGTAGTTGGACGAAGACTCCGAGCCAGATGTGTCGAGGTCCAAGCCGGGTCGCATGCCTCGAATGTTTCCTAAGTCGAGCTCACGCGGTGTGCGGATGCCGGCGAAGATGTCGACCGGACGAGGCCCGGGGCGGGGCCTGCCTGCGAGGGGGTGGAGCCGAGATGAATGTAGACGGGCGACCCTCGGGTAGTGCTCGCGGCTCGTGGGTCGCGCGGTCCCACGTCACGTCGGGCTTGCCCGTACCAGGCATGCCAAGGATGACGTCGGCGTCCTCGCCCGATGGCATGGCGTGGCGTCGATGTCGAAGGTCGCGGCGTCGGGCGTAGTGGCACGTCGAAGGTGGCGGCACGGCATGTAGACGTGGCGCCGTGCGGTGGTGATCAGCACACGCGACGGGCCGAGTCCGGAGGCTGCCCGTGGTCACCACGCTGGGGTCGATGTAGTTGTGCGTTGCTCCCGAGTCGACGATGATGTTGGCGCCGTTCACGATATCATACCGACGAGGTAGAGAGAATGAGCACCACGTCACGGAGTCGGGGTCCCCGGTGAGGACCTTCAGTCAGTCGGCTCCTCTTTGACGCCCGCTAGCGGGCGTTCGTCGCGTCGTCGTTGTAGTCGTTGAAGATCGTGATGTCGAAGAGGTGCTTTGCACTTGTGACCCGTGAGAACGGCTCGTCACGGTTGAAGCGAGAGGCCAGCCTTGCGTCGTCGGCCGCTTGAACGGCCGAGTTGGTGCCGGCGACGAGGGGGCGCCTGGGGCGGCGGCAGAGGCGGGGCGCCAGAGCCCCCCTTTGTCCGTGGCCGGCTTGCCGGTGCTGTAGAGGATGGCAAGGTGTCGTTTGTACGCCTTGGCGAGGACATGGCTGCTTCCATGTCCTTTGGATCCCCGCATCTCGATGTCCGTCTTGAGCGGTTCGCCCAAACCTCGCGTGTAGATGTTTACCCGCTGCTTGTCATCGAGGTGGTCATTGACACCTGTTATCGTATAAATTTATTAATCAAATAAACATGAGAAAGGGGTATAAATAATAATACCAACTTAGAATAGGGTGTCACTAACATATTTCCATCAGTTTTGGTGAAGTTGTGATTTTCAGGGGACTAAACAGAAAATGCCAGAATTGGGTGACATACGACTCCAAGACGTGTCCCAATCGTACTCTCGATCCAACTCCTACAAAAGAGCAACATAGAAGTACTTCAAAATGAAGAATCAAAGTACAACATTGCGAAGAGCTCGTCGAGGTGATCGAAACGGATATATCATTTGCCATATTTGGAGTCCGTAATCGAAGATATCGGGTCGCAGAGCGGGGTTCGGGTAAAACGGGCATAACTCCCTCATCCGGACTCCGTTTGACGCCTTGAACAAATACAATTTCGAAACGGCATGACGACACGCGACGCACCCACAAAAGCTCAGCTCAGGTGGGGCCCATCTTGGGCCGATCGCCCAATAATGGGGCCGATCGGCTCGCCACCTCCGCCACGCCGGCCCCGCCCTAAAGCTTCCTCCACCGCCTCTAAGACGCAAATCAAAACCGTTGTTTAACGCCGGTTTGATCCGAGGGCGTCGGTAGAAGTACGAGATGGATTAAGATCAAACACCGATTAGTACCGCATCGCTCGAGAAGGCGAAGGGACGTAAGAAGACCCATATATATAGACCCCTAGACCCCCTATCTCATACATCAATTACATATCTCATCGATGGAGGCACGACGCTGGAGAATTAGATTAGACAGCTACAATGTAATAGAATAGATCTAGTAGAGAGTTAGGGAGGCGGAACTAGCGTTCCGGTTCCGAGAAGTCTTCGCGTTACGGTATATCTTTGTATCTCAACTCTATTAGACTTTATGCTATAATTAGATCTATCTTTTCTAGTACTTTTATGCCTTTCATGTTATTGATTAGAATATAGTTATTATATAATTGCATGGGATCTTCGCTCGTATTGAGTGCTCTAGTTATTCATGATGATTAGAGTATGAAAGGTCCCTTGTGGTTTTTGGTAATTGAGTGTCAACATTAGGTGAACTAATATGTGTGATTGAGATTATACACAGGAGATTAGTTCACACATGTGATGATGCAATGAAGGAGCTTATTGCATATGAAACATGACATGGAGTCATGTGACCAAGGTGGTGAAGATCAAGACAAAGACTTGGCTTGAAGGACCGGTTGCAAGTGTGAAGGGCAAGTCATCGGACTTGGCGCCGATGGACCGACGCAATAGCGGTGAAGAGCAAGTGAGGTCGAGATCGATGGACCAAGAAGGTCATGTGATGATATGGAGTGGATCATATCATTCTTGATCGTGTTGGTGCATCGTTGCATCGGCACTTGAAGATGAAGCGGAATGGAAATGCGCAAGGCAAAGGTATAACCTATAGGGCATTTTCATTTCGCGGTCATTGGAGCTTAGAGAAGTTTATGACCGGGTTTAGGATAGATGGCCGTACTATCAAGAGGGGCAAACTTGTTTGCATATCGGTCATCTAGTGCCACTTGTGCGATCTAACTTTGCGACGTGTTAGGATCGAGTGGCGTGACAAGAGCTAACCCGCCTTTGAAATGATTGTGAAAATGCTAACACACTTGCACATGGTGATGTACACTTGGTGGTGTTGGCACATTTGTAAAGGCGGCGGTGATTGCGGGGTTGAGTTGGGTTTGGGAACGCTCATCCTCCCGCCGAGCTTGCGAGCGGATTCGGGCTTTCGTGAAAATGAGATGCATATTTTCTATTGCGCCGGATGCAAGTTGGTGGTGAAAACATGCTATTCCTCGTGCTCAAGTTTGGTATACTTGATGGGTAGCATGTCGAAAGAGAAGGCGTCGGTGTTTCGGTGGAGTTTTATTTGAAAACGTCGGCCGGACGCCGACGCGGCCGGGCGCTTCGGTGCAGCGACCGGACGCACCGGCCGGGCGCTCCGGTCGGTCGCGTCGGCGAGCCCCGCAGCCGGTTTTGGACGGGGCGCGGGACGGACGCGGCCGGACGCGCGGTCCGGTGCCGACCGGAAGCATGCACCGGGCGCTTCAATGTGCCGTTAGGCGTGGGCCGGTTGCTTGTCGTTTGTGACCGGACGCGGCGGCGGAGGACGCTGGACGGACCCGCCTGGTGCGTCCCGGTCACGCGTCCGATCAACGCGCTGCTGCAGTTCGAACCCCAACGGCTAGTTTTGGCTTGGGGGCTATAAATAGAGGGGTGTGGCCGCCTTGGCCGGTGCTTAGCACCTTAGGGACTTTGTGTCCATGCTTGAGAGTGCTCAAGAGCCCTCCCACTCACATATGCTTGATATCATTCATCCGATTGAGTGAGAGATCGATTCCTAGTGCGTTGCGTTGAGAGATCGCATCGTGTGGCACTAGGTGTTCGTGTTGCAAGCCGGTGTGCTTGTTTCTCTTGGAGGTTGCCACCTCCTAGACGGCTTTGGTGGCAAGAGGCTTCGTGAAGCACGCAAAGGAAGCTTGTGCGGTGCTCGAAGAAGAGATTGTGAGAGGTTCGTGCTCACCTCGCGGGGGATCGTGAAGAGCAACTCTAGTGGAGCGTGTCATTGAGCTACCACACTTGTGTGTGGGTTCACACGGTACCCTATTGAGGGATTGGCTAGAGAACTCACATTGGTGAGTGTCTCGATCGAGCTCCCAGCTGTGGGATTTGGCACTGGCCATTAAGCTTGAGAATCATCACCGGGTGATTCGCCAAACCGTGGAACCACTAAAGTGTTGGTCGACACAACGAGGAGTAGGGGGAAGTTGGCAAGCTTCCCGAGACCTCGGTAAAAAATCACCGGTGTCATCTTGTGTCCACACTTCGCGGTGGTTTGCAATCTCTTCGTCTCAAGCTTTGTTCTTACATTCATATATACTTGTACTTGTGCTTGAGTAGAGTAGTTGTAACTATCTAGCTTGTGTAGCTTGTTTAGTTACTTTGCTTAGCTTGTGTAGCTAGGTAATTTGAGCCTTTGGGTTAGGCGTGTGTTGCCTTGTCCATTGTGCATCTAGTGAGCTTAGGGGCTTTGTGCTTGTGCTTACTAGAATTGTGTAGGAGCTCACTCTTGCTTAAAGTACTAGTGCTTAGGTTTGTGTGACCTTGCATTAGAATTGACTAGGAGCTCAATCTAGGCTTGTCACCTCACTCTTTTGTGTAGGATCTTTTGTGAGGTGATTTAGAGTCTTAGTTAGAGGGGTGAAGTCTTGGCTAGATCGATAAGTTTAATTCCGCATTTGTTTTAGGTTAGCGGGTGCGATTAGTTTTTAAAAGGGACTATTCACCCCCTCTAGTCCCCATCTCGACCCTTCTTAGTAGTAATTAATAGTGTGGACATGGTGTCTAGACTAGAGGTTACCTTAGATTGCACCCAATCCCACGGATAGTTGTGGTAGCCCCGGGTGGTGGTGACCACGGCCGGTACGACGTATTCCACCACGTTCGGATTGGTGTTGTAGGATCAGTAGTCGGAGCTTCCTAGCCCCTTCTCATCCCTTTCCGCGGCTAGTGTTCGATGTCCCGAAGTGTTCTTTTATGATTGCTATACCTTTTCATGCCTTAGTTATTCAAGAACCAAAGTACTAGAGAAGTATTCAGGAACCTAGATCTCTCCCGTTGTCCTCTCGACCTAGTTATCTATTCTATATTATAATATTCTCCTGGTTAAGTGCTATTAATTATCATTCATATCATATACATTATTTACCCCCTCACTTTAGTTTAGTTGGTATAATAAGTTAGTAGATACATGATGGTAATTTATCATAGTCTTTACCCTTGCTTCCTTCGTGGAAAATATAAATAACGATACTGGAATACTCCCGGGTAAAAGCTACAATGGTATATATATTACGTGCGCTTGCGAACCCTTTATTTTCTTATTGCACTTAATAAATACCAGCAAAGGCCTTCCCTGCTGCTCGTGTGCCGAATCGCTCCGTATACTCATCGACGGTGCTTTTGTCTTCCTCGGCGATGCCACTCACCCAGTAGGATTGGGCGGCTTGCCCAATCTCGCCACCGGTTTCTCCCCGACACGACCTCATGTACCATTCTTTGTGCCCCTCCCGTGAGATGATAGGAGGCATAGCAGACTTGCTATGTGGTCGGGCGTACCTTGTCCCCTAAAGAATTGCTCGCAGCGGTTGATCCATGGAAGGGGATCTTCTTTGCCATCATAGGTGGGGAAGGACGGCTTGTGCGAGCGAGGAGCGAGGCCCGGGAAGGTGTCGGCCGAGGTGGAAGGGAGGGGAGCGGCACATGCGCTGCGCGCTGCGAGGACGATCCGGCGGTCGCGACCGGGCTTCAAGTAGCACTTCATCGATTATTAAGATCAGTTTCCAGAACCTGATTGTCTCGGGTCCCGCTTGCCATCGGTCTTCTTCTTGATGAAGTCCTTGGTCGCTTCCTCGGAACATTGCCCGCATCTCCATCTCAACCGCACGAAGTTGTTGGCGGCGTTTGAGTTCGACAGATCATCGCCCGGTGGCGATGGTGATCCTATCATCGAAGCCGATCAATCCTCGCCGTGGATCCCGGCGACCTCGTTCGTCCAAGTTCTTCGCCAGCGTCTTGGATTCGGCGTCCATGGTGGTGGGCGGATCGTAGTGGTCTCCGGATACCGGTACCGATTCCAGCCTTGATTGGGCCGGAATTGACACTTTGATTGGAGAATTGGAGGGAAGAAGGGGATGGCGACGAGGTGGTGGTGGTGGCGACGGCGGCGCCCGGGGGGCATGCGCTGTGGCGGCGGCGGCGCCGGGGCGGGGAGGAGGGGGCGGCGTGGGGGGGAGAGGAGGAGCCGGAGATTGGGATAAAATTTCTTTATTTGCTTTTTACCTTGAAAGATTATGCACCCTTACTTATATAGACCGGCTATTGGGACTTGTATCTCAAGCAATCTCTCTAAAGATTTCCTTATAGATTAGAATACCTTTTACAAGGGGTCCTATTTATTTATTTCCTAATAAGGGTCTCCCTTATAGATGAGATAGCCTCTTGCACACCAAAAACGCCAAAGATAATCCTAGATAATTTCCTTCTTTTTCTCCTGATTAGTTCTTAGAAGAATCTGCGGAAGGGGAGGAGACGGCGGCGGGGGCGCCTGCACCTAGCCTAGGGAGGGCGGCGCCGGCGGCCCTTGAGCCCGTCGGGCCCGTCCTCCCGGGCCCTATTTCTGGATCATGACATCTATAACCCCTATATAGGAGCTCCCCACTAGCCATCCTTAGGGGAGTTCTCACGGGACCCGATTGGTCCAAGCACGGTTATGGCGAAAGGTACCGAAGGTAAATTGCAGCGTCTTGGGGCTTGAGGACACATCAGCGTTCCTTCCGTTTCTTTCCGTTTCCGTTCCGTTCACGCTCGATGTTTTGGCGGCCTCTTCGCGTCGACCGTCCTCCTCCCCATCCACCAAAGATCCCACCGGCTGTCCATCGCCGACGTCTTCCTCAATCCTCCCCGTCCACCAAAAATCCCACCACCACGAATGAATCGCCGCCGCCGTCTCTTTGGGTTCCTGGCCTCCCGCCTCCCACGCCTGTCCTACCTCCTGAACACATGCCTATAAATCGCAGCTATCACGGCGTGCGTCACGTGTGGTTGGCGAATCGTGTCGCTCCTGCGGGCTTGAGCGGAGGTGGGTGGTGGCGATGATGAGGTTGTCGGGGAGCCACGGCGCGGCGTGAAATCCACCACGGGCGAAGCTCCGCCATGCGCTAAATCGCGCACACCCGGCGCCCAGGGGTTCTCTGCCTTGGCCCTCGCGGTGGAGAGTGGTGCTACGCCAACCCGCCTTCGCCGCGTATCCGCCCCCGCGGCGAGATCCGCCGCGCCACCAAAGGAACGTTGCGCCGGCGCCGTCTCCGACACCAGCCCGAGTGCCTACCGGCGCGGCGGGGTCGAGGAAGCGGCGTGGGGCCGCGCCCTCAAACGCCACCAAATAAGATAGTAATGCGAACGCCACGGCGTGGGGCGCTCCTCGCCCCCTCTTCCCCTTCCTCGGATGCGGCGGCCGGACCTGCCCCACAGGCTACAACAGCTGAGGTGAGATAGTTTGGTCCTCCTCATCTTCTTCGTCGGTTACAACATCTCTCGCTTCCTTAGATCATTTCAGTTCTTATGTCCCTACATCGGTTTGTTTATTCATGGTTCCAGATCCATTTGGTTCTCCGTCTACGGTTGCAGCTATCAGGCTTCAATCACTAATTCTTGCCTCTGTTTAATTCATCAGTAATGTGGGAGGCCAGATTGTTCGGATTATTCTGAAATATAGATGCCTGACGAAGGGATGAAGGGAGTATTGTCTCTCCTTTTTTTGAAACTCAACAGGCTGACGAGGAAGTTTGTGGTCATGGAGATGAAATGCTAGATTTCATTGTAGTGCAAGAACAAATTGATGGGAAACAGCAATGTGTGGATCTTTGTCTATATACAACACCATCTCCGTCTGATATCGTGTACGCTCTCTCTATATGTATATAACAATGTCTCCGTCTGATATCACCAGCTAAATCAATGAGTAGATGATATTTGATTATTCATAGTTTATTTCTTTCAGCTACTAATATCATACAAATATTCATCAGCCCTGTTATTAGTAGAGGAGTTTCTCATCACCCTGGGCGTTCGGGTTACCCGATCCGATCGGGTCGGGTAATCGGGTTTTAAAAAGTTCGGGTAATAGAATCTGCTACCCGAAATTAGCCCCCGAAAATTCATTACCAAGCAACCGGGGTACCATAAAGTCGGGTTCGGGTTCGGGTAAACCCATTCTACCGAATTTATAGAAAACAACAAAGTCGCGCCAAAATTTTAGTAAGAATTTAAATAAAATTTCACCAATAATTTGTGTATAATTCAACTACAATTTGTGAAGAATAATATATTATAGTCACTTGTTCAAACCAAAGAGAATTATATTCAAATAAAGTGATAGTTTCAAGTGTTCAACTAAAAACACATGATAAAAACAAAGTCAAGACAAAATTTCGGTAGTTTGGGTAGTTCGGATACCCATCGTGCATTACCAAATTACCCAAACTAATTTCGGGTAATCAAAATCACTATTCGAACTTAGGATCGGGTACCTCGGGTTCGGGTAATTCGGGTCCGGTTAGGGTAGTTCGGTGCGGTATTGGGTATCGGGTTTTTTACCCATACTAAATCATATAAACTAACTGTCATGGTTGGCTTCAATGTTCAAATTTCACGGTCTATGTGGGCAAGAGGTCAACAAGGCAACAACTATATTGACAGTTAGTTTATATGATTTAGTAGATACACCAAAGAACGTTTTTCTTAGGCCATTAGTGCTGGAAGAGATTGTCATCTGCCTGGGATTCAGTAATAGCAATGCTTCTGTCACCAGCCATAGTTTCATGTTTCCACTGATATTTACATACCATTATTTTCCCCTGCTTCTTAGAATCACAAAAATAGAAATATTTACAGTACATTGTAATGGTTTCCATTTAATAGAAATATTTACAATATATTGTAATGGTTTCCACTTAATATATAGAGGCATGTACAACATTTAAACTATTCAAATCAAACTCAGTGACTACAGAAATAGTTGCATGCCTCTCAAATGATGAGATCAGCCCTTTCAGCACCAATCTAGACCTTATCAATGTTGTGGTAATTTGGAAGATAAATAGTTTCATATTGGGCCATTATTCATATTGTACAACTACATTATTTTAAGGAGCTGATCAGATTATTACCTCTAATTTTTCTAAAAAAGATTATTACCTCTAATTTTACTACAAAAATTATACTGAGGCACGGTTTTTTAGTGGCCCCATTAGTAAATTATATGTTGTTCAAAGTGTATTTTTCCTATGTATTTTAGGATCCTTACCGTTTCAGTACCACATTTCTTCTCAGGTTAGTGATTCTTTATTTATGTTGTGCAGTTGCTTTCAAGACTAAAGCAAAGAGGAAATCAGGACGGCCACGCACCACCAGAGATGTTGGACATCAGTGCGATATTCTACGCCGCGCAGCCGCGCTCTGCCTCGACCCATCGCCGAGGAGACTGACGACTGTGTCCAGCCTGCCTCTTTCGACGTCCCCAGCTTGGGCCGGAGCTGGAGCCGGAGTCGGACCACCACATCCTTCCTGGCGGTGCGGCCGTGGGGATCTGAACTGAAGCCTCCCTCAAGAGTCAAGGATCCTCAAGAGTCAAGGGACGACGTTCAGCAAAGCAGCCAGGCTCCGTGCTATGTGCTACAATAGTACCTAGAAAAATTGAACATGCTGCCTTCAGTTGCAGTTTACATGACATAGTATATGTATGTATGCATGGATTAATACTCCATCTTTGGCCTTTACGATGCCATTTGTTTTTTGGAATAATGTTGTTGTATGCCTACACTGCGTACTTCATTGCACCCGTGGCAATCTGCGGGTTTTAGTGTGGTTTCTCCTCTAGAGCAAATTGTGATTAGAATTCTTAGTATCTTAGTGATTACAAATGAATCCTTTAATAAAACCTCCTAAATTTCCGCAGCAACGTAATTTATTCGTTTTGTTCATGAGTCCTTTTTCCTGACAATAATACATGCAGATTGGATCGTCTTAAAATGTCTATAAAGCCTTTAAAACATCTCAATATTTCTCAATCACCACACCTCCACAACAGAAAAGACTATTCTAACATCTATGCATTTCATATATTTTGCAGCGACTCAGAGGCTAAACGAAGGTTGGAATTTAACAAAGAGGCTCCAGCTGATCCTCTAGCAAAGCAACAGAAAACACATTGAGAGGTACTTGATAAAATATTATGCAAAGAAAAACAAATATTCAATCAATTATAATATCTGACATCTATAATATAATCAATATTCATACAGGTAACCCTTGGGAATTATTATCAACATAAACCATGGAGAACGAACAAGCTACAGTTATCTATGCTACCAATGACTCACTATAATAAATAATTACATGTGTTTTTCAAGATACACCATGTGATCGTTATGAATATTTGTTTATACTTGGTTAAGAAACTTCAGTTCAAATAGCTTGCCACTTTGGTTACAAAGTAATAATCATTACAAAGGAATTGTAACTTTACATAATAAGCTCATGTCCTTATCAACAAGAGATAGTATCATGGTTAATTTTCCTTATAATCATTGCATTCTTTTAATTCCTGCAGCAACGCTTGCCGGGTGAGATTCCCCTAGTATTATGTAATTATATGTCATGGGAATAAATATGGCGGTCAGAGAGTGCTGATTACGTCGACGACGAGGAGATAAACGTTCATGATTGTATCAGGAATAAAACTGTCTTTCAATTGTCTTGCGGGAACCAAACATATACCTCTCGTTGCCTCCTTACCATAGTAGAACCGAACAAATATATAGAATTTAAATACAATCTTAATTATTTATAAATTATTGTTTTTAAAAGCACCAAAATATTTACTCAAAAATATGTCATAATTTTCTTTTATTATCATTATTGTATTATTGATTGAATCAATAATCAAACGTTTGACATTTTTTTGGCGGGGAACACGTTTGAGAATTGACATCCGGAGGCTTCACAAGACTTGCCAAAGGAGATTGGGCCTCCAGCCCAAAACTAGAAGGGGCCAATTGGCTTAGAGTTCTGGCCCAATAAGCCGCTGAACATGTACTCCATTCATCCCTTTTTAATTGTTAGATTCAAAGATCTTCCCAACGATATTAATTATTTACTATAAATATTAATAGTTTTTAATATATATTTAAATTATTTTGTTTCTTGGAAAGAAATGATAAGATTTAGTGATGGATGGAGTATGATATATTTGTTTTACAATTTGTAACTCTTATTATATAAAAGCTAAACACAATGCAAGGTGTCCATATCATCCCCACTAAGGACATCACTAAATGTTCTAAAGTGTCTACATCATTCTCTACTAAGTACATGTCATCTCTTATTAATTATAACAAAATTCATATCATTTGTATCATGTGAAATACTTCAAATATAATTTTTAATCTATTAACATGTCATCTACATACGCTATTTGTTTCATCACCCATTCACCTATAATATAGTAAAAATTTTACTATTTTTTTCCTTCTATTAGCTTACCAATTTTTTTATATATAAGATCTAATTCAATAAATAACATGTAAGTCAAATTCACACACTATTCAAAATATCTATAGTAATGCTACGTGTATAATATATTTATTTTTAAGAAAATTGGTTGTACTCATTGTTATTAATTAATTATGCGTATGTACGTATACACTACACATGACTACGTGTATAATATATTTATTTTGATTATGTTTCCTTGTGTATGACATCCCTCAAAGGAGAGAGATTATGGATGACAGGTGGGCCCTGCCCTCCCAAAAGCTCAGAGATCACTCGTCGATTTTCCTTCCTGAAACCCAAACCCGAAGTCCAAAACCCAAACCTCCCAAACTCCGATCCCTAATTCTTCCTCCACGCCGACACAAAAACCTCCGAACCGGCCACCGCGGAGATGGGGGCGGCGCCGCCGGTTCGTGCAGCTGGGCGACGACGACGACGACGACGAAGAGGACGTGCCCATCAAGTTCAAGCCCTCAGGTGACTCTTCCTCGTGCCCAACAAGTTCAAGCCCTCAGGTGGCTCTTCCTCCTTGGGCGCCAAACCCAGGAAGCCCCAGTCACAGCCGCAGCAGTTGACGAGTCGCCGAGGACGACGACGAGGACGAGGAGGAAGTGGAACTCGAGGAGGAGGGTGACGACCAGAAGGATCTGGAGGCGATGCGACGGGCTGAGGAGGAGGAGCGCCGCGAGCAGGAGGCCGAGACGAAAACCAGCCGACTCCGCGACCCGGGGAGCGAGGAGGAGGAGCCCGAGGAGGTGGAACCGTGTGAGGAGGAGCCCCATGAGGAGGAGAACACGGATGCGGTGCCCGTAGCTGTAGGGGACCCAATCAAGATCACCGGCGAGGGGAGGAAGCAGAAGAAGCACTATGCTTCCTTCGAGCACGACGGCAACACCTTCGAGCTGGTTAGCCTCCTCCTCCTCGTCGGTTTCTCGCTTCCCGATTTCTGCTCTATTTGGATTTTTGGGGTTTCGTGAGGGGCAGATTGTTTTCTTTCCGTTGGTTGATTGCTGTGTGCTCTCAATTGTGCAGGAGGACGCCGTGATGCTCACGCCTGAGGACAGCTCTGGGAAGCCCTATGTCGCCATCCTCAAGGTCTGTGATCATATCAGGATCAAACGTTGCCGAATAAAGTGGTTTTC
This sequence comes from Hyparrhenia diplandra, assembly GCA_015847255.1. Lineage (NCBI taxonomy): Eukaryota > Viridiplantae > Streptophyta > Magnoliopsida > Poales > Poaceae > Hyparrhenia > Hyparrhenia diplandra. The sequence continues at coordinate 284,272 of JADLZK010006151.1, read as the reverse complement.
TCTTTAGTTTCTGAAAATTTACTCGATTCACTTGTGTAGTCTCATCATAGATTTCGCTAAGCTTGGCTTGGTAGCTGAGTATAAGATAGACATGTTATTTTACTATGCAATATGAAATCATGCTAGGTTTTGGGTGCATTTTTCATACTGGCATTTTGCTTAGACTGTAATGGACCTATATTTGCATCCAGCTGTTTTGTGTCTGTGATCTCACTAAATATTTTGCATAAATTCTTTCTTAAATTCATTCATTCATCCCTTCATTTTTTATAAATTAGAAGTGTTACTCTTGAACTGTTGGAAACTGGACATCATAGTTAACTCATTTCATGAACATTGATTTAGTGCTTGCTGCTAGGCATCATTGTGGATTTAGGGTTTTTTATTGCCATGGGTGCAACTGCAAATGGACAAACCCTTATGTCAAGCAGTTTAATGTTAGCCTTACCTTATCTTCTGTGACTGGATGACTGCAATGGTGTTACCTGTTCTTGCTGGTGCAGGACGAAGTCTCTTATCATTGCACAGCTGGAATATGTCTTCTAGTATAGTGGTCCTTATTTTACAATACCGTCGCCTATGTGCTACAGTTCCTTGTGATATTTGATATTTCCAACTTTCATTATTTATGTTTTCTGTATCGTAATTTCTTTTTTTTTTAATTATCTTGGAACAGGATATAACTGAAACTGAGGGGAACCTGTATGTAACTGGCCAATGGTTTTATAGACCAGAAGAGGCTGACAAAAAGGAGGGTGGATGCTGGGTGGCTCGAGATACACGAGAGCTATTTTACAGTTATGATATGGTTGATGTGCCTGCAGAATCAGTTATGCACAAAATTGTGGTCCATTTCATTCCTCATCACAAGCAGATTCCCAGTCGAAAGCAGCTCCCCGGATTTATTGTCCAGAAGGGCTATGATGCAGTTGAGAAGAAACTATGGGACCTAACAGACAAGGACTATGAGTATAACAAGCAACGAGAGATTGGTCTCCTTGTATAATTCTCTCTCCATACTCGTAAAGAAAGTCATTTAGTCTTCAAACCACAACTTTGACCTTTTGTTTGTAGGATGTAATTTTGCTGCTAATCTCTTCGTATAGCATGGTAGACAATAGTTCAATGCCTGCATTAATTTGTAACTGCAGAGCAATTTCCTAAGAACTAGGTAGGGTTGAAGACTTGATGGCAAGTCAAGGTCTTTACTTGGTAATTCTAGGAAGGAAACTAGGGCTGTTGTAAGTAGTTGCAACTATCTATAAATAGAAGGCAAAGGCACCAACCAAAGTGGTTCAGTTTGCCACACTTAGAGTTCAATGTCTCTCGACCAGGGCTGAAGTCTGAGTGAATGTTGTTCTCGAGAGCACAAAAGCAACATCATCATGCAATGCAGCAACACTTTCCTTGTGTGTGAGCTCATCTTTTTCTACCTTTAGCCAATTGAGTGGAGTGTGCTGGTAAACTAGCTGCTTACCTATGCAGGGAAAAGAGGGACCAACAAGCGGCATTAGAGTCGTACATTGTTGTTGTTGTGCTTAACCACCGACAACGGTAGGAGACGACGACACTTCGATTGCGGTCTCCGACATAGAGATCGATGTTTGCTCAGCCACCAACTACGACGAGTGGGTGATGACCATGAGATTCAACCTTAGAGCCCGATGGCTCTCAACGTGTAGCAGCAGCAACACTTTCCTTGTGTGTGAGCTCATCTTCTTTTTCTACCTCTAGCCAACTGGGTGGACTGCCGGTAACTAGCTGGTTACCTATGCAAGGAAAAGAGGGACCAACAAGCGGGCATGCTTGTGTCCATGGACGCCAGCAGTGGGGTTGGTGCGGCTTACCCCCTAAAATTCGGTAATCAAGGTTAATTAAAGAAAAAAAAAAAAAAATCACCATTAATCTTCATGCAAATTAACATCTCCTTTGTTTCAACCCAACCATGCTTTTTTCAGGCTTCCATGCGCATCGTCCATGACATCGGCGACCGAGCGAAGAAGGCGAAGGTGCAACATCTACGAAGGCAGTTCAACGACCTCAAGTTCCACTCGGCCGAGGCGGTGGAGGATTTTGCGCTCTATTCTCTCTACATTCTCTCGTTAGCTAGCTGGCGGTCTTTGGCATCACCATGGACGAGGAGGATGTCATAGCCAAATGAATGACCGCACGGACACGACGGCAGAGGCGACAATGAAGGGCAGCAACAAGTTGCTGTTGACCGAGGAGGAGTGGACCGCGTGGATGAAGCAACAGTGGTCTGGGGAAGGCTCTTCTAGCCGCGGTGACGGCGGCGACAAACGACATGGCAAGGCGTCTCAGGACAACAAGAAGAATGTTGACCCGAATGCCTACTGGTGCTGCGGGAAGACCGGGCATTGGGTGCGGGAGTTCCCAACTCGGAAGCGAAAAGAAGGAGGAGGCGCCTGGCTTAGGCGGGCGGCGACAACTCAAAGTTTTTCTTGGCAACTTCTCATGGATAGGCTTAATACAAGGAACATTCTCGAAAGGAAAACACACAAGGTAGAAGGCAACAACTATGGTCCTATGCAATAAAAATGTTGAAGAGACGCCTTTCCATCTATTGCTTTTTTCGTTGCTAGAGATTTTTAGGTATTCATTGGAACCTTTTCTTTTTTGAGATTTCATTAGGTAAAAGTTCATTTCATTGGAACCTTACAAGTGATTTCTTCCAAATGATGTTGCAAGCAAAGCAACTTAAAAATCCCTTCTTCATGGATATCTTCTTCATTGCCTCCTAGCATATTTGGAAGCATAGCAAAAACTTCATCTTTGACAAAGCACGCCCCTCCTTTATCTCTTGGAAAACTTCCTTTTACGAGGAAGCCAAACTTCAAGTCCAAGACTTTGTGAAGAAAAACGACATGCTTTTCTACTCTTTAGACCTGTGACCTCTCGTAGTGTCTTACGCTTCTCTGGAGTGGATTTTCTTCTGCCCACTTGTTGGTTGTCTGACTTAGTTCTTTTAGCCCCTCATTAATTTGTACAATTTTTTCTTCTTTTTGAAATTAATAAAAATCTCTTACAGTGGGGTCTCCCCTGCTGTATTTTCGGGTCAAAAAGAAGCATACCAGCTCTTGATTATCTGATAACAAGTTTGTGTCCTGCAGTTGAAGCTGGGAGATGTCAACTGCAGGGAGTACTAGAGCAGTGGCCTCTGCCATTAGAACCGAGGAGGAATCTGAGAGCACTCCCTTTGATGTAAATGCTCTATGGTGGATGCATTTCTGTATTAATGATGAAAACTCCCTAGTCCAGCTCTCCTTTTGTCTGTCGTGAGGTGTGATCTGGCAGAGTTGATGCATTTGTAGTTGCTGTCTCTACATATTGGCCCTAGTAGCAGGCCTGGGAGTTGAATTGTGTATGGTCCTAATGCTTGGTAAGTGGGTTCGGATTGAACTGTGTGTTGTGTTTCCTGGATGCAACTGGTTCCTACCTGGAGGACCAAGACGTTGTTGGTGATTGGGCTGGAGTAAAATGGCTGTTGTCGATGAATTCGTTGCCCTGCAGATGTCGTGTTGTTCCATGTGTGACCTGTGCATTTGGTTGAATGGAGGAGTGAGGCATTAGCTGGTTTGACTCTGTTAGCAGTGCGTCAGTGCGACCGCTGTGTTCATTGTTTTCAGGTGTGGCTGGCTGGCTGTCTATTTTGCATCTGCTCGTCACCTTCAGATGAGTTTGCATTTGCAACAGAGATGTATGATGTATAGAGACAGCAGGATGTCCAGTTTTTTTGTCTGATGAATCTCTTGTCGTTTCTGGCTATCCATATGTACCACCTGAGTGTTAGAATTTTTTGCAGCGGGTAATCAGAAATGGAGCAGTAATAAAAGTGGATCACAATGGAAGAAGAGATGAGCATCAATTTCAATCTGACAACAAGTGCTGCAATGTTTGTCGACTCAGCAGCGCAACATGCTACTTATAATTACTTTTTGCACAGATTTTTCCAGAAATTCAGTAGTTGCATTTTCTACAAAGAAGGAATCATGCCCCCTCCCTTCAACAAGTACTCCTCGCCATTGGACAATTACTGTTTTCCCTGTACGTATGCTTTTATACTCATTTCAATGACAGTTCATACCATAGTTAATTGGGAAAATATGCCAGTTGGCATTTAATTTATGTCTTCTATGCTGGACGATGTTGCAAAGTGAGACGAAATACGACTTTTTTTATAGAAAGGTCCATTATATTATTTTTATTGATTGGATCAATAATCAAACGTTTGTCATTTTTTTAATTAAACTAAAACACTTTGACAACGAAATCCGACTTGTAAAGACCATTGTTAAAGTATGATTTGGCCTCAATCAATAAAAACGTTTGTCAACTTTTCAAACCGTATGAGGGGGACCTTTTGACGGTTTTAAATCCGGTTTTGTCCATGTCTTTTTATTTCTTTTGGACTAAATCTTTGAAAAAATCATAGTACATCAAACCGTGTGTCATAAAATGGAAAATCTATCCTCCAAACTACCTTTTTATAAAGTTGACTAATATTTCTATTTGAAAAATCATAGTAATCAAAAAAAGTCATAAAATGGAAAATCTATATTTGTTAGACTCCACATGAACATGAGTAGATCTATATAGTGATTATATAATATTGTATGCTTTAGTACAAAGTTTTTTATTGTAGATTTAGATATACGCTTTTCAATAATTAATTGGAATATTTCATAATTGCATTCTATTGTCCAATTGTGGTGAAATTTTATTGTGGCCTAATTATTTTATACATAAATTGTAGTAATAAAATTTCATACTTATTAGATCATGTACAACTTTATAGATTATATATAACTAAGTTATACATGATCCAAAGGATGAGGATGAAGAGGAACAAGGCTTAGATCCAAAGAAAGACCCACCTACCTCGCTGGAAGGCACCATCGTCGTGCTCCTCTCTGGCGACGTGGAGATTTGCGAATGAGGGGGGGGGGGGGAGGGCCCGAGGGCCGAGCCGATGTTGTCCTCCCTCTCGCATGGAGGAAATGAGGCAAGGGTGCATGGATGTTGTCCTTCTCTCACCGAGGCATGCATGGATGGAGGTCTGAATGAGGCAAGGGTCTAGGGAGGGGGTGGAGGCGCGGCTCGCCTATTGCCTCCACTGCGTCGCCCTCCTCTCCCGATGGCATGGAGGTCACTAAGGGGGACGGGAACTCATGGGAGGATGAGGGAGATGGGGATTGGGAGGAGAGAGAGAGAGGGAGAGGTGGAGGAGCAGAGGGAGAAAGTGACATGAAGTGTGGGCGAGCGGGCTTGTCCGCCTGATATTTTGGACAGATAAAGTGTACGACTACTATATATTTCCTAATACTATAGTAATATCATTATCTTCTCACAATGAAGGGTTAATTACACTTATGGATATCCGTTTTTATCCGATAATATATGTCATTGTTATAAGACACCATTTTCATGTCACCGAGTAAAAGCTTACCATGTAGGGTTACTATTTTCATACAATATTATAAGTCCCCTTTGGACAAGGTTTGGGTCAAACCCGCCCCCCCCTAAATCATCAATAATCAATAATCCCCGTTGTTGAGTTTATAAATTTTTAAATTATATGAGTAGATTTGTCTTAAAAAAAATACTCTGATAAAAGTATACATATATCACATCTCCATAAATATTTTTATAATAATAAGAGGTCAAAGTTGTGTTTTGGAGACCGTGCCATGGTCCTAAACGACTTCTAATACCATCCCGAGGGAGGAGGATTACTATTTTCATACAATTTCCACCTTGATAAGTTTAGGCGGTTAGGCATGGATGGCGATCTTTCTTTTGTTTTGAAAACGCGCTGACCTTCTCTTCTAAAGTATAATGTACGAGATTGAGGGGAAAAAGATAGAAATCATCATTAGTACTATGTTGCAATTAACGCGTTAACCCTAGTGCTGATATGTTGATTGTTTGAAAGCGCTAGAATTGGGCTAACCCAGGCAGCGCGGTTTGTGGAATCGATCGGAAGCGAATTGTAGCGTCGTGGGCGCACGAGAGCCAGCAGTTGAACAGCCTGGACGTGCAGGCAACGACCGTCGGGTTCGCTTAGCTTTTTCCCACATGCCGGTTGATACGATACGCCAACTTCCCTAGTCGCGTGGAGGCATCGACCACCGACCGCCTCTTTTCCCACTTGGCTGCGGTTGGTCATGGTGGCCAAACGCGAATTGCCTTGGCCTTTCGACGGCGCCGCCGCCGCAGACTCTTTCTTGCTTTCCAAGAAGATGGAAAATATTATATATGCATGTGGTAGATATATAGAAATAAACATGGATACGGCCACAATAAAATCACTGTTTAATTTGTTCGCAGCCAAGCACACACAACACATCTGCATCCATGCATGTTGTTTCCAATATTTATAGCATTGGAAAGTTTGAATACAAAACAAAATGTACCACCGATGACTAGGGAATGCAAGTCATATAATGAATGATATAGATCTCGATCTGGGTCGCCGACGGTTCTACATCCACGTACGCCGATCTATCTAGTCGTCCTTTGGAGGGTCGGAGAAGAAGGAGTTGATGTTGGCCATGATCTCGGGCTTCTTGCCGCGGACGAACTTGCGGAGGCCGTGCATGGCGTACTTCTCCCCCTCCTCGTGGTTGTCCAGCACCCCCGCCGCGCGCTTCTCCTTGATGACGCGCACCTCCGGGTTCCCCGTGATGTTGCGGATCAGCTGGTACGAGCAGATCCCCACCGCCACCACCATCGGCACCATCAGCGGGTACACCTGAATCATGCAGGGCCATCAGATCGATCGATCGATCGATCGAGCAATCAGATGATCGATGACACCGATCTAATAACGAGCAGAGGGATGGACACGATGGACGTACCTCGGGGCGAACCCACCTCTTGGACCACGCGGCGTACGCCATCGTCTTCGTCGGCTTGGATCGATCGATGGAACTCCGATGATCCTAGTTCCTCAACAGCCGCCGCCGCCTCCTCCTGTGGCTCTCGTCTCGCGCTTCGGAGTCGTCGTGGTCAGAGTAGAAGACGGGGGGTCTCTTTGTGGCGGCCTCGTTGTGTGTTATATAGGCAGGCAGGGTGGGCTCCGGGTCGGAGGCGAGTCGTTTTGGCATGCAACGCAAACGCAACGCAGCCACCTCTTGGACACGCTGGGCTGACCTTTGTGGGCCCGGCGGCATGCGTCTCGAGCCTCCCGTTTGGGTTGAACGCCCAACTGGGCCAGCCAAGCCCATGGCCGCGTCGGTGGCACGCGCCTGCTGACCCGCAACCATCGAGGATTCGGCGCCGACTTCTCCGAAAAGAGCCGCGCCGGTCGTTTTCTTCTTAAATTATTCTTTTTTTAAATGACGCTCATAACACGCACGCACACTCACCCCTACGAACACACGTCCCGCAAACAATGCTAACACCTCCGTCGAACGCTGTCCCGCAGATCTCGGATTCCACCGTCACCATTGGCTGTTCCATGCTCGGGTTCGAGTTGGGGGCCGGATCACTTAATGCATAACGATCGCAAATCTCGGGAAAATCCCAAGAAAAGGTGTGAGAGACCGTTATTTGAACCCTGTGGTGTAGCGGCCCACCTGGGCCGGGCCCTACCATTGGACTACAAGCCACGCCCGGCGTAGAAATTATTCTTAATAAACAATGTCCATTAAAATGAAAAGGCCCGGCAAGGTTTCTCCTCTGTTCGTGTCGTGGCCCAACGTGTGTTGCATGGGCCGTTTTTTTGGGGCCGGGGCAGGGCAGGGCGTTCTACAAAAACCTGCTTTGACATCCCATGAATGAATCTCATATCTATATCTATGGATATACCTAATAATAAAACACAAAATTTCTCCTCTCTGCCTCTAATCTATCCGCTTGTTTGTTACAATGCTCATCCCCCATCCCTAATTGGTAGGTTGTAGGATGGATACCTTGGTTTTCCTTTCATGTTGGGTTGTATTCAAAAACAACTTGTTTTGTGTTTCCATCGAATTAATATGAAAAAATCAATCGAGAAATCAAAAAAAAAAAAAAAAAATACAATTTCCATAAAATAAGTTTAGGCGGTTAGGCATGGATGGCGATCTTTCTTTCCTTTGACAGTGCGCTGATCTTCTCTTCTTAAAGTATAATGTACGAGATTGAGGGGGAAAAAATAGAAATCATCATTAGTACGTACTATGTTGCAATTAACGCGTTAATCCTAGTGCTGATCTGATGATTGTTTGAAAGCGCTAGAATTTGGGTAACCCAGCCAGCGCGCTTTGTGGAATCGATCGGAAGCGAATTTTAAGCTGGGCGTCGTGGGCGCACGAGAGCCAGCCGTTCAACAGCCTGGACGTGCAGGCAACGACCGTCCGGTTCGCTTAGCTTTTCCCACATGCCGGTTGATACGATACGCCAACTAGTCGCGTGGATGGCATCGACCACCGACCGCCTCTTTTTCCCACTTGGCGGTTGGTCGTGGTGGCCAAACGCGAATTGCCTTGGTGGCCTTTCGGCGCCGCCGCCGCAGACTCTTTCTTGCTTTCCAAGAAGATGGAAAATAGTATTAGGCATGTGGTTCATATTAGGTAAACATGGATACGGCCACAATAATATCACTGTTTAATTTGTTCCCAGCCAAGCAAACAACAATCATGTTGTTTATGCTTTATACCATTGGTAAGTTTGAATACAAAAAAAAATGTACCACCGATGACTAGCTTGGGAATCATGCAAGCCATCATAATGAATGATATAGATCTCGATTTCGGGATCCGCCGCCTAGTCGGTCGATCTAGTCGTCCTTTGGAGGGTCGGATAAGAAGGCAAATGTTGGCCATGATCTCTGGCTTCTTGCCGCGGACGAACTTGCGGAGGCCGTGCATGGCGTACTTCTCCCCCCCTCGTGGTTGTCCAGCACCCCCCGCCGCGCGCTTCTCCTTGGTGACGCGCACCTCCGGGTTCCCCGTGATGTTGCCCCTTCAGCTGGTACGAGCAGATCCCCACCGCCACCACCATCGGCACCATCAGCGGGTACACCTGCATGCGCATCCGCCATGTTCGTCAGATCTATCATCCATCCATGAATCGTTCGATTGATCCATCAGATGATCGAGGACACCGATTGTTAACGACGATCTTGCAAATCACGAAGGAAGACCTATGGGCGAAACATGCACCTATTGGACCACGAGGCGTACGCCATCGTTATTTATGTCAGCACTAACGATCGAATTATGATGTCCTTATCAAAAAACCGCCGCCGCCTAAAACATCGTAGTCGTCGTGGTCAGAAAGAAGAAAACAATATTTGAACGGCCTCGCTCGTTGTTTTAAGGCAGGCAGGCAAGGTTTGGCCAATTATAAATAAAAACGTTTGCGCATACAATACCAAATAAATACCATTAAATTATTTGGGCTCCAATATATTTTCATAATAAATTAATTTGCGTCGCTATAAATATGAATATGTATTCCGGAACGACTTGGTCAAACAAATTATATCGCGTCGGTAATTCTCGCCTCGCCTGCTGACCCGCCACCATCGATTTGGATTCGGTGAATATAATACTTAAAAAAAACGCGCCGGTTTGCATTGCTTGCTACCAAATCGGGCTCTTCTTAAAAATTTTTTAAAAAAAATTTGTAATTTTTAAAAGGAAAAGAATGTCGTATATACCATCAATTATCTAGCCCAACTGTATGTTGCATGGGCCGTTTTTGGGGCCACGGGCAGGGGCGTTCCAATTTGAAAATTAGTGTCAAATGGAAAAACATTGTTTTTTCGAATAGACTTATAAAAAAAAAAGATTGTTTTTGAGTCCGTGGCACTATTTTTAGCATTGTTTTTTTAATCCATCAAAAGAATTTAGATGTTGATTGATCAAAATTAGGTGTGTTTTTAAACGAATAGACTTAGACAATTCTAGATAACCAATAAAATAGATTTTTTTTTTTTAGTAATATATATATACTAAAGGGCTCTACATTGCTAAATTTTCAAAATCAGTTTTGTTTTGTGAATCTGTTCTAACAGGCTTGCAAATGAATGGCACACAATGGCTAAACTCCGCATAAGCTATATATGTTCATTTAAAAAATAAGAGCACTTCTTTAACTTGTTCCGATTATAATGTTCTATCCAAATCTCTAAACTTTTAGTCAAATGAAAAATAGGTCTTTTATAGTGGATCCCTTTCAAAAATAAAAAAAAAAAAAAAAAAAAACTTTATAGTGGATTGTTTGGATTAAACTATTCTCAACTGGTAAAGAAGACTAGAGTTGAAAATGAACAATTTCTCATGTAATTAAATCAACAGGTATAGATTCAATTAATAACCTCAGCCCTCCAACACACATACACAACTACTACATTTGTTGATTTGTATAATAAATTGTTTTTGCGTCTTGTGATACAATTTGTATACAACGACCCTTATTTATTATATTGTTCAACTCAATAAATGTTCTTATAACTGCTACACCTCAATATCAACTACTAGGTACATCTTCTCATCTTCATACTCCCCACCCCCTTTTTTTGTGCCAAGCCCATCAATGCATTTGTTTTCTTCTACTATGTTCGTAGTAGGTTTATATGCTGAGATTTTGTTGGAGTTAAATGCATCAATGCCCCTGAACTTGTTAATGTTTACCACAGTAGGTCCCAAAACTTTGCACGACACCTCCTAAACTTGTAAAATGCATGGTGCACTGTGGGACCATTTGTGGACCATAACGACCAATTTAACAAATTTAGGGATCTACAAATGCGTTTTTAAGGGAATTGCCTGCTGGCCTTTGACCGACTCTTTTTCTTCCTTCCCAAGAAGATGGAAAATATTAAGGAATATATGGTACATGTACAAATAAACATGGATATTGCCAAACAGGCCACAATAATCTCAATGTTTAATTTGTTCACAGCTAGCCAAGCACACACAACACATATGCAGATATCCATGTTGTTTCCATTTATATCATGGTGGGAATTTGAATAATACAAAACAAAAACGTACTGAAGACGACTAGCTAGGGACTCAAGCTAGCCTGCATCAAAGGGCGCCGCTGCCGGTAACAATGAATGATATATATCTCGATCTGGGTCGCCGATATGGGTCTTCACTTACGCGCGATCCGTCTAGTCTAGTCGCCCTTTGGAGGGTCAGAGAAGAATGAGTTGATGGACGCCATGATCTCAGGCTTCTTCCCACGGACGAAACTTGCGCACGCCGTGCTGTGAGTAGCGCCGGCCCTCGTCATGGTTGTCCAGCACCCCGGCCGCCCGGTTCTCCTTGGTCACCCGCACCTCCGGGTTGGTGGTGATGTTGCGCACCAGCTGCATCGCGCAGATCCCTACCGCCACCCCAGTTGTCGCGAACAGTGGGTACACCTGCATATGCAACCCATGCATTTAAGTGTGTGAGGGATTTTTTTTTCTTTTAAAACAAAATGATAAGAATAGTCTTTTTTTTTATTTTAATCTATAGAAATGCTACAGATAGATAGAGATATAGATATACAGATCGATAGACAGAGAGACATATAGATAGATCGATGGATAGAGAGATATAAATACAGACAGATCGATTGATAGATAGGGATATAGATTATTATGGTAATCAAGAGTTTTGATTATAACAATCCATCTTATAATCGATCATGTTTGGATCAAAATTTAATTATATAATCTCTGATTGTTATAATGGAAGCGGTATCCAAACATGGCCTTGCAACAACAAGCTGCGGATTGCACAAAACATAAATGATGATGAAATCCAAATCAGCAATCAATCACGGATCATTTACAGCCATTTACATAAAAATCATGTTGGAAATGGAAATCTCTGTTCTAGACCACACATACAGAGGTTAATAATAATTCGAAGCTGTAATCATCAATTCATACCTCCGGCCTAATCCAGCGAGAAGACGACATTGTTTCTGCGAGAGGATGACCGAGATCGATGTGGGCCTGCTTGGAGATGCAACGAGATGACGAAGGGACGCGCTACACGATAATAGCCTGGGGTACCGTGGAAACGTCTTACGTAACTGGAAACCAGCCAGGAATAGAGTTACTACCATTGCGTTTGCATGCCTGCCACCCACCTATTCAGACGCATGCATCGGCAGTTTTCAGCAGGACCCGGTCTTTCCGCCTTGACCTCCACTCTACTGTACAAATGACAAACACGACAAAGAAGCAACTCTCAGCACCAGGCCTGATGTATGCCATGAATAATTCAACCTTTCAACAGAGATCATTGTAAAATAATAAGGGTTTTAGAAAATAAAGGGTTCTAGACAGTGGTTATTTGTGTATATATATTTTGAAGCCCCTTTTGTAGGTGCATGATTTCTCCCCCTATTTCATAGATTTCTAATATGAAAATAAATTGTTTCTTATAAAACTCCTCTAAATTTGAAGCACTCGAAAGTCCGGGGGATGGGCGAAGTGTAAAATTTAGAATTTTCATTCATAACACATTCATAACGGGGGCTGGCCCTGCTCCCCCCCCCCCCCCCACACCTCGGTCTCCGACCCTGAGTGGAAGGCCGTATTTCGTTCAACAATTTAATGTTGCTTGAATAAGTAATCTTCTCTTCTATGACAAAAATTAATGGGCAGAAATTCAACATGTCAAGGTCTAAATAAAAATGGATTGATGGGCTAAGGGATCAAAGCATTTGGGCATGGCTCATCCGTGCTCACTCCGCTAATGGTGTCGGAGCCCTCCCGACAAACTAAGCCACTTTTCATACATAGATCCCTGTCCGTGCAAAAAAAACGACTCTAGATCTGTTAATATATTATCCATTTTTTGAAGTGACTACTACTTCAAGATAGGTACAAATATCTTCCAGAGTGTGTCAAAAACTTCCTGCCTCACCATGCTTCATTATTCATTTCCCAACACTTGCTCATTTTACATAACATTATGTCGAGAACTTTTGGAGAGCCACACTGCTTCCATATATATAATTTTTTTTCGAAACCGAGCACTCGCTCGTGCTGCATTAAGAGAAGTGAGAATTGTTTTTACAACCTAGTGAACCCCCTAGCGAGTTGCCCAGGGGCTCACGAGGCTAACACACTGACAGAAGGCACCGGCTTGAACGGTGGAGCTTAGAGGGGTGTACTAAAGAGTGAAAATATTGAGCGACTAAAGCAAAGCATAAACTAATCATTATAGCTCACATGAGAATCTTATAGCTCACATATGCTCGATATTTTGAAATGAGAATAGTTGTGCTTCAAAAACATATTTATTCCATTTTTTTTTACTTCTATAGAAAATATTTTTAACATGCATTTAATCCTATGTTATGAGTTAGCTCAAATTAATGATTGCTACTAAATCTTATATGCTACCGTTCAAATCCTTTTCTGCAGAACCAGTTTTGCTTAACACATTTCCTTCTTCTGAAGGAACATTAAAGTTTACCAACTTTGTCTTTTGTGAACATTTGCAATTCTACCATGTATAATTTCCTTATTTATATATTCAAAGGGCATGCATTTTCAGTAGACTCTTGGATATGCAGCATTTATTTTTTTGCAGTCTGTAGACACCACAGAGAAAATCATCGATGTGCTGTTCTGAAGTTCCAACTTATCAAAGGTGGTTAATGCAAATTTTCATCAGTTATTTGGCAGGTGTGTGCTCAAAATGTGACGACCTTTAATGAGTACAGCTTTTGCTTCGTATGCTTATTTTGTCACCTTTGCCAATCCTGCAGTCATGCATTGTGGGCCATCTAGCTAACGTGGACAGGGGTTGGAAACAACCCAAAATCTGAAACATTTATGCATATACTTAACTGATAAGCCTAGTCGAGACTCCATTTCTTCTTCACTCAACCCAGCCCCCTTTCGTTTCAAAACTCGAAATTCCTCTTTTCTCACCACTTTCTTCACTGGCTTCCATGGCGCCCGATCTACTACTGATGAATGCTACTAGTTCTATCCATATGATTGTGCGCCAGTTGTTCTCCCGGATGGTCTTTTCCCTTAAGATGGAGTGTTCCCTTTCCTTGGAGATCATTTCGTTTTGGTTGTGGCTTGAAGGGAACGGCCATCCTGATTTCCTTGCAAGCATAGAGTCATTTGATAACTATCATCTCCAGGGAATTGCCTTTGCTGGCAAAATGTTTATTGAAGCTCTACATCGTAAGTCTGGTCAGTTCAATCACAGATCTGATGAGCAAGAAGGCTATTTCCAGCAAGAAGCTATGGAAGGTATCGGTTTCTACCTCAACAATTTCTGCTACAAGGCTTTAGAAGATATTCTAGAAATAGCAGAGGCAAAGGAACGTATCTACCATACCAATCAACAAGTTCTTCAGCAGCAAAACATCAAGGGTAAAGCTGCCATGATGAGCACGGTAAGATCCAGCGTACTTTAGAGCTGGAAGCGACTGAGAGATGTTGAAAGATGCATGTTTTAAATTTCTTTTTCCTTTCCCTGAACATTCCTGCAGAAGGATCTTTTGTCTAAGATCAAGGCATCCTTTACTGGTACTCCGAGTCATGAGGAAGGCACAAGTTCTAGAAGCATGACATCTCCAACAAAACAGATCCTCAGAGATATTGAAAATCCCATCGATCAGTGCCTATCAACATACCCTTTGGCGACCCTTTTTGAGAGCCTGAACTTAAGGGATGATCCAGAAGCTCATCCAGTAAGCATTTTGCTAAGTTTCACTGTCCTCTGCACATTATTTGTTCAATTATCTTGCTGGTTACAAGACCTAATAACCTTGCTTTCACATATTTTGCAACAGATCCAGCCGGTGAAGCAACAGCCCAGTATACCACGTGATGAGAGAACTCTCTTCGTGACTTTCTCCAATGGCTACCCGTTTACTGCAGACGAACTACTCGAATTCTTTATGGGGTAAAAGTCTTTCTTTTCAGGCTATTAATAAAATTACTTACAGATATGGTGGATTTGGGTTTCTGACTTCAAAATGTTACAGTGGACGAAATATTTGCTAAGATGTTGGATTGATTAATAAAATTTGAATTCTAAAACTGATTCATTCAGGTGTCATAAACATTGTTACATGATGCGTAGGTAAAAAGCGCAGGCGCCAATGCATGTTATACCACAGGGGGTACTTTTAGCCCGTTCTTTCCAGAAATATCATTGACCAACTTGTTAGATTTACAACAATGCATACACCGATTACATAGGTATTTATGCTATAGAATGTTATAAGGTCAACCACATAGCTCATCATTGCAGGACAACACCTAGAGACGCCGGCTTTGCATTTCTTTAGTTCAAAAGGATGGCTGTCAAAGAGGTCTATTGGCCACGTTTAGTTTCTTCTTTTCCTCATTTCTTTCTAGTTGTCGCCTGTGAGATAGATTTCTCAGATTGAATGCTTGCCTTCGGGCTAAATTTTGTAATAAGTGGTTTGATTCTACCTAATGGGTAGATGAGGCCGGATATGAACTATCCTTTATCTAGAAAAAAATCATATCTCAAGTTATGTAGTCTACTAGGGATTGATTAGCAGATCACTGACTGGACAAAAAGGACACAAAATATATCTACTTTGCTGTTCCATTTGTGTACATGATCGAAGGATTTATACAGTTGGTGGAAGAAAGAAAAACTAAACTATATACTGTGAGGTCTTATTTGACAATCTACAATATAGTAAGTACGGTGGACAAGTTTTATCAGTAATCGGTACTTTACCTTGTTTTCATAGCTTCCATTTAAAAGATTGAACTGCCAGAACAACCATTTATGTGAGAGGCTTCATTATTCCACAAGTATGAAACTTGTAGGTGATATATAAACATGTTACCTCTTACCAGTGATAGCTTTTCAAACGATACAAGATGTGATGCAGATGAGCTCTGGTCTAGTATATATACACACGACATCAGACTAACAGCCCTATTTATTTTAACTGCACTCTCACCAAATTTTTTTTTGTTATGTGCTAAATGAATCAATTTCTATGCACAGTTTATGATTGTACAATGCAATGCTGAACTTAAGATATACAATGTAAACAGCTAACCATTTCCCCGGCCACAAATAGTAAATGAACTTTTTAGTTTTTGAGATGATCATGGCTAGCGCTGTTGGCTACTTGATTTTAATGTTGTGTTTCTTTAATTTCACAGGAACTTTGGAGGCGTTGAAGTCATAAGCGTGGAGGAGCCTGTTGAACCTAGGCCACCACTCTATGCACACATTTCATTTTTCACACAGGAGACAATCCTCTACATCCTTCGTGGGAACCCAAGGGTCAAGTTCGTGATACGAGGGAAGCATCTATGGGCTCGACAGTTTGTTCCGAAGCGCAAGAAATTTATTCGGAACTAAGCTAGTGCCACATGCCTGGATGTTGGAGTCTTATATCTAATGCAAGTCGAAGAACGACTTGGAATAAAGCCACCATCCAGCTTCTCATTAGACTGTCCTGGCTCCTAGCCTGAGCCTTCTTGCTCCTTATAATAACCCTTATGGAACCTTACCCGGCATGGTTAATAATGTTATCGATATGCTGTTGTATGACAATGTGAGATCAACAGTGTTGTCTTATGTAATGTTATTTTATCTGGGATCATGGTTAATAATGTTGTGTGATGTGAGAACACACAGTGCTATTGATATATGTTGGGCTTTCCCTTAAGTGAATTCTGAAAATGCCTCGTTCCTAGTTTCCTATTCATTGAATCTTTTTTCTGAGTACCTGAGGATGTTTAACTTCAAGTATTATGCATTCATTTTTAGGTGGGTTGACCTATGATATTAGCTATTTGTTCTCCATTGCTTTTGCCACTCTCCTGTCATCTTTGGTTTCAGTTCAGCATTAACATGTGGGTGGTTGAACTGTGGAATGGAAAATATATGAGGTTTTCACCTATTTGGTGACTAATAACAGGCCTACATTCATATTTCTGTGGACGGCTCAAACATTAAAGAATTTCCAGGTTGATATACGACTATACTTGCCATGATCTGAACTAATGTTTTTAGCTCTATATATGTTATTGGCTCAATATGTGCCAATAGTGGGTTTTTTTGTTCCTGGTAAGAACTTTTATGCTATCCTGTTGGTGTCGTGTAAGGATGAACTAATTCAACATGATGTTGTTGTATATAGGATAGGATGACGAGTTGTTTAGGTCATCTCAAGTGGTTGTTTTGAACTTTTCTAGTATTCTCCTCCAATTTTTTGCACTCATCAGGTTAGATATAGTAATTCTCATGTCAAAAAAAGTATTGTTTTAGACACTAGCACTGGCTTCAAATTAAAGCATATTATAACAACTAATTATTTTTTTTTGTAAGAAATATGTACATACACAAACATACTCTCAACTTTTTGATAAAGCTGTGCATCAACGCATGTTATTTTCAAATTCTTAACTGCATTAAAAAGCTTGTGCATCAACTCTTATTCTATGAAAATGTGTGGGGATCTCCCATAGTTTTAGCTCCAAAATACGGATATATCAAAAACTAAATTATTTGACTAAAAAATTCATATTTTTTTTTTTTTTTGGGGAGATTACAAAGTGTTTGATTTTTTTTCCCAACTGTTCTCCAAGGTTTGGTAAGTTACATCTGTGCAAAGTCAACACTACCAGATCATTTAAGTCTAACTGTTCATAAATCTAAGCCCTTTTAAATAATATAATGCAATTGCAGAGAGGGGAGAATACATATATTTGTCATCATTTCTATGAAAAACAATCCATTTGAGTATTAGTCTATAATGACTATGTTGGACTAAGACCATTACAACTCTGTAGTATCTCAAGCTAGCTATACCAAAGCGCACAAAGAAATTTTAATTAACATATAAACTTTATAGTATGTGTTTTATATTATTAGGTATGTCTGTAGTTATCTTTATATAACCCACATATATCTTTTGAAATGGCTCATGTACCTAGGATAGTATTTTGCTGATGCACTATCAAAACAGATGACAAAAAGCTGAATATTGTGCATGCCCTACTCGCTTTTACAACTAAGTTATTGCACTAGTAGACTTGATTATATTAAGAAACTACATCAGTCCAAATTCATTATGTATCCCACCTATGTTGTTTCATCTATTTTTTTTTTAAAAAAAAAATCAAATTTCCATATTAGAGGGATGGGATGAGAAAAGGTGGATCGGTGGATGGGCATCCAAGGGATGCCCAAGGTAGGACTTGTCATATGGGTATCTGCCTCTACCACAAAGACCAGATCACCAGACTAAACCAAAACTACTAGGTGCCAAAACAATTTGAGAGAAGCCAAATTAATGAATTTCATTTGAGATAAAGAAAGCCTCCTTGTCCTGGTACTTGCCTTTCAACATTATTTTTTTTACTGTAGGGGTTCCTGTCCCTCCAGACTCTTCAAAAAAAGAAAGAGTGATCTCTCTCTCTCTCTCTCTCTCTCTCTCTCTCTCTCTCTCTCTCTCTCTCTCTCTTACATTTGACACAAGTAAAAGGATAACATGGTAGAAGTTGAGAGTACCAAAATCTTAGGATTAAAGACATGCTTTTTCTCTAGAGTATTTACTTGCATATATATGTCTTTGTTCAATCCCTAGAAAGACTTGATATGATTAATAGTTGTGCTGACAATGAATCATGCTTTATCTTATTTACTCTTCATTTCATGGTTTAATGAAATATCTATAATGTAATAGTCTAAGACCATACACATTCGTCATAAAAATTGAAGCATGGAAGAGTGATAAATCCATCCACACCAAACTAGTATGCTAGGGAGGGCAAAGGAAATAAATTTTTTTCAATACCTCACAAAACTTTGCTCAAATGACGAAGGGGATGAATCTGACTCACAGAAAGAGGCTAGCATCTCTTCAAATTGATGCCATGTTCTTGTGGATCGAGGCCGCTGCTCTTGTTGCATATCTTTCCCACCATCGTCGCCTATCACTACTAACATATTCAAAGATTAACCCTAATAGCCTAGGATGGAAAGTGATTTGGGGATGAGATGATTTGATTCCTTCGATGAGGTTGGAAAAGAAGGCTTCAGATTTGAGATTGAGATCAAAGAGGAGGTAGGGGCACGGGGGGGGGGGGGCAAGGGGAGTAGGCAAGTGAGCGAGATAGAACATGGCTTCCTTCTTCTTGTTTCTAAGTTGTAGTTGGGGTGATGTCTTAAAGTAAAGGAAAGTAGGTAGAAAAATGCAAATAACCACAAATGTCCTCATTTTTCTTAATTTAAAATTGTAGTAGGTAAGGACAATTATTGGCGTACATGGAGTAGACGGAGGATGACGATCACATAAATGTAAGCAAGGAGTCAGATGATGCATACTAAGTATGTTGGCAGCTAGCGTTGTTGTGGTAACGCACCCGAAATGGCTAGATGAAGTGTTAGGTATTGAAAAAGTGATATGAAGTGGACCAAATTGCAATCTTAGAGTTCAACAATTCTCGATGGACCATGATGCAAATGTCATGCTGAAGAAATCTATAAAGGGTAATTTCTTTTGGGTAAAATATAGGTAATCTCCATTATGATGTGATTCTAGCGAAACCAAATTAATGAATTTCATTAGAAGAACAAAAGTCCTTATAATATGAGTGAGATATCTCTTACATTTGACAAAGGAAAAAGGAAAGCATAGTAGAAGTTGGGTACCAATATCTTAAGATTAAATGACATGGTTTTCTCTTATAGTATTCACCTACATATATATGCCTTGTTCATCCCTAGGAAGACTTGATATGATTATTGGTTGTTCTGAGAATGTATCGAACTCTATCTTATTTACTCTTCATTTCATGGTTTTACAAAATATCTAACTTGTAATAGTCTAAGAGAATATACACAGTCATCATCAAACTGAATCATGAAAGAGCAATAAAGCCACCTGCACCAAACCTGTATTATGGGGAAGGCAAATGAAATAGAATTTTTCGAAACCTCACAAAATTTTTCTTAGATAAATGAAGAAGGAGATGATTCAAGGAAGCTACCATCTCTTCAAATTGATGACATGTTGTTGTGGATAGAGGTTTTTGCTCCTATTATGTATATTTCCCACCATCATCGCCCTATCACTACTAACATCTTCAAAGATTGATCCTTATAGCCTAGGATGGAAAGTGATTTGGGAGTGATATGATTTGATTGCATCGGTGGGGACTGGAAAAGAAGGTTTTGGATTGAGGCTATGATCAAGGTTGTGGTAGGGTGTAGGGGAGGGTGGCAAGGCCAGGGAGCAGATAAGTGAGTGAGATAGAACATTGAATCCTATTTCTTGTAGCCTAGTTTGTATTTGGCGTGATGTCTTAAAGGAAAGGAAAGTAGGTAGGAAAATTAAAATAATCACAAATGTCCTCAATTTCGTTAGTTCAAAATAGAAGTAGGTAAAGACAATTAATAGCATACAGGGAGTAGGCTAAGGATGGCGGCCCCATAGATAAGCAAGGAGACAGACGATGCATACTAAGTATGTTGGTTGAAAGCGTTGTGGTAGCCGAAATGGTAGAGGAATTAG
Source organism: Hyparrhenia diplandra (assembly GCA_015847255.1). Taxonomy (NCBI): domain Eukaryota; kingdom Viridiplantae; phylum Streptophyta; class Magnoliopsida; order Poales; family Poaceae; genus Hyparrhenia; species Hyparrhenia diplandra. The sequence goes on along the minus strand of JADLZK010006151.1, from coordinate 263,770 downwards.
CATTAAGGATTGAAGAAAGTGATATGAAGTGTGGGAGGAACAAATTGCAAGCTTAGGATTCAACAATTCTTGATGGACCTTGATGCAAATGTCATGGTGAAGAAATCCATAAAGGGTAAAACTTATTTATGGTGAAATACTAGACAATATCTATTTTATAAATGAATCAATTCCAATGAGGCCAAATTAATGAATTTCATTAGAGGAAAAGAAAGCCTTAGAATATGAATGAGATCATTTTTGAATTTGATACAAGCAAAAGGATAACAAGGTGGACATTGAGTACCAATATATTAAGATTAAATGACATGATGTTTCTCTTATCGTACCTACACATATATATGTCTTTGTTCATCCCTAGGAAGACTTGAGATATGATTATTTGTTTTGTACTGATAGTGAATCATACTATATTTTACCTTAATTACTCCTCATTTCATGGTTTGATGACATAGCTATATTGTAATAGTCTAAGGCCATACGCGTAGTCTTCATCAAACTGAAGCATGAAAGAGGGATAAATTCATCTACACCAAACCATGCAGTATGCTGAGGAAGGCAAAGGAAATAGAATTTTTGAATACCTCACAAAATTTTGCTCAAATGAAGGAGAACATGAGTCCACCTATGAGAAGGAAGCTACCATCTCTTCAAATCGATGCCATGTTGTTGTGGATCGAGGTCGCTGCTCCTGTTGCATATCTTTCCAACCATCACCACCCTACACTACTAACATATTTGAAGATTGATCCTTATAGCCTGAGATGGAAAGTGATGTAGAAGTGAGATGATTTGGTTCCGTTGATGGGTATTGTAAATGAAAGTTTTGTATTTGAGATCATGATCATGGCATTGGTAGGGGCGCCGGGATGGGAGAGCAGGTGAGTGAGATAGAACATTGCTTCCTTTTTCTTGTTTCTATGTTGTAGTTGGGGTGATGTCTTAGAGTAAAGGAAAGTAGGTAACAAAATGCTAGTAATAAAAAATGTCCCCATTTTATTTAATTTTAAATAGAAGTAGGTAAATACAATTACTAACGTACACATAGTAGGTTGAGGATGGTGTTGTTCACATATAGGTAAGCAAGGAGGCAGACAATGCATACTATAAAGTGTGTTGGGAGCTAGCGTTGTGATAACCGTGGCAAGAGGAAGCATAAAGGTTCAATGATATGAAGTGGGAGGACCAAATTGCAAGCTTAGGATTCAACATTTCTCGATGGACCTTGATGCAAATGTCATGCTAAAGAAATCTATGAAGGGTAAATTTTATTTTTGTTAAATACAGGATAATCTCTAATTTATAAACGATGTGAATCGTTTCTTGGAGAGAAGGACAATGGCCTTTAGAAATATAAGATTTTTGCATTTTTTTAAGTATATTCGAACAATATTGTTATGTTTGTTAGGCATGTATATTGACGAGGAGTATATCCTTCTATATAAGACCATGAACTAGTTACCGTGTAATTTACTAATTTTGTTAGTTTATAGCTACTTCGATGCTTCTAGTTTTTCCTTCCAAGTAATTCATGCATAATCATGCTTACATACTAAGGGTTCCTGAACCTGTTGCTTCCACCTCGAGGTTTTATGTTAACCGTAGTGGTTTTATGTCTTTCACAAAAAAACTAACATGTTTAAAATTTGCTAAATGCCATGTAAAATAAATCTTGTAGCAGTGATATCGAAGCAGTTTTGTCTTCCACCATCTACTAGTGGACACAGGGTCTCTACCAAGCGTCTTGAGCATTACTAAGCGCCTTTTATCAGGCGCTCGGTAAAGATATCCTCTACCGAGAGCTGCTCTCGCCGAAGAAAAGCTCTCGGTAGATCTCTATTTGCCGAGAACGAAGCCCTCGGCAACGAAGGGCTCTCGAAAAAGTGGCTTTTTACCGAGCGCCAACTCTTGCCAAAACGTCACACTCGGCTAACTTCACGTCTGTACAGAGAACCGAACCTTTCACGCTCGGGAAAGTATGACAATGGGTGAACGGTCCCCTGCCGTCACCTTTACCGAGCGTCCGCCGTCAGGCGCTCGGCAAAATCAGTAACCTTTGCCGAGAGCCCTGATGGTGGCCCTCGGCAAAGAACGTGTTACCGAGCGTCAAACGGTGACCCTCGGTAATGGTTATTTACCGAGCACCATCTTGGCTCTAGGTAAAGTGACCATAACTTTACCGAGCGCTTCACCCGACAAGGTGCTCGGCAAGTTGATTTCAGTTTTTTTTGTTTAAATTAAATTGCCGAGCACCGTAAAATTGTGAGTTGCAACTTCACTTTGAGTTAATTGTGACTCTCGGCAAAGTTTACGTTGACGGAGGCAAACGCCGTCGACGTTACTTTCTTTGGCGAGTGACGAAGGCCCCTCGCAGAGGCGCGTTCTTGTCATGACCCAGGAGATAGGGCCCCGGAAGGACAAGCCCACGAGGCCCGAGGGGCGCCTCCGCCTCCCTCTTCCGCGGATTCTTCGGCAATTAATTCAGAAATAAAGAAGGAAATTCATTAGGATTATCTTAGGCTTTTTGGTGTGCAAGGGGATGTTCCATCTATAAGGAAGACCCTTATTAGGAAAATAAATAGGATATGCTTGTAAAAAGGTATTCCAATCTATAAGGAAACCTTTTAGAGAGATTGCTTATGATACAAGTCCCACTAGCCGGGCTATGGTCTGTAATCTTTTAGGGCAACAAGCAAATAAAGAAAATTTATCCCCAACCCTCTCTCTCTCACGCCCCCCCCCCCCCGTGCGCTGCCGCCACCGCCAAGCCGCCCGGCGCACCACCTCCTAAAGCGCTGTCTGCCACGTGTCACGCCCGATCGATCTGGTTTGTGATAGTTACCGAAAGACCTGGAGGAGCTCTCAGAAACGCCCCGTCCCGGGAAGTTTTTACCGAGCGATATGCACTGAGAGGCGAGAGCGGCGCCAGTGACATCTTTATTGAGCGATATTCTATGTTTACCGAAGCGTTTCCGCACGTAAACGACCGACCTCCAGTAGTGATGCCCTACCTGACATCGGCTAATTGAAATCATCAGCAGCACGCAGCCATCCACATGGTACCGCTTTGCACACACGACACGCCATGGCGGGCGACAAAAACAGCAGTCCATATCAGCCCATACATCGTAGCAACAGGGATAATAATATACAGCCTGATTTTGATAGAGTTGTCTATGCCCAAAAAAGGAAGACGCCTCTAAAATGGACTCATAGAGGCATGGTATAGATAATTTCAATTTTTGCAAACAAAATTGTAGCATACTCCTATTAAGTAAAGCAAATTTAATAATAGTATACAGCCTGACGAGACATAGACCAGTCTCATTTCAGTTTATACCCTCATTAAAATTGTTCAATCATTTCACAAAAGGTGAAAAAAAGCGGTAGCTACACTTAATACGAAGCGATGAAACACTATAACAGAAACATAGGATAAAGTCTGCATATATTTATTGTCTTGCAGTACAAATTCATATTACAACTATAATCACACTCTTGTTGGTACAAATTAAGTAGCAACAGGAATATAGTTCACATATTAATTTGGTATAAAATTATTGTAAGGTTTGGCCTTGACCCAGAGCATGGACTTCTTTCTTAAAGATATACCTGTGGTTTCTGCCATATCAAGTTCTTCGAACCTGGCGCTATTCGGCAAATCCCAATCAAAATGGTAAAGAAGGCTAGCAAGTGTCAACTCTACGTTGGCTAGTCAAGTATGATGCCAGGGCATATTCTCCTTCCTGCCCCGAATGGAGTGAACTCCTGAAGTCATTACCCTTAAAATCGATAGTGCTACTTTCAAATCTTTCAGGCTTGAATTCCTCTGCATCATGCCATAGTTTCATTTCCCTTTGTATGGCCCAAACATTCACTAGCACCCTAGTTCCCTTTGGCACGTCGTAACCCATAACCTGACAAGACTCACGACATTCTCGAGGGAGCAAGAGTGGTGCTGGAGGATGTAGCCGTAAAGTCTCCTTTTGATCACCAGTTTTAGATATCTTAACTTGACCAGATCATCTTCAGTTATTTTGTCTTTTCCTTTAAAGGTCTCCCTCACCTCTAATTGGGCCTTATGCATGAATTCTGGATTCTTAATGAGCTCCGACATTGCCCATACTAGAACAGTCGATGCTGTTTCACTCCCACCAGCAAAAATATCCTACAAATTTAGTTACAAAATGAGAACACTGAGAACAATAAAGTATCGTATGCATTGGAGGGTGTTCAGGAGTGCTAGAAGATATTTCACGCTTTGTTGTAACATTGCGAAAAATGGAAAGAGCTTGCAATGAAGAGGTTAGATGTTTTTAGGGAAATTAAGAGGTTAAAAGTTAGTGGAATGATATTAGTGAAAGATGATCATATGTATGACTTCTATGTTGACGTACATAGAGTTATAGTGGAAATTATAGAATTATAAGAGCGGATCTTACCCAAATAACTGTGCTGACAGTCTCTTTGTTGAGATCGAACTGCAGGCCAGCTGGATCCCTCAGAGCCTCAAGAGGACATCAAGAAGGTCCTCGTCTCGCTCTGGCGTCGCCATGGCTTCGGCTTCACGCTCCTCGATGATGCTCCGGATGATGCGGTGCATGTTCCTCTGGCACCTCCTCGCATCCCTTGCGGCGGCGCTGAACCGGCGTACCAGCCACGAGGATGGGTACAGGTCCGCCAGGTTGAACCCGCTGATAAGCCGCATCACATCGTCCAGCTCGTGCATATACTCGTCCCGGAACTTGCACCGGTCGCCGAAGACCGTGCGCGCGGCGACGTCGTTGATCATGCAGCAGATCCCTTCGGTGAGGTTGACGGGCCGCCGGCCACCGCCGCCCTCGTCGGAGATGGAGTAGACAAGGCTTGCCACCTCCAGTTTTCCCGGATGCTCCGGAACGAGAGCACGCGTCGCTGGCTGAAGACCTCGTGCGCGCACAGCTTGCGTAGCTCGCGCCACCGGCCGTTGTAGGGGGAGCCGGCGATGTCGTTGCCGCCGCAGGTGATGATGTCGAGGGTGACGCCCAGGTGGCGGTCGCAGAAGCTGAGGTCGTGTGTCCTCATCACCTTCCTGGCAGCCTCGGCGGAGGTGACTACCAGCGTCGGCACGGAACCGAAGCGGAGCATCATTAAAGCCCGTAGGTGCCGGACATCTCGCGCAGCGCCCGGTGAGCAGGTGGCTGAAGCGCGACAGGAGGAGAAATGGTGCAGGCTGCCGATGAGCGGCAGCTGCCATGGCCCTGGTGGCAGCCGAAGCGCTGATGATGGCTTGGTGCGCCATGACGTGATATATCTCCGGATGAGCCTGAGAAGGGCGAGGAAGACGAAGGCTACAAGAAACTGGATCCTGATGTCCATTTTTTTGCCAGAGATGTTGGACAAGTTTGCAGGCAATGCGTGTCGACGGCATCTCTCGGGGAGCTAACATATATAGACTCCGTCACCGTACTTTATAATCGTATACAGTACATTATAATCGTATTATATTGCACCGTACTTTATACCATGGGGAGAGTTGTGCGCGTGCACAACGCGCACTGCAGTGACAACCTGGACACAGGTCACTATACGATTATTATAATACTCATTATAATCGTATTATATTGCACCGTACTGTATACCATGGGGAGAGTTGTAACAGTGATCTCCAACAAATGAGACTCAAATAAGAGGCTCATTTCACCATCTTAGTCATCTATAGGGATAAAAAAGAGCACCCGAAATTAGCAATCTCCAACAACGAACTGAGAGCTATTTCACCATCGTGTCTCTCCTCACTCTCTCTCCCCGCGCCTACGCCACCCGTCCCTCTCTCCTCTCTACTCCGCTAGCGCCTCAAGCGCCACCGGCCTCCTTGTAGGGGCCTGACGTGCCGTTGCCGCCGCAGGTGGCAGATCCAGGGTTTGACGCCCAGGGGTGCAGAAAAAAAAAAAATTATATACAAATCGATAAACCATATTATAATTGGTAAAATCATATTATAATTGGTACAACCATATTATAATTGGTAAAACAACGTTAAACGTTAATATAAATTGTTCAAATAGAATACAAAAATATAGCAAATGAGAGACTTACAATACTACTTGTTTATCCGCAGCTTTCTCAATGATATGAATGTCTCTATTATATCATCTTCATTAATCGGGGTTCAAAACAACAGAACCGCCTTCTTTGCCAGGGCTGAAAAAGATCGAATGTCTCCATTCCTCTTCTTCATTATTCAACTATTCAAGTCTTGAAAAGTAAAAATAAAAATAAAATTGCTAATTAGTTCAAGAAACACGTGATCGCCGATCGGTTAAAAAAAGATCACTAAAAGAAAGATCATCTTCAACTAACACGTGATCACCGATCGGCCTTGTCAGCTGCTGGTGCTTTTGTATCCACGAGGACCAAGGACCGCGAGATGGCGATGGCGGATTGGCGTCATCGATCCGCGAGCACGCGATCCAACTTCGAGTGCTGCGTGCTAGTCCTGGTCCTATCTGACTATCTACCATGCGGGAGCGTGCGGACTGGGCTGGGCCTTGGTGCCGTGCGGGAGGGAGTCATGCCTGGGCTGGAGTCAGCGTGCATGCATGGCGTGTGGGCCACAGGGGTCGGTGGACCCCCTGACCCCCTGTGGGTCCGCCCCTGACGCCAACACCTCGAGCCCCTCCGTGCGCCGCCCGGGCCTCATCGGCGCCGACACCGAGCCCCTCCGTGCGCCGCTCCGGGCCTCATCGGCGGGTGCCTCGAGCCGCCTCCGCGTGCCGCCCTAGGCCTCCTTCTCCGGCGCCCGAGCTGCCTATGCTGGTGCCTCGAGTCCCCTCCGCGCGCCGCCCCGGCCTCCTATGCCGGCGCCTCAAGCCACATCTCCCGCCCGGCACCCCAAGCTAACTCCATCAATGCCTCAAGCCTCCTCCCAATGCTCCTCCCGCACCACCGTGTGGCGCCTGCCTCTACCGCCGTCAGTTGAGAAAAGGAGGGAGAGAGGAGCACAGAGGGGAGGAAAAGGACTTGCACAGTATTTGCATTGGTGGAGAGAGACTATACATATTTGCTGTGGTTTGGTAGGTACACAAAATGTCTACTCCGAATGCATCATCCATTGGAGTGTGATTTTACTACCTAAAATCATGTACACTACCTACTTTGCATTTTAAATTAAATACATATCTTGTTGGACACGGTCTAAAGCGTGCACAGCGCTCACACATGCAACACATGCATGCAGTGACAACCTGGACACTCAGGTCACTATGCTAGAGACAGCTACACTGGTGGTGTGGCCCACTGATTTTGGTGCTGCTGGGTGCCTGTGACGTAGGCCATTTTTTATTTGAATAGATGCTTAATAAACCTCACGAGTACGAATAAAGGTAAAAATGACAAGGCACTGCGGCAGGTCTGGATGGCGGCACGGCAGCGGCAGCCATGGAGCAAAACGTGGCCGATTCTTCTGATGGCCCTCTGATAAGCAAACCCTATTTCCCAAATCCTAATCCATATCACTTAAATTATTTTGATATAATCCCGCGGCAAAGCCTAAGAGAAAGATACGGACACAAACACTTTTTTCTCACTTCAGCGAGACTTCCGCGGAAGGGCATGATCAAGATAATAACAATAGGGTTGATCAAAATTCTGAATCTTAGAAGATAATAACAATAGGGATGAATTAGAAGAAGGTCCAGCTCCATCCAAAGTTCAGAGATTAATGCTAGTGTTCTGATTGTAGAACGTGATCCTAGGTTATGTTGTCCAATTTGCGAATATCCTATTGATGAACAAGAACAAGCCCTCGAGAATATACATCATGCATGGTCCATTGCAATTTATAAAAGGATAATTACCCTTATTCTGGTCCCAAGTCTCATCCTGTCACAAACCGGATCGATCCGGCGTGACACGTGGCGACGCGCCCTTGGGGGTGGCTTGGGGCGGTGGTGGTGGCGTCGGCGACGGAGGGGGGGGGCGGCGCCACCGCGGCAGCGGCGGTGGCGCGGCGGGCCGGCGGCGGCGCGGGGGGAACGGGGAGGCGGCGGTGGCGCTGGGAGGGCGGCGGCTGCGGAGAGGAGGAGAGTTGGGATAAGTTTTTTCTTTATTGTTTGTTGCCCCGAAAGATTACAAACCCCTTACTTTTATAGCCCGGCTAGTGGGACTTGTATCGCAAGTAATCTCTCTAAAAAGGTTTCCTTCTTATAGATTGGAATACCTTTTACAAGCATATCCTATTTATTTTCCTAATAATGGTCATCCTTATAGATGGAATATCCCCTTGCACACCAAAAAGCTTAAGATAATCCTAATGAATCTCCTTCTTTATTTTCTGAATTAATTGTCGAAGAATCCGCGGAAGGGAGGCGGGGAGGCGGCGCGGCGCCTTTTTGCGGCGGCCCGCGCCCCCCTCGGGCCTCGTGGGACTGTCCTTCTAGGCCCTATCTCCTGGGTCATGACATCTCCTCCCCTTCTCCGACCCGGTGCGTCCTTGCGCCGGATGAAAGTCCATTCGATCACACCCGGGTGGAGGTCCTGTTGCGCCGGGCATGATGAGCTCAACCCGTAGGATCAGCTTGCCATGCACCGGGTTCCTATGGATCATGTTCTCCCTGGTTCGTTGTGGAGCGAACTCCAAGAGATAGTGAAGGTTCCCGATGTAGCCGTGGTAGATGTATTGGTGGACAACACGTCCTTGATGTGACACCATCGTGACGATTCCGCAAGAGCAAGATCCCGCCTGATGCACCATGTCGTGGGCGGGCTCTCCAGAACAAGAAGCGCTCGTTGGGCGGAGCGTTGACGAAGAGCGGAAGGAGGTGCGGATGGTGATGTATGTCGCTGCGAGGAGGAGGGGTAGCAGCCAAATTCAACATCGTACCGTACATGAAGGAGCCGACATCGAGCATGGAAGGAGATAGCTGGTGTGTGCCCCTCTCTACGTCGTAGCTGATGTGGACGTTGTCGATGGTGAGGAAGAGGCGATCCATGCCGTCGAGGAAGACGACCCGAGCTGGGCCGACATGATGGCGCCATGGCCAGATGCCGCCCAACAGGATGGCGGTCGGTGCTGCTGATGTCGGTGTGGTTGTGTAGGCGCCCAGGGCAAGGAAGTTCGTCCTGCAAACGCCACCCAGAAGCAGAGCCTCCAGCAGGTCCGGTAGCAGTGGAGAAGAAGCTGGGAGGTAGAAGCGGCCATCGAAGAGGAGGTGGCCGTCCTCAACCGTCCAGGCGGGCGCAAAGGCCGCCCATGGTGACATCGAGGGTGATCCGTCGTAGGTGATGTTCCTCCAAAGACGCCTATCGCAGCCGCACGAAGACTCCGGTCGGCGTGTCATAGAGGTCCAAGGCGCCGCATGCCTTTGAACGTTTCCCCGGCCCGAAGGGAGGGTCCGAACGCCGGCGAAGATTCCTGACCTGAGCAGGTCAAGATCGGGGGCGCCCCCACCCGTGTGAGGAGGTGGTGCCGACGTGAACGTGCTCGGATGTCCGTCGTGGTAGTACTGGAGCTCGTTGGTGGTGAAGTCCCACGTCACTCGTCCCAGGCTTGCCAGCCAAGGCATGCCAAGGATGACGTCGACGGCGTTGTTGCCCACATGCATGACATAGGCATCAATGTCGAAGGTGTTGGCGTCGATGCATAGTGGTACATCAAAGGTGGCCGCCCGCATGTCGAGGTGGCGCCCATGCCGGCGGGTGATCAACACACGCGACCGGCCGAGTCCGTAGTCCTTTATGGTCACCACACGGGGGTCGATGTAGTTGTGTGTCACGCCCGAATCGACGATGATGTTGATTCCAAAGCACGAGATGATGCCAACGAGGTATAAAGAATGAGCACCACGTCATCGGGAGTTGGGGTCCCCGAAAAGAACCCGTAGGTCGGCGTCCTCCACTTTGACGTCGGCCGCGGTGGCGCCCTCTTGGTCGCCGCTCGTAGTCGCGTTGAAGACCATGATGTCTAAGAGGTGCTTGCACTTGTGACTGCGCGTGAACGGCTCGTCACAGTTGAAGAAGAGGTCGGCCTTGCGTCGTTCTGTCATCTCCTTTGGTTTCAGCCGTTTAAACGGCCGAGTCGATGTCGCCTTGGCGACGGGTGGGGTGCCGATGGTGCGGCCATTAAGGGGAGAGGCGCGGGTGCCTTGCCCCATTGTGTGTTGGTTTTGCCGAGTTGTAGAGGATGGTGAGGCGTCACTCGTATGCCCTCGGGCGAGAGACATGGCTGTCTCCATGTCCTTGGGGTCCTGCATCTCGACGTCTGTCTTGAGTGGCTCGCCCAATCCAGCTGTGTAGATGTTCACCTGCTGCCTGTCGTCGAGGTGTCTACTTGGCGTGCCACGTGCGCCCGAACTATAACGTGTACTCATCCACAATCCCCGTTTTCCTCGGGGATGCCAGCTCGCCCTAAGCGGATTCAGCCGTGCGGCTGGGCGGCGTTCGTTGATGTCTTTGGGCGGCTTCGTCCAATCTGCCAATGACTTCTCACGGGACAGCCTCATGTACCACTATTGCTGCTCCTCCTGTGAGATGATATGAGGCGTACCAAACTTGCTCTGTGGCTGACATACCTTGTCCCTTGAAGAATTGCTCGCAGCGGTTCAGCCATGGGAGGGGATCCTCCTTGCCGTCATACGTCAGGAAGGGCAGCTTGTGCGCACGGGGTGCGAGGCCCGGGAAGGTGTCTCGGGGAGTGGGGGTGGGGCGCGCATGCGCCCCGGAGCCGGCGCCCCCCGGGCGCGGGCTTCCGCCGAGGTAACTGTCGGCATGTTCTCGAGATCCGCTGCCGTGATCCGATCGTCGGCGTCTGCTTGCCATCTGTCCTTGTCTTGATGAAGGTGCGGGCGGTTTCCTCCATGACCGTCTTCATGGCGAGCTCAGCCTCCTGCAGCTATGCTTGATGTTTGACCTACTTCGGATCGTTGCCGGATAAGACAACGACCTGATCAGCGAGCGTGTCGAGCCTCTTGGTGAAGCCAACGAACTGGGTCCCCAAGTCCTTCAGCATCTTCTTCGTCTCGGCGTCCATGGTGGTGGGTGGTGTTTCGCTAGAAAGATCACTATGGCGGATCTCTTTGTGTTTCGCGGGTTGTACTACTTAGTACTAATATGTGCAGGCGTGCCAGTATACATTTGTATACAAATTGAGTAAATGTGCAATAAAACACAAGGGACAAAAGTTCAGGGAAATATCACTTTATTATTCATGAGAGAATTACAAAGTACAATTTTCCACTTTAACATATATTTGCGCCGAGCCTCATCCGACAATCGAGGGGATTGCGTGGCTTCGGTTCATGGGGCCTCGAAGGCCTCAATTAATTACATCCGGGCATTAGGCCGCGGAATACCTCTGATTAAGCTATGCCGATGGTCATCATTGTCGCCTCGGAATAAATAAGAGTCATCTCCCAAATATATGCACAAGCACAAATTAAATGAAATGGTGAATTGCTAGAGCCTCGTCGGCCTCTAGCAAAGGTATCCGGCCTCATCGTGCGGATCCCATAATGAAGTCAAGTGTTCGGCCTCGTCGGTCACGAAAAACAATTCCGGCCTCGTCTGTCGCGGAAACGAAACGTCCCAGCCTCGTCGGTCTGGGGAAGGGAATGACTTCATATGGTTCACCGGCCTTGACAATGCGGAAAGGTGGTGGTAGTTGTGAGACTTGTGCTGATGTAATACTCAAAAGACTTCTCTGTCGTGTAAACTTCTGGGGTCATTGGCTTGACACTTAGTCTTCTGCTAATTCATGTATGTGTGCAAAACTTGCCGAGCAATATGCATATCATCAAAGCTGGCTTGATCTGGTCAAGCTTGTACTTTGCACATACAACATTTGTACGGAACTGTAGACTCTCTTCTATATTCTTCTTTGACATATATATGGTAGAAAGGCCCGGCTTGCTAACTTGTTTGATTCATGTAGTTGCAATGTGTATAAGCTTTGCATGCATCGTCGGGCTATATATGCCACTGAGCTGGACTGCCACATGGCCTGGATCGCCGATGGGCTTGTCAAAAGATGCAGGGCCATCAAAGACACTTCCAGGCTGATCAGCGGCGCTGCCCAACACCCGCCGGCTTTCCCTGTCGGCCTCGTTATGACAAGTTTGCTTCAAAATTTTGTGCATTTGGCATATCCAGCCACAAATTCCTAGCTCCGCCACTGATGGTGAACCTAGGTTTGCTCTAATACACACCTGTGGTTCAGGATTCTTTAATTAAGAAAAAAAACAGATATCGTATCAGTATTATCAGCATTGGCTCCATGCACGTACCTCATTAATCAATTAATCGTCATTGGCCTCCAGTCCTTCTAGTGGACTCATATTTATTCCGACATCAGCTTTGTTGTAATACATACACAACTAATTATCGATCAGGAATCTTATCTTAAATTAAAATACTATGACACGCTACATTGGTGCCATGGACCTCAACTAGTTTGGATTGCCGCTTTGCACTACATGCCACTGTGGTGCGGACAGCTCCTGTAGCCAATATACTTAAATTATATGTACTTAAATCAAAAGAAACACAGTTAGCGTATCGGCATCATCAGTATCGGCACCATGCTAGTCAATTAAACCAATTGGTGAACCTGTATCTATTTCGTTGTTAGGTTTTGCTAATACACAACTGTGGATCAACATTCTTAAATGAAAAGAAAACAGACAACGTATCGGCATTATCTCTATAGGTGTCATGCATGCCTCGCCCTAATACATAGAACATGGTTACCTGTGAATCGTGATTCATATCTTGAATTAAAATAGAAACAAATACCATATATATGGGCATCATCTGCACCGGCACCATGTACCTGATGAACTAATCGATTGCCGCTTTGCACATGCATGGCACACTGCCGTGCAGCCACGCACTCTTGCGTGCCTCTAATAATTTAACAAATTGTCGACCTATTGCAACACTGAGTCATGTTTACTAGCATCATTGGCATGGCACCATGCAACTCAATTAATCAATTGGTGAACCTATATTTATTTCAGGCTTGATTCTTAAATTTAAAGATAAACACATATCATATATAGGCATCATCTGCATACCTCAATTAATCAATCGGTGAACCTATATTTATTCTATAGTCAGGTTTGCTCTAATATACAGTTGTGGATCAGGATATTCTTAAATTAAAAAGAACAGATACCGTAGCGGTATCATCTGCATCGGAGTTAAGCACCTCAGTTAATCAATCATCATACGATCCTGTGTTGGTCTCGTATTTATTGTATCATTAGCCTCGCTCTAATATGTACACAGAAAAATGGTTGAAGAAAACGGGTGAATGGCATAATCGCGAAAAAAAGACAAGCATCTGCATGCCATTGCCAAACTGTACAAAAGGAGCATCACACTGGATGAAGCGGTATGGATTCCCGTTCATCTTCTCCGGCTGCTCTGCTGCTTCTCAGCCTCCTAGAGGTTCCCTCTAAGCTTGTATCACCAATGTATCTTCAATCTGATCTCCTCATAACCCTTTCTTCTTCCCTACCAAGAAGTTGTCTTCTCAGTTGTATTGCTGATGCTTAATATATCTTCCTTTTCGCAAAAAAAATATATTCAGTACTGTTTGATTGAGTTGTTGTTGGCCGGTTTTAGTAATTTGTGTTCTATCACTGGTTTGCTAACAAGTAACAACTTGTACATGCCAGATCCAATCGAATCCGTCACCAATGTGCTGGTGTCTAGGAAGATCGCTGGTACCACCTGGAGCAATCTACAGTTCATTTTTTTTTCTGAGGGCAACTTGGGGGATGTAGGTCAGATTCTTATTTTGAATAAATGAAAAGAAAATACGGTATCAGCATAATCTGCATCGGTCCATGTACCTTGATTAATCAATTGTCGTTATGTTTCCTCTAATACAAAACTGTGGATCTGGACAATTAAATTAAAAGATAAACATATATACACCCTATTGGCATCATGTGCATATCTCAATTTATTCAGTTGATGAACCTATCCCTATTTTGTCATTATCAGGATTCTTAAATTAAAAGGAAAATAGATATCTGCATCAACGCCATGTACCTCACTTAATCAATTGTGTTGTGGTACGATCCTCATGGTGGGCTCACATTTATTCCGTCATCAGCCTCGCTCTAATATGTACACAACTAGTTGTGGTTCAGGGTTATTATATTAAACTAAAATAAAAACACATGTCTTGAATGAAAAGCATATTGTTGATTGTGAAAGTTGCTATGGTTTTAATATATTATATATAACTTACTGAATATCTGGCACTTTAAGAACCGCGTGATCCACGTTTTATATATTTATTTCATTGTATCGTTGTTTCTTAGTGAATCTTAAGCATACCACATCTCCGCTTTGTTAGTGATGCATATATTATCTTTTAAATGTTGCATTTCTACCACCAAAGGTCGCCATAGCGTTAGGATGGGGCAAAATATTGTTACGGTGTGGACCTGTTATCCTGAGTGCCCCTAATTTTCTATCACCGGACGTTGTTACTTTTCCCGCATCCGTATTCATTCTACACTAGCAGTCAGTCACGAACAGGGGCGAGGCGGTGGACTCCCACGGCGACATCGTTTTCGACACCATAAAACCATTTGCTAATCAAATATCATTGTTGAAGCAATATCATGGGAAATATAAAAAGTGCTGATTTGCTTGCATGCGGTTATTTGTTACTAGATGTTTTTTAAAACTATTTGTTGAATGTTAAAACTGAAAGTGACATAGTGGAAAGAGAGGTGAAAGAAATAGGAGGCATATTGGCTGCTCATGACTATTGTCTGTCGGAGCACGAGAAAGCGATGTTGGTTGCCGTTTTCGGCGCCCACCATGGCGTGTCGATGGCTGGATCGATGGCTGCGTGCTCCCTCGGCCTGGGCACGAGAAAGCGATATGTAGGTTGCTGCACGTGTTCCACGTTCGCCATGATCGGGTACCATCATGTGGATGGCAGCAGCACCTGGCAGGCACCCTCCGTTTCAGTATATATATTAGGCTGTGGGCCGTCCAATCATCTTCACATCTGTACTGAGTACTAGGACATACTTCCTCCGTCCCTAAATAGATGTCATTCTCGCTTCCCGGAAGTCAACGTTTTTTCAAACTGCCGGCAATTATATATTAAAATATATAAATATTTATGCTAAGTAATTAGTATCATCGGAAAGATCTTTAAGTCTAGTTTTTTAATAAATTTATCTAGAGATATAAATGTTACACGTATTTTCTACAAACCTAGTCAAAAGTTGAGAAAGTTTGACCGGCACGCACCCCAAAACGACTTCTAAAAAGGGACAGAGGGGAGTATATATCAAGCATTCAAGCTCCTTAGACGTACTATAGACACACCTGCAAATGGCTGCCAACAACGTCACCGCTGCTGAGGTGAGGACTTTTGACATCTCAGTGTGGGGTGACTTCTTCATCAACTACGTCCCTAAACCGATGCAGGCACGCACTCATGCTCAATTTATTAATTTTTAACATGTCCAGTGTCTATGCTATACTATATGCATATGCCTCCGGTTTTCATATATATAATAATTCTTGTAGATATCTGAGGGAAGCATGAGGGAGAGGGTCAATCAACTGAGGAAGGATGTGTGTGGACTGTTTGTGGCTTGCAGCGATAGCAACGCGGTGCACCAAATGACCCTTGTGGACACCCTCCAGCATCTGAGTATTGATCATCTCTTCCAGGAGCAGATCGGTGCCACACTACGCAGCATCCATGGATGTGAAGGATTCAGTAGCCTTCATGAAGTTGCCCTGCGATTTCGCCTCCTTAGGACCCATGGTATTTGGGTTTCCCTAGGTAGGTATATACATTTGCCTACATATAATTTGTGTACGATTGGCTGGCATGACAACTCTGTACCTTAATTTTTGAATTACAGACGAATTGATCAGCAAGTTCAGAGGCGACGATGGAACCTTCCGTACAGAAATTACGAATGATCACAGAGGCTTGTTAAGCTTATACAATGCAGCTCACCTTCTAATACAAGGAGAGGTGGAACTTAAAGAAGCGATTCTATTTGCAAGGAATCATCTGGAACTGGGATTATTAACAAGTAGCATCAAGGCTCCATTAGCTGGTCAAGTAACTAGGGCCCTTAAGCTACCACTACCAAGGACAATGAAGAGATTGGAGGCCCTTGATTATATGTCTGAATATATTCAAGAGCAAACATACAATCCCTCCATACTAGAGCTTGCAAAGCTGGATTTTAACCTACTTCAACTTCTCCACCTGAAAGAGCTGCAAGCCATTTTCCAGTACGTGTGTGTGTTCCAAACTTCTAATTATCTATTATTAAAAACATGCATGGCCACTTTTTTATTTCCCATTTATATATGATGCTAGTCTTCCACTTCCACAATAGTTCAATTGAAGTTTTTATTCTTTTTTCAGTTCATGAGAATATCCTCTAGCTTTCTATAGGCTGCGAGGTTCAAGGTTATAACGGCAACTTGAGGCCCTGGTTTACCACACATCCGCAATTGTGAAATTATTCAAATGCATGACTCACTATTCTGTAAATATAAAATTTGTGGATACAAGTGAAGTTTAAACATAAATGCGGGGGTTACCATAAAATTAATCATGAGCTTTAATTTACTTTACAGCTCCTTCAATTACATAAAACTCTAGGCTGAACTAAGTTGACTTTTTGGTTAGAGTTGTGACCGTATTATACTCCATCTCAATATCTGTGTTTTTACATCTTATATTAGGTTTGCCATAAGTCAAACATTTATATCTTTGACCATCGATTACAAAAAAATGTATAGAGATTCATGACATAAGATTTATGTTTTTTGATTTATTATGAGAAATATTTTCATAATATATAATTTATTTGTATGTTGTTAAACTATAAGGATTTTCTGAAATGAATGGTTAAGGACAGTAATGCTTAATTTAGGACAAAACTAATGTGACATGTAAAAAACGGAGGTTGTGGCATATAAAGAAAAACTATAACTTTGTTGTCCTCATGTGTTTCAGTATATATACGGCGTTTAAGACAATCTAATTAACTATCTTGGCATTTATTTATTTTTGTCCTTATGTCATATGAAAACAAAAAGAGCTTGAGTATAACATGAGATCTCTTTTACCGTCCTTGGAGGTACCAAGAAGTGTGACAACATTATAACTAGGGAGATAGACTTAAAAAAAAAAATGAATGAGGCAAGAGGACTGCCTGTAATATTGAAATCAAGGGAGGTGAGCTAAAACATGCTAGATACATGACTGTATATAAAAAAAATACACAGAGTGTCCAAAAAAAAAAAACTCTCATCATCGGTTTGTCAGATTCACAAGATGTTCTGCTCCTGCTATGATAGTTCTCATCCTTTATTTTCTGTAGTAGCTAATTACAAGCTAACTCCCTACAATTGAAAATTGGATCATTTTATTCCAAATTTTACATGCCCTAAGATGATCAGAGAGTGCATTCCTTTCCTGGAATTGGTAAAATGCAAAATTTTGGTATATATGTATCAATTTTTTTGTACCTTCGAATTCGTAGGTGTAATTAATCTGTTAGCTCCTGATTAAGGACAGTTAATGTCATATTCATTTTAGTACCTCATGTGAGATTGCAGTAGGCAGGATCTGATATTGTTCAAAGCTTTTAAAAAAAAAAAAAGGTAAATAATTTCTACTCATGAACACAAATTAGTCCACGCCTTTCCTACTGATGATATATGGACAAAATGTTTCAGATGGTGGAAGGATATTTACCAAGAAGTGGAACTAAATTATGTGCGTGATCGCGTGGTTGAGTGTTTCTTCTAGAGCTACACAGTATACTACGAGCAAGATTACTCATGAGCTCGTTCAATGCTTACCAAGGTTTTTGCAATTATGTCTGTGGTAGGTGACACATTTGATGAACATGCTACCTTAGATGAGGCTCATAAGCTCGCTGAAGCTTTAAGAAGGTTTGTATTAGTTAGTTTGGATGATTACATTGCTTTTTCCTCTAACAGCTAGAATAATTTCGATACAAGATATATATGGTGTGTTGTAGATGGGACAATAATGCAGTTTCTATGTTACCCGAGTACCTGAGGAAGTTCTACCTAAGGCTGTTACGAAATTTTGAAGATTTTGAGGATGAATTGCAACCAAATGAGAGGTACCTTGTGGCATACAACAGGGAAGCGGTACGCACAGACTAATTATGAAACAACCACCAACTAAGCCATCAATGATCAAATCATTCTCATATATATCAGTGCTGATACATTGTCTCTACAGTTTCAGGTGTCATCTGAAAATTATGTCCAGGAAAGTGAATGGTTTCATCATAATTGCAAGCCAACATTTAAAGAACAAGTCAAGGTGTCTACGCTATCGCTTGGACCTCGAATAACAGCTACCGCGATGCTAATGGGCATGGGTGATGAAGCAACCTGAGATGCATTTGAGTGGGCACTGAGGGGAGAAACTGCTGTTATGACATTCGGGCGGATAGCCCGTTTCTTGAACGACATTGCTTCAGTTAACGTAGAGTTTGTTTCCATATCTTTTTTATGTAGATATGGTTGTTAATAAATGCTCATAAAGTGCTTCTTGTGGTTATATAATTTGAGCATGCACTTTTTGTTGTTTAATTTGCAGATTGGGAAGAGCAAGAAAGATGTGGCATCTTCTGTGGAGTGCTACATCAATGAGTACAATGTAACAAGTGAGGTAGCCATTACTGAGATTGGCTACCTAGTCGAGGACGCATGGAAGACAGCAAACAGAGCTCGATTTGAGCATCCCGAGCTACTTCCAGCGGTGCAGCGACTTATCAACTTTACAGTGTGCATGCCGTTCACGTACGATGGTAAAAAAAATGCATACACAAGCGGCAAGGGTATGAAAGAAGCGATTGAGCGCGTTTTCATCAATCCAATGCCCTTCTAGCTGGAAATGTCAAATGTGTGGTTGGTGTTAATGCAGCCACCCAAAGGCTGCATACATGTATTATGGATATTTATCAACCAATAAATAAAGAGTGATGCACACTTGCATAGCGTATTGGGAGGTATTATTGTTTTATATAAAGAACGCAATAGAAAAATAAAACTTTTAATGGAAATTTATCTTCTTGAAAATGGCAATAGTTGCATCGATCCTATGCATCTTGACATGCACTTGTTCATTATTGTTATTTCAATGTAAATAATGCGTGAGTATCTTTTGATACTAGCTAGTTACATTTTGTGGGGATCGATATTTGGGACACCCGTACACGAGCTTCGAACCGTCCCTCGACGAGCAAGCGGGACCGAGATCTTAATCGTGGGGCGAGCCCCTCATGGGCGAATGGGAATGCTCCTGGCTCGAGCTCTCACACGCGAGCTCCCCGATGGAGGTCCGCCTTCCCGCCTCACTCGAGCTTGTTCCCTCCGATGAACTCTTGCACTTTCGCACCCGAAAGGTCTCATCCGGGGATCTCTTTCCGACTCGCCGAGCTCCCCCATGAGCCCCGCGACGACGGCCGCAGAGAGCTCATCCGCCCGCCTTCTCAGGGAAAACTGCGGGTACGAGAGTTGGTCAACAACTCCCTGACAAGCTCAACCACTCCCGGACAGGGCACGTACTATAGCCACGTAGAACTACAGCCACGGGGGAGAGGTCATTCGTCACTTCGCCATACCCGTCGACTCCAACAGCCGTTCACGGTGCCCGGCGGGTACATACCGGGTACTCCCTCCCATCCGTGGTGGTATGGGCGCGTCCCATACCGAGGAGACGTTTTCCAACTGCGATTAGAGACAGGGCGACGCCCGATCGCTGCCCAAACCGCGAATCCCGCGTGCGGGAGACGACCAATTTCGGCATCCAAAGCACCCGGAGCTCGCGAGGAAGCTCGTCCCCGCCGAGAGCTCACGAGAGCTCTTTTCTTGCATCCGACACTTTGTACATGTATTTTTATTTTCTTTAAGTCCTCAACTCGATGAGAGCTCGAGCCTCGCCCCCTTGCGGCTATAAAGGGGAGGCAGCCCTCCCGGTTGAGGCAAGGGAAGTTGACGATTTCATCACCCAAAGACCCGCACACACACACATTCGATATTGGCACTAGCCTCAATCACGAGACTTGGGAGTCCCCTCCCTCTCTCGATTCGCTTGTACTAGCCCGGTATGAGCATTTGAGCTCGGGATAGTGATTACACCGGACTAGGGGCGCGATTTGCCCCGAACCATTATAAACTTCGTGTCATTGTCTCTAGAGCTAGGCCATTGGAGCATGCATTAGCCGGACATTCTTGTGGCGGTGGTATTAGACCACGGCGGTTGGCGCGCGGTAGGGGCGCGCTAGTGCGGCGTTTTCTCCACTCCGATGGCTTCTCCCACTCCGCCGATGGCGCAGGCGCCCGGCAATGCGTTTGGCACCATCAACTTCTCCGCACCGAGCCGGGCGTCCATCACCGGGCTGTCTTCACCGCCCTATGCGGCGTGAGGACATCCCCATCCGCCTCCGAGGCGCCACCGACTCCGTCCCGACGAGCATGGGGCGGAACTCCACTTCCGCCCGATCAGCCCGTCCGCGCCGCCCAGCGGGCCGCTTCTTCGACCTTATCAAGGACCTGCTTCCGACATCACGGGGCCTTGAGCCTCGCGAGCTCTGTTCGCGATGTGACCTTCTTCACCGCCAATGTCGTCCCTACAGCTCGCGGTGAAGAGGCGCTATCGGTCGACGAAAGTTAGCGGCGGCCTACGCCGAGATGTACCCGATGGGCAGCAGGGCCTCCCACTCTACCGGGGCGACGAGCCCGGCGGAACCAGCATCCACGAGCTCCGAGCTCGCCCTCGGCGGGATGAGCCTCATGGATTGCGACCCCACGCGTCGATTGCTACATGTGTCACACCCCCCGAGGGTGCGGTAGAGGAAGTCCACTCGAGCGACGCCTCCCAACACACGCCACGGGACTCCGCCGCCCAGCGCCCCGGCGTGAGCCGCCGTCGACCACGTCAAGGCTCGGCTAGAAGAGCTCGAGGAGCTCGAGCGCGCAGCAGCCCAAGAGTCGCGAGGCCCTCCCTTGCCGAAAGGGGAGGAAGACAAAGAATCACGAGCACGAGCCGAGCCCGCGAGGTCCGCGACCGCATCAACCGGGACGAGGGCCCGGAACAGCCCCCGCCGGTGTTCGGAGAGCATCCCTAACCTCGGCGGCCGCGCGCTGCCCTACGCCGTTGCCCCCCCCGGGACCGAGGCACGCAGGCCCACGAGCAGCTCAAGAGACTCTGGCGGAGGCGGCGGTCCAATAGGCGACAAGCTCCGCGTCTCACCGATGACCGCCGGAGGGAGCACGAGGCTTCCTCCCACCCCGAGGTCCACGCACGACGACGAAGTCGGCGAACCGTGACGCCAGGGACACCATCAATGCCCGCGCAAAGCGGAGGCTCGAGCCGAAGAACGTCCCCTCGGGACGGCGACAAGTACCACCGCGGCGACCACGAGAAGCGCCCGCGCAGCTTCACACAAGCGGCGACGCGGTGGTCGCCACGACAGGCGAAGAAGACGAGCCGCAGCCCCCACGCCGGTGCGCCGCCCGCGGAGCCCGGCTCCCCAAATGGACCGCCCGCCCTCGAGCCGAGCTCGAGAAGGCCTAAGGCCTTCGCTCACGCATCCACGACGCTCCGTTCCCTCTCGCCCCGAGCTCCGACCTCGGTGCGTGGTACAACGGGGAGACCGATCCCGCCACATGGCTCGAAGACTACCGCCTCGGTACCGCTGCCGGGGTGCCGACAAATGCGACTACTTCATCATCCGCAACCTCCCACTTTACCTTGCAGATTCGGGCGCGATCGCGGGCTTGAGCACCTCCCCGAGGGCACCATCCGCGAATCCGGGAGGACCTGCGCGACGTCTTCGTCGGCAACTTCCAGGCACCTACGCCCGGCCGAGCACGGCGTGGGACCTGCGAGGCTGCAAGCGAAGAAGGGGAAAGCCCGCGCGACTACATCGAGCGCTTCTCCAAGCTCTGCAACAACCTCTCCTGAGGCCTCGACTCCGAGATCATCACCGCCCTTCACCTTCAAACTACCCAAGAGACCCCGATCCACGAGCTCGGCGTCCCGAAGCCCGAACCGTGAAGGAGCTCCTCGACCACGCCACGCAGTCACGCCGAGGAGAGGACGCCGCCTCCGCCGTCACGGGCAAGGGGCAAGCCGAAGGGTGACGACGAGGAAGCCGGGGATCGAACTCCCGCGAAGGAAGAACAAGAAGAACAAGCGCCCCGCTGATGACAACGACGACGACCGTAGCGTTGCGGACAAGCGCAAAGCCGCGCCAAGGGCGGCAAGCCCCCGTCCCCCAAAGAGCACTTCGACAAGATGCTCGAGGAGCCGTGCCCGCACCACGAGGGGCGGTCAAGCACAAAATGAAGGACTGCCGTCTCATGAAAAAGCACGTGATGGGCACGCTTTGTGCGGTGGCGACAAGGGCAACGGCGACAAGGGCCGCGAAACCGGCTCCCGACGAGTTCGACCGACATGTGCATCGAGGGCGGTGCCGATTAACGTCGTCTTCGGCGGGGCCACCGGCTACAGTCCAAACGCCCCAGCCGAGAAGCTCACGCCGCCGCGAGGTCCTCTTCACCGAGCCGGCTACCCCCGAGTACCTCAAGTGGTCGAGCTCGGCGATCACCTTCCGACAAGGCCGATCATCCCGACACATCCCGCACCCGGTAGATACCGCTGCGTCGTCGATCCCATCATCGGCACCATGCGCCTCGGAAGGTGTTGATGGACGGCGGCGGCGCCTCAACCTCCTCTACATCCACGCGCTCCAAGCCCTTGGCATCCCCAAGGCACGTCTCGCGCGTCACGAGCCGATCCACGGGGTGGTGCCGGGGAAGCGGATGCTCCCCCGCCGGACGGATCGACTCCCTGGTCACCTTCGGCACCCCTGACAACTTCCGCAAGGAGGTCCTCACGCCTCGAGGTGCTCCCCGCTCAAGAACGCCTACCACGCCCGCTGTTGGGGCGGCCGCTATGCGGTTCATGGCCGTCCCCAACTACACCTACCTCAAGCTCAAGATCCCCGGTCCGGGGGGTCATCACCGCCGACTCCACCTTCGAGGCACGCATTCGCCGCGAGGCCGCTGTCCGTACGCGACGCCGCTGTCGAGATCGAGCATATGCTGCCCAAGATGGCGGCCTGGGCGCGCCTGAAGACTCCCCGAGCTCAAAAGAAGGCGAGCACGAGCTCAACCGGCCGAGCTCCGAGAGAGGGCACGAGCTCGCTCGCCGAGCTCGAGAGGTCACTGTGCACGCTCGAGCCCGAGGAAGGACGCCAAAGAGGTCACGGTCGACAGGGCGGCGCACCCTCTCTCAGGTGCCGAGCTCACCCCCCAAATAGGAAGGCGAGCTCGTCGACTTCCTCCGCCTGAACCTCGATGTATTCGCATGGAGGGCGCCGGACATCTTTGGGCATACCGAGGGAAGTCGCCGAGCATTCCTTGAGCATCAAACCCGGCTCTCGGCGGTGAAGCGAAGGCCGAGACGTTTAAACTGGCGATCGGCGCCCGAGCAATCGCCGAGGAGATAGATAAGCTCTTAGCGCTAGGTTTATCAAGGAGGTGTATCATCCCGAGTGGATAGCCAACCCGATTCTAGTTAAGAAGAAGAATGGGAAATGGAGAATGTGTGTTGATTACACGGGTCTCAACAAGGCATGCCCGAAGGATCCGTTTCCTTTGCCGCGCATCGACCAAATTGTTGACTCCACCTCCGGGTGCGAGATGCTTTGTTTTTCTCGACGCCTACTCCGGCTACCACCGGTCGCGATGAGCGAGCTCCGATCAGCTCGCTACCTCCTTCATCACTCCGTTTGGCGCATTCTGTTACGTAACAATGCCCTTCGGTTTGAAAAACACTGGCGCCACCTTCCAGAGGTGCATGCAGAAAGTCTTCAAAGAGCTCCTCGGAAAGCTCATAGAAGCATATGTCGACGACATCGTTGTCAAGATGAAGCGCTCGAAAGAGCTCATCCCCGACCTCGAGAAGGTCTTCGCCAAGCTCCGAGAATTCGGAGTCAAGCTCAATCCCGAGAAGTGTGTCTTCGGGGTCCCTCGAGGGAAGCCGCTTGGCTTCATCGTTTCGAACGTGGCATCGTGGCCAATCCCGAGAAAATCGCGCCATAACGAACATGGGGCCGATCAAAACGTCAAAAAGCGTGCAACGGCTCACGGGATGCCTGGCCGCACTAAGCCGTTTTATAGCTCGACTCGGGGAATGAAGCCTCCCACTCTACAAGCTGCTAAAGAAATCAGAGCGCTTTGCCTGGACCGATGAGGCCCAGCAAGCTCTCGACTTCGCTAAAGCAACTCCTTGCTAATCCGCCCGTACTCAAAATCGCCCACGCCCCAACGAGCCAATCCTCCTCTACATCTCGGCCACCTCGAAGGTGGTGAGCACCGCGCTTCGTCGTCGAAAGGGAGGAGGAAGAACGCACGCTCAAAATACGGCGTCCGGTGTACTTCATCGATGAAGTCCTCACCGACACCAAGACCGTTACACACGGCTCAAAAAGCTTCGTGTATGCGGCTGGCGATCACCCGGCGCAAGCTCGGGCATTACCGACTCCCATCCGATCAAGGTCGTCTCCAAATTCCCCTTGGCGAGATCGTCCGTAGCCCCGAGGTTACGGGCGCATGGGCCGTGGGCTATCGAGCTCATGGGGCCCGACATCACCTACGCCCCCGAGACGCCATAAAATCATAGGCTCTGGCGGTCTTCATCGCGGAGTGGACCCGAGGTCGGCGGCCGCCCGGGCCGACGACATCGAGCAAATGGGCGCCGCCGCCGGCGGTCCGTAAAGAAGTATGGCGCCCGGTGTCGGACTCGTCTTCATCTCTCCGAACAAGGTGCGCATGAAGTACTCCATCCGCCGCACTTTCCGCGTCCCGGCAACGTGGCCGAAAAGTACGAGGCTCGTGAACGGCCTGTGCATCGCCGCGCGAGCTTCGGCGTCCGGCACCTCGAAATCCGGGCGACTCCGAGCCGTCAAAAAACCAAGTCATGAAGGAAGTCGATTGCGTCAACCCAAGATGATCGCCTACCACCGGAAGGTCCGAGCTCGAGGAGCACTTCCACGGCTCGAGGTCAACCACATTCACCGTCACCCCCTCAACAACGACGCGGATGTTCTCGCCAAGCTCATGTCGGTCGCTGCCGGTCCCGCCGGCGCCTTCATGCACGAGCAACGCAGCAAGCCATCGATACACGGCTCAAGGGCGACCTGCGACACAATAGACGCGAACTTCGACCGCCGAGGCCTCGGAGCCGGACCCTCGTGGAAGGTAGACGCTCCCGCAGCGCGAGCTCCCCCGACGAAAAGGCTTGCCTAGCCACCAGCTCACGCCCAACCAGCCCGGGGGTCGGCTCGGGGGCGGATAGAGCTCGGCCGCGACGACTCCGAAGTCCGACTAGCGGATCCCACCGCTCTAGTGGTTCTCGGGAAGGCAAGCTCCCCAGGACAAGAGGAATCCACGCGGGCCGGCACGAAGGGCCAAGTCTTTCATCCTTGTCGGGCAAGAGCTCTACCGACCGCGAGCCTCCGGCGTCCCTCCAATTTGCATCACCTGTGAGCAAGGGGAGAAGCTCATCGAGGAAATCCACTCGGCGAATCGACCACCATGCGGCGCCACGAGCTCTTGTTGGGAAGTCGTTCGATCGGGGGTTTTTATTGGCCAACGCGCCGTTCGCGGACGCCATCCGAGTCGTCCGGCGCCGTCCGAAGGATGCCGGTTCTCGCCAGCGCTGACACACCTCCCGGCCCGATCCCTCCAGGCGATCCCGCTCACCCGGCCGTTCGCGGTGCGCGGGGCCTCGACATGGTGTGACCCTTCAAGAAGACGGCGGGGGCTACACACACCTCCTCGCCGCCATTGACAAGTTCTCAAAGTGGATCGAGGTTATGCCCATCGCTAGCGATGCCGAAATGAGGAAACCGTCAAGTTCTTCACCGGCATCATCCACCGCCGGGTCCCGAACTCCATCATCACCGACAACGGCACGAACCGTGGGAGAGGTCTTCATCGACCGGGTGCAGCAATCACGGCATCCGCGTCGACACGTCCTCGCTTGGTCACCCGAGGACCAACGGCCGTAGAAAGAAGCTAACGGCATGATCTGCCGGGGCGTAAAGTCTCGCATCTTCAAGAGGCGCAAAAAATACGCCCGCCGGTGGCTCGCCCGGCGCCCGTCGGTCGTATGGAGTCTCCGCGACAACGCCGAGCGGGGCCACGGGGCGAACACCGTTCTTCCTCGTCTTCAGATCCGAGGCTGTACTCCCCCACCGACCTCGATACGGCTCGCCCAGCGTCCAAGCCTTCAACGAGCACAATAATCAAGCGCCGCCAAGACGCCGCCGATCAGCTCGACGGCTCGGGACATCGCCCTCATCCACTCCGCCAACTACCTACGCCTATGAGGCGCTACCACAACCGCCACGTCGAGGGCGAGCTTTTCCGGGCGGGCGACCACGTCTTTGCGGCGAGTCCGAGCTCGAAAGACAAGCACAAGCTCGGCGCCGTGGGAAGGGCCCTTCACCATCGACCAAGTCTTTGGCCGGGCACGCACAAGCTCAAGGACCATCGGGGCTGAGTCCTCACCAACGCATGGAACATCGAACAGCTACGTCACTTCTACCCCCAAATGCATTTCGAAATGTTGTAGCTACAAGAGCTCAATAAAAGCACAAATTCGATGCAAAAATATGTGCGGGCATTTCGAATTTCCTCCTAGCACATCCGAGCAACGATCGGCCTCCGTCCCGGCCCGAAGACCCGCCCCTTGCTCGGGGGCTATAAGGAGCGGGCGCACACCCCACGTTTTTAACGTGCCAGTTTTTTCGCAAAACTTACAAGTTAGAGCTCAGCGACGAGCTCAAACTTGCGAACTCACACTCTCCTCTTAGATCGGACATCGTTCAAACGACTAAGTCGCGAGCTCATCGCTTTAGAGCATGGCGCGACCGCCTAACGACCTCCCGCGCCCAGCGCTGCCAGCGAGGAATGGCCCGCCATCCAGCTCTCGAATCATGAGCTCACCAAAAGTCGAAGTAGAAACGAACACGATATAAGAGGAAAGACGACTTCCATTAAGCACGAGCTCCCTTAAAAGTTTTTACAATTTGCCTCGACTCACGAGGACTTAATGAGCTCACAACTAAAGAGGCCGAGCCTCGAGTTCCTATCCTCGCTGTAGCGGTCTTGGTCCATCGACACGGGGGCGGGGCGTCTGCGCAGCTTTCTCCTCCCCCGGCGGGCTCTTCGGCCGCTCCACCCAAGCAGGGGCTCGAACACTTCAAGCTCCTGTGGCGGCAAGCTTGAAGAGCTCAGCCAGACAGCTCAGCGGTGGTGACCTCGGCGGCCGCGGCCTTCCGATCGGTGTCGGCATCATCAACACCCGGCGCCCACCCCGTCTTCACGATGTTGACCTCGAATTTGGGGTAGTGGGTGAAGACGACGCTGATCGCCTTGTGCACCACGCGGCCCGCGTCCTCCGTCACTTTACGCGGGATCGCCGACACCCGCTTGGCCGGGTCCTCCCCGTCTTCCCACCCCGAGGACATCGCAGGCGTCCTCGACCGCGAACACAAGGCCCTCATGGGCGCCGAGCTCGGCCTCCTCCCCACGGCCTTAGCGGCACACTCTTGGAAGCCCCCAAGCTCTTTCCTCGCGACGAGGTCACTGGTGCCCGCTTCAGGTCCGCCTCCTTCTCCCGCAGCGCAAAGGCTGCGTGTGCTTCAGGGGAGGCCCCAGGCGGCGAGCTCCCGACTCTGTCCCTCGGCCTCCCGCGTCGCCTTTAGAGATTTACGCTTCACCGCAAACAAAGGCAGCAGATTAGACACGAGTCACAAGGCCTTTGGGGCCTTAAAAGAAGAGGCACGCCCGCTACTCCACGGCTTCGCCGTAGAGCTCTTGCTCGTTGTACCAGAGCTCGTAATTCTCGGCCTCAAACCCGAACCCGCTCCGCCTCCGAGGTGTGCGGAGATTGCACCACAACTTCGGAAGCTTCGGTCGTAGGCTAAAGTCCCGCCCGACGAGGGCGGTCACCCTCGAACGCCAAACAAGCAAGACAAGAAAGACAAGGGCGTGAGCACTCACCCGAGAGCTCGGCATCACGTTGGCGGAGTCGCTCCGCAAAGCTTCGTCCCTGTCCTTCCACGGGGACTCCGCGCTCAGCTCAAAGCCCCGGCGCCGAGCTCCTTGTTGTCGAGCTTCGCACGAAGGGAGTCGAGCTCCTCCTGCATCTTCTTGCACCGCCGCTTGTGAGAGCGAGCTCGAGCTCCCTCCTCCCGCCGAGTCGCCTCCGCAGCCCGGCCTCCACCCACGCCCCCGGACCTCCTGGGCAGCCCGCTCCTCCGCTCCACGACAAGGCCGGCCGCCTCCTCCGCCCGGCCTCCAGAACCGGTGCTGGAGCCGCGCAGAGCCAAGCTCCGCGCACATCTCCGCCACAAGCGGCGTCGCCGCCCAACGAAACCGCCCGGCCCTTAGGGAGGTCTTTGCCAAGCGGTTGTACCCCCGGGATAGCCTCCTTTGCGCCCGCAAGCCACAAACGGTTAAACAAGAAAGAAGACACGAAACGAAGCCCCGATCGCCGCGCAACGGCGACAAACCTCGAAAAGACGGCGGCACACTTCTCGCCGGGCTCCGATGGTCGACGACTCCGCCTCCTCCCACAACGGCGACAGTCGAGGCGACCCGAGCATAGGCCGGGGAACAACGATGTCCACGCCCGGTGGAGGGACACTTCGCCGCGCGACAGCTGACGGATACCTTGGCCCCGCCGACTTCAACCGCCCCCACGGCAAGGAACGGCACCCCGGACGCGCGGGGCGCGACGTTCGAGGTGGCGCGCCTTCGACGGCCCTCGCCTTCCAAGCCCTCATCGCCGGTCCGCGCCGCTCCTCCCCCCGCGCCGGCCCCCCGCTGCCGGATCTCGACGACCCCCGCGCCCCGAGGTCGGGCCCCGACCTCGCGAGGCCCCCCGACGTGCTCCCGGTGGCCGTCCTCCTCCGGGAACCGCCTTCACCACCCCGTCGCCGCCGACGAGCCGCGGCAGCCCCGAGTGCCGACGCCCCGAGGCCGCCCTCCGCAGCCCTCGACCGAAGCTCGCACAAGGTCTCAACGCCGGATTATGGGGACGGCGAGGAGGAGTCAGGAGCACGAGAGGCCCCCCAAAACCGCCGAGGCGCCGGTCGACAATGCCCCCCTTGAAGGGGAACACGCCGTCATCTTCGAGCCTGTCCCCCCGCGCCGCCGTCACCGTCCCCGCTCCCGACGCCGGGCTCGTCGCCACCATCACCGAGCTCGCCGGCCGCCGCACTAGAGCTCACCGGCGCCGAGCTCATGGTCAATGGTGCCATCGAGCTCGTCATCTCTAAGCCCGAGCCCGCTCCAGCCGAGCTCGCACGCGCTGTCCTCGGGCGCTTCTGGTACTCCGTCGCCGCCCTAAGCACGGCCCGAGTCGCACTGCGGATCGATCACTACCCAACGATAACACGGTAAGGGCGGAGAGCTTTACCCGACGGCCACCCTCTTCTGTCTCTTCTTCTTACGCGCCTCGCCGGCCCGAGCCCCGGACGCCCCCGATCAGCGCCCGACCCCGCGTCGGGGCTTAGGCGCCCCAGGGCAGGCCGGCGCGGCGCGAATCGCGCCGCCGCGCCCAAGGCCACCACCAATGGTGGCGAGCTCACGGGCCCCGACGAGATCGCGACCTCGTCCGACGAGAACACCGGTCGACGTCGAGGGCTCGCCCCGTGGCTCAACGCCGGCTCCGACCCCGGCGGCTGCTCCCGCCACCGCCGACGACCACGCCCCTCGCATCGAACGAGGGGGCTGGAACGTCGGCAGAGCGCCCTCGCCCCGCGGAAGAGGAGGTTGGGAACCAAAGGGGCGCACCAAGCTAACCTATAGAGCTCGAGCTCGTTAGAGGGTTCGAAGCCGCAAAAAGAGCGAGCTAAGACAAGGCAACGAGCACTTACCGCTGCGGAGGTCTCGGATCGTGGAGGATCGGAGCTCCCGGCGCCCTCACTCCCGTCTTCGTCACCGCTTCATCCAAAACTCCACCTGGTCGACGGTGACACCAGGGGTGTTCGCCGTCCCCATGAACGGGGCCTTCTCCTCCTCCATCTCCCACATTCGAGAGCTCGACGTTGGAGGGGCACCACCGCCTTGATGAGCCAGCCTCGATGATATGGTTCACCGTCACCCGGCGTCTCGGGCGCCTTGATCTTGCCCACGGCGCCTCCACGTCCTCCACCGTGTTGTCGTGCGCGCCCCCTCGCCCACACCGGCTCCCCTTCGAGAAGGTACGGCGGTGTACCGCGGCAGAGGGGCAGGAGAGGTCGTTCTTGAGGTAGAACCACTCTTCCCTCCACCCGGGTTGGCCGACGGAAGTCATCCCTCCGGGAAGGACTCCCTGACCTTCCCCCGCGCAGCTCGCACGCACGCACGCTCGGGCCGGGCCGCCCCCCGCCCGATAGCGGCTGAATCTTGGCGAAGACGTAGTGCTTGAAGAGCTCCCTAGTTGGGAGGGATTCCCAACCACCCCTCAGCATCGTGAAGACGGAGAGGAGAAGCACACCGTTCGGGCGTGAGGTCTTTGGAGCTCAACGCCCCATGCGCGACGAGCCGCCAAGAAGTCGCCCCCGCGGGCATTCCGAGCCCGCGTTCATGGAAGGCGACGAAGGAGACGATGTACCCCTCCGGCCGGGTCAGCCACCTGGGGACGCCACCGGATAATCCACTCCTCCGCACCCGTCCCGCGGGAACGGCAGCCCGCCGACGAGGCTACATCGCCGATCTTCCCCACCGCCGCCGAGCGAGCGACCACGAGCCCATCTCTTCGATCGCCGGAATGAGTCGTCGGGCGGCTAGGGAAGTGGAAGATCGGATCTACGAGTGGGCGGCGGCGATTGAACTCTCTCTCTCTCTCTCTCTCTCTCTTTTACGTGAAGAAGGAAGGCAAGAGATGGGAAGGTAAATTCCGCTCCCAATCCCCTCCTATTTATAGAGCTCGAATCGCGGCGGAGGCGACGGGGACCCACCACGCACCACGTCCCGCGCAACTTCACGCCGCGAGATCGACGCACGCGCTGACATCCGGGCGGAAGCCGAATGGCCAGCGGCATTAATGGGGCAACCCCCACCAACGGTAAAATCCCAACGGTAAGATCTCAACGGTTACTTTTTACATAACGGGTAAAACCCAAGAGCTCGGCACAACTGGGCCGATTTGCCGAGCCCGAAAATAGAGCTCGCGACGCGAGCCTCGCGCCCCCCCGGGTTCGAAGGCCGGCTCGGCTCTAGAGCTCAAGGCCACCCGGGACATCACGAGCGAGGAGCGCCACGGAAAGCGGCGCCGACGGCCCACGCCCTCGAGCCCCCAAAAGGGCTCGGGGCTTTCACTTGCGCGCATCCGGGTCGCTGAGGTCTGCGATCGACTCCGAGCTATCCTCGCCGACAAGGGAGGCGCCTCGCCCCGACATCCCTCGGGGGCTCGAGAATCGCGGAAGTCGAATCCTCAGAACTTGAGGTTGATCCACCAGCCGATCAAACGAACGAGCCGACGAGCTCGAGCCTCACCTAGACTATCCGTAGCAGCCCCGCAGCACTCGATCTCAGCCAACGTGGCAAGATTGAGCTCGAGCTCACCACCCCTACGAGCAATCGCAAGAGGAATGGGTCGACGAGCCCACGAAAACTCTAAAAAGCCTCCGCGAGAACCCATTGTTCTCGGAGCCTCTGGGTTACACCGCTGGTGCGCTCGCTACGCGCACCATGGCCAAACATCAATTCCACAACAAGGGCTACCTCATGACGAGAGCCACCGCCGACAGCATCCGGGAGAGACCTCATCTCACCCAAATGCTCGGGGGCTACTGTGGGGGATCGATATTTGGGACACCCGTACACGAGCTTCCGAACCGTCCCTGACGAGCAAACGGGACCCGAGATCTTAATCGTGGACGAGCCCCTCATGGGCGTAAGGGAATGCTCCCGGCTCGAGCTCTCACACGCACGCGAGCTCCCGATGGAGGTCCGCCTTCCCGCCTCACTCGAGCTTCTGTTCCTCCGATGAACTCTTGCACTCGCACCTCGAAAGGTCTCGTCTGGGGGATCTCTTTCCGACCCGCTCGAGCCCCCCCATGAGCCCCCGCAACGACGGCCGCAGAGCTCATCCGCCCGCCTTCTCGGGGAAAATGCGGGTACGAGAGTTGGTCAACAACTCCCTGACAAGCTCAACCACTCCCTGACAGGCACTATAGCCACGTAGAACTACAGCCACAGGGAGAGGTCATTCGGTCACTTCGCCATACCCCGTCGACTCCAACAGCTTCGTTACAGTGCCCGGCGGGTACATACCGGGTACTCCCTCCCATCCGTGGTATGGGAGCGTCCCATACCGAGGAGACGTTTTCCAACTGCGATTAGAGACAGGGCGACGCCTGATCGCTGCCCAAACCACGAATCCCGCGTACGGAGACGACCAATTTCGGCATCCAAAGCACCTGGGAGCTCGCAGGAAGCTCTCGTCCGCGCCGAGAGCTCACCAGAGAGCTCTTTTCTTGCATCCGACACTCTGTACATGTATTTTTATTTTCTTTAAGTCCTCAACTCGATGAGAGCTCTCGAGCCTCGCCCCTTGCGGCTATAAAAGGGGAGGCAGCCCTCCGGTTGAGGCAAGGGAAGTTGACGATTTCATCACCCAGCACCCGCACACACACACATTCGATATTGGCACTAGCCTCAATCACAGAGACTTGGGAGTCCCCTCCCTCTCTCGATTCCGCTTGTACTAGCCCCGGTATGAGCATTTGAGCTCGGATAGTGATTACACTGGACTAGGGAGCGCGATTTGCCCCGAACCAGTATAAACTTCGTGTCATTGTCTCTAGAGCTAGGCCATTGGAGCACGCATTAGCCAAACATTACTATGACGGTGGTATTAGACCACGACACATTTGATTTTGGTATATATAATAGGCATCCTTACGATCCTTAGTAGCACACCCATGCCCATCCATTTCATCCCCTGGAAACAAATTTCATTTTGTAATTTCCAAATACACCATAAGATCTGTCAAAGAAACAGACGTTCACCCATTTTCTCTTGTGATTATTTTTGTTCGAGGATTTCTCCGGTTTTTTGTGTGATGTGTAAATTATCAAGCTCACAAAGTATTGAATTTACTCGTGGGCAGAGGGAGCAAGTACTTTAATTTATTGTTAGCTTATTAAAGCCTTAAACTAGCTAGGATTACAATCATTTTGGATGAGTTGCAAAACACACCAGGCAGGTGGTTTGCCTTAACCACAGATATGCACTTCTCATCAAGCTTGCAAAGCGTGCTAGTTCATTGGCTACTTCCATTACACTCTGTAATAGGTGTGACCGGAAGGGTCACTGGCGGCGTGGCTGCGAGCGGCGCTGGTGGATGAGGGCGGTGGCACTAAGGTTAGGGCAGGGGCCGAGGCGGTGGCAGCTGGGAGAGGAGAGAGAGAGCAGCACACTTGAGAGCTGAGAGTTAGGGTTTAAAGTTTCTCGACTATTCCTTTATTTTTTGATTGCAACGATTACATGTTGCTAGGATTTATAGTCCCAACGAACTTGACTCCTAGGCAACCTCGGAGATACTTATCGGATTTGGATTCTCCTTTTCTAACAAACTCAACGCAATCTCTTATCTAACCAACTCTTTCCTAATCTACTAGGACTTGATAAGGAAACTAGATAATGATAGCGATTGCAGCAGCAGACTGGTTCGTTGTTGATGTCGATGGCAATGATCAGGAAGCAATAGTGGCGGTAGCTGTTGTAGCAGAAGGCGTAGGAGTTTGATGTTCATGTGCTTCCTATGATGTCGTTGTAGAGCTTTGGTGCACGATTCGTGGCATAGAAGCGCAGTCGTGTAGACGGTTGTCGATGCTAAAGAGGATGTAGCCCGTAAGATAGTGGCATATGGTTGCAGCGATGTGGATCGTCGTTGTTTTAGCTAAGTGGAGCATGTTGCCAAGCTGGGACTCACCATTGTCGGGGCGTATGACAGGAGTTGAGGTCGATTGTAGCATGTACCAACGTGGTTATTCGCGATGCGGGATAGCGGAGTTCATCGATGAAGATGATCGTGATCGGCGAGGCAATGCCCTGTAGCCATGGGTGCCCGAGTAGCACGTCTAATGGATACGTGTCGTGGTTGGGTCTTGTTGGTGAACGTGACTGGATGCTTGTTGCGGTAGCAAAGGGAGCCCCATGGTGGTGATGACCCGCTTGGACCTCCAAGTCTAGGCGCAAATCAATGTTGTTGACGTCGAAGAGTAAGGACTCGATCTGCATCAACATGGAGTGGGACGTTGATGGATGTTGCCCAGCACGTCACTTCTGCTTCGCTGCCAATAACATCAAACAGTACATGCCAATAACATCAAATAGTACAGGCCAATCTGCTTATTGAATGTGGATTATAAATGCATCACTAAGGCTTTGACTAATAGATTGTCCTGTTGTTGGGAAGATTATAGGGAAAAATCAAACTGGTTTTATCAAGAGGAGAAACATCTTAGAGGGAGTGGTTGTTCTCCATGAAGTCATACATGAACTGAGAAGATCTAGTAAGAGAGGTTTGATCTTAAAGATTGATTTTGAAAAGGCTTATGATAGAGTGAGATGGTCCTTTCTAGAACAAGTCATGATAGGGAAAGGGTTCCCAACTAGGTGGACTTCTTGGGTTATGAAAATTGTGAGAGATGGGAAAGTTTGTATTAATGTGAATGGGGAGAGAAGTGTTTATTTCAAAACCTCTACAAGACTGAGACAAGGGGACCCCCTCTCTCTTGTTCTCTTTAACCTTGTAGCTGATGCTCTAAGTGCTCTTCTAGACAAAGCTATGAGTAAAGGGCATATTACAGGAGTCTTGGAAGATCTTATTCCAGGGGCATCTCACATATACAATATGTTGATGATACTGTATAATGATTGATGGTTCTGATTCCTCAATTAGAAATTTCAAATTAATCTTGTTATGCTTTGAGTGGCTATCTAGGTTGAAGATTAACTTCCATAAAAAGTGAGGTCCTTGTTTTTGGGTACAGCATGAGGAGAAAGAACATATGGCTAACATTTTGAATTGTGTCTTGGGGAGCACCCCATGAAATAACTAGGTATACCAAAGAGTAACAAAACTTAGCCAAGGGGGCTTTTGATCCTATGGTCCAAAAGATGATGAGGAGACTTGATCCCTGGAGGGGAAATTTTCTTACCTCGGGTGGTAGGCAAATTCTGAACAATTCTTGCTTATCTAGCATACCTCTTGTCAGGCCCCCACTTTAATGGGACCTTAATCACACGTATTTGCGCCAGGATCATGCACAAACACGTCTAACTTTCACAGAAGTTGGTACACAGGTTTACAGAAAATACCGAGCTTTATTAATACAGGATAAAAGGTCTTACAACAGCGACCAAGATGGTCACAGGTCTGGGTTACAATTATCAGAGTTTGCCAACCGAGAAGCGGTGGATTATCTATGAGCCGGTCTACGAGAGTGTTAGACCGTAATGGCACTGCCTCATACTCCACAGGCAAACTTGAGCGCGGACAAAACCCTAGAATTCGCCTCTTTCTCATACACAAATGCCTTGCGAACTCCTATGAAACACTGGTCCATTACCTTGTTGCTGACATTACCATCTGAGGTGCCGATGTCTGTAAAAACAAAGGGGTGAGTACATACGTACTCAGCAAGTCCAAACCAAGGGGTGGATGTGATTATTAGGGGTTGGGCCCTAGCAGAGTCTCTAAAACTGCTCTCCCTAGTTCTCGGTTAGTCCATATTATCATCAACATAAAGGTCATAAACAGGTTAGTCAATTAGTGTGAAATCTAATCATAGATGATCCAGCCTAGCATCTGCCCATTCCAAGGACGTGGCTATTCAAATAGATTTGAGTAACTCTGCAGAGGTTGTACAAATTTCCCCACACGATAGGCACGCTCCTACACCAGAGCTCATTGGTTCAGACAGGCCTAACGAGATCCTGTACCCACTTGGGCCGTCACCCTGGGTTTTAGTATATTTTCTACCGAAGGCTTCCCGGGGGTTGGAACGGGGAGATCACTTAGCACCCCAACGGGAAGATCACTTAGCATCCCAATGCGGAAGATCACTTAGCATCCCAATGCGGAAGATCACTTAGCATCCGCTCGTGGAAGATCACTTAGCATCCGCAAAATCAATAATTCATATACGATATAAATAATGCGCCAAACATTTTACGTGGAAGATCACTTTAGCATCAACGCCAACCCAACCTCGGAAGATCACTTAGCATCCGTGTCGGCTCCCGATAGACCTCTTGCCTACCACCGGCCTCCTAGGTATACAATATACTTCAACCCAACGGGTGTGAGATCCAGTTGCCCCATCTCGACGTGTGGTGTACGTAATATCACACTAGGTAGATGGTCTATTGTTGACGTTTCTTAGCGTCATCACCAGGATAGTAATATCCTAGCAATGCCACAGGAAACACCGGGTGGTATTCTGCAACATTTACAGAGCAAGTCCGCAAGCGCACGAAAATACCGTTGTAGCATTTCACCCGTGAATATTCAGGGTATCATTATTTATATTTTCCCAAATGAAGACATGGTGTAAAAGTCTCTAACATGAACATGGATAAGATAGCATGACTGTATAATAGACCAAAGTTCATAACAGAGATGTAACATGGTAAGTAAAGGATAACTTGACACACACAATTGAACCAATCTCAAGGATAAAGAATAAATCTAACATGGAGCAGGCATATCCTAAATAGCTATGTTAAGAGAGCAGATATACATGCATGCTTTATACCGTTAGAGATTCTAGGTTAAGATAACCTTAGTCACTATTGGCTTACTTCGGGCACCGGATCACACCTAGTCTGCCAGGTGATGCCAGCCTCTAGCTCTACTCTCTAGCTGAACGTGGAGGAGTACAAAGGACGAACATGGCTGTCGCCACCTGTCGCCTACCTCACTACTGGAGGCTAAACAGCAAACGAATGTAACCTATAGCCTAGACACCACGTCTACGCTATCGACTACTAGTCTAGCGTCAGCTAGGAACATCCGTCTTTATCATAAGTTTTGGTGCACACTCAGTTTTGCAGGAGAACTCCGAAAACAAATGAAAGAGAGTTGAAAAGAGAGAAAATAGAGAAACGGAAGAAAAAGGACCAAAATAGGGCAATTAGTAGAAATTTTAAGAGTGTAAAAGACAAAAGAAGATAGCTCGTGAAGGCCGGGGCCCACATGTCAGGATGTGGGGCCGGGCGGCCTGACATGTGAGGCCGCGCGGCACCCTCCTGTGGAGACACGTGTCCTGCTTCTGGAACCTTCCTACAACCGACCTATGGAGTAGATCTACGCCGTCCAATCAAGTCAGTTTGATCCAAGGGCTAAGATTCATCCTATGAGCCTATATAAGCCAGGGCAGAGCTACCCCCTGAAACCCTAATTCATTCTTCATAGTTAGAATTCATTCTAGTCTTCTACTAGAATTCCTAGGATTAGAGGTCAAGATCGCCATGATTAGAGCTAGACACTTATAGATTAGCTACTACAGATCTTGATTAGCAATCGAGTTTATTAGAAATAGAGAGATTAGTAAGGAGTGCTTGAAGGATTTCCCTACACTGTTTAGGGATCATTCTCTTCACGAGAAGAGAAGTGTATTCAGATTATCTCGGTGTTCGACTTCATAATTAAAAGTAAGTTTTGGTTTATTTTATTCTTCAAGTTTGCAACTCTTATTGAGTACTTTTTAATCTTGGTTGCTTTTTTTGATTAGAGGGATAATTCCTAGTGTAGGCGTGGTGCTTAGACAAGAGTTATTTGTGAATGCCCCCTTTTGGCTTGGAATCCGTGGTAGTATCATAAAGGTGACTTTTATAGCTTTATTGAATCCTCTGTAGCCCACTTCTCGCCAAGAGGTGAATGGTAGGCTTTTGTCGTTCTTAGTAAAGTAATTTTTGCCTTGCTTTATTAAGGATTAGTGTCCATGATAGAATAAATAAGTCGAGGTTTATCAAAGTTAGAATTAGAAAGCGAGCTATCTCCTAGTCTGGCTAGTTTCTTAAGTGCTCTTGATTGTGAAGTGGATTGGGTAAACGCTAGTTATATTCACTTACTGTTCCTTTGGGTTCGATATTTTAAAACCGGGAGTTTATCTTTTGGTGAAGTGCTATAACGGTATTTCTATCTCGTAAACTGCTATGATATCTTTATCTTTATTGTGAGCAGTTAATTTATACCAACAACTGTATAATAGACCAAAGTTCATAACAGAGATGTAACATGGTTAGTAAAGGATAACTTGACACACACACTTGAACCAATCTCAAGGATAAAGAATAAATCTAACATGGAGCGGGCATATCCTAAATAGCTATGTTAAGAGAGCGGATATACATGCATGCTTTATACCGTTAGAGATTCTAGGTTAAGATAACCTTAGTCACTATTGGCTTACTTCAGGCACCGGACCGCACTTGGTTTGCCAGGTGATGCCGGCCTCCAGCTCTACTCTCTAGCCAAACATGGAGGAGTACAAAGGACGAACAGGGCTGTCACCACCTGTCGCCTACCTCACTACCGGAGGCTAAACAGCAAACGAATGTAGCCTATAGCCTAGACACCACGTCTACACTATTGACTACTACTCTAGCGTCAGCTAGGAACATCCGTCTTTATTAGGAGTCCTCTACTAGAGCACCTGTCACGAGGACGGACGACGAACCCGCAAACCGACAAGCAACCAAGACTAACTTAAGGAAGAACTCATCATCTCAACTTAGCTCTTGGTCTAAACATGTATGTATGATAAATTAAGCATAAGGTTCTATATGGCAAGATCATAACATGAAAACTATATACTAGTTCATATGCTAAGATCATATCATAAGAACTATGCTCTAGTTCATAAGCATAGCTATATTGAAAAATAAAGAACAAGAACAAGATGAAGAGCATGGCATTGATCAACATAAAGAGAATTATATTGATCATACCAAGTATCTCCAAGATGATATTGATCTTCTACATCCGCATGCAAGGGAGAGGTCGGTTTCGCGCGCCAAAATTAGCTTGCCCTCGCATGCAACCGCCGCTACGCACCCGGGAGGAACCGCCCGGACAAGGCACGACCCGATTAGAGGTTTTTGGTCCGCCACGCCGGGTTCGGCCGCGCCCCGGCTGGCCCCGCTCGCACCGCCTTCGTCGGTGGTCTTCTCGGGCGGCCTAGACCCCGGCCCCAATGGGGCAACGGTCCAATTCTTCGTAGATTCGGCTTTCTTGCTCTCCCTTGGACAAAGCGCGATCCTCAGAGTGCGCTTTCCTTCTTTATTTGGCGTACTTTTACCCATTTCCACATTTGAACACGCAAAACATATTTTCTTCGAATACATGTGGAACTAGGTTAGAAGTAAAGGTATATGTGACATAAGTATGTAAGTTTCTCATGATTTATACATAAGTTGGCGGTATAAAATGGTTGATAATGACCGCCAACAAGTCTCCCAAGCTTAACCTTTGCTCGTCCCGAGCAAATAGCTAAGTGTTTTGGTTGTTGATCAGTAGTTGCTTCTATGCTTTGATATAATTCAAAATGTACCATGTTTATAACAAAGTATTCTTCCGTTGTTTAAATGAGTTGGCATTTTCATCCACCCGTATTACCCGAATCATGTGGGGCTTATAACTTTTTCAAATTCTTGGGTGGTTGCAAGATCGAATGGGTTTAACAAAAATACTAGTCATTCATTCTTTGATCAACCATTCATCCGGAGCATATCCTCACTTTTTGGTGGCCTACCACTACAAGGCTATGTGAGTGGAGTCTTGGGTAGGTAAAAGTGGGGCATACATGTATCACTTATATTGTTGGTCAAAAACTGAACCACATGGAGAAGCAAGTCATAAACCTTGATCAAGACGTGCAAGTGTGTGGAATGCCGGAGTATAAGTGTATTTTTGGTACTCTATTGCATCATGATTCTCTTTGTAAATGGTAATGCCTTTGAAAAGGATATGGGCTATCTTTATTTCTTCTTTATTTTTGGACGGGCTTCTTTTGGCCCGTCATCTTTTATTTGGCTGGACACGTGTCCATTTTTTTTTTTTCTCATGCTCCTTAGCATGGAATTTTCTTTCTTTCTTTTTTAGCATAGCCCATATCTTTTTTCATTTGGCATATGAAAATATTTGGAGAATAGAGATATCATGATGGTGATGCAAAGGAGTAATTATTTTTGGTGGATAGAAAAGTGCATGTTGTGCGCAACTCTTAGTGTAAGAGTCGGCTTTTATTTGGTAGGTGTAATGCGTGTATCTTGATCATGGGAGTATGACAAGTATCTCAACATAGGTCATAAACAATTTGACACAGCTCAAAGTTCAATCAAGTAGCAAATGACTAAGGTTTTGAATATGAAGCATGTCATATGGCTTTGGTAGGTATTTACGATCATTGAGGAACTTTTGAGCTTTAAATTTTTGAAATAAAATTCTCCTGGATGTCGGGTTTCTCTTAGAATAAATTCATAGTAGGTTCCATTTGTACCATATCATATCCGGTAACAACTTAGAAAAGGATGTATTTACAAACCCATAATTTATCAAGTTTTTAGGACAGGACAATATTAGCCAACAAACTTAAACATTGGGGAATTCAAGGCCATAAACTAGGCGCAAATTGAATTATAAATAGAGTAACTATTCATCATTTCAACTTCGAGAAACTTAAACATTCCTAAGTCACATATAGGAGAGTGGAATAAATATTTTTAAATATTTTTTTATCACATTCATTTTTTGAAAGGAAATAATATGGAAAATTCAGGAAAATACATACTTACCTCTGGGGGGTCCTCCCCAAGCTAGCTCATGGCCTATGCATCGTGGTTGTACCCCCATCGCTCTCCGTAAGGCCCTATCTACCTCGTGATTACGTCCGCAAATACTCGCCGATATCCATGAATCGCTGATGGTGTCGCTGGTCCATAACCTGCACAAAATCATTAAGTGTATTTTGGATCTCACCTGCGCGAATCTCTATGCCTCGGATACGTGTGTTGATGTCTGGATCGCCCGAGGGTCCACCGTGGAGTAGCGTGGTGGAATGGGTGATGGCATTCCTCGAGCTCGGACGACCGTCCGTGCGTGTCCCGCCACCCTGAACCGCCCGGCCGATGGGATTTGGGGTGTACCCCCAAATGAAAAAAAACCCGTGTGTGTACCCGTGGATTTGGCATAGCCCAGAAGAACCCCTCGTGTAGGTACAGGTGTAGGTGTAGGTGGTGGCATCTGTGAGCTTCCTGCTTCATCCATTGCCCTCCTCCGTGATGACTCGCGAGAAACGTAACTCCTGCGTGCTTCCTATGACTCAACGGAGCGAAGGTGAGTGATGGGGATTTATACAAAGAGAATTCCGGGTTAGGAAGCGAAATCTCATTTGTATATCCCCGGAAATAATAAATGAGTTTCTCATTGTCATTTTCATCAAGTTTCAAGTGATGCCCTTGTATCAAGGATTGCACTTTGTGATCTCAATGTGTGGGGCGGGGATGTATATCACCTCTTGTCCCTCCAACGCGTTGACACCTCGGGCAATCCGTGTCACAAGGGATGTGCAACAGATAGCAGTAGTGTGTTTAAAGTTGTCCAACATACATTTTACTTTTCTCTTATAGGAGCAACTTTTACTTTATTTACCATGGCGTAAAGGCATTGAAGTTCAGCACTTAAAATATAATGAATATCTTGCCTAGGAAACAAAGTCATGGCCATCCATTTATGCATAAATTTCAAAGAAGGGTGATGGATGTTTGCATTAACAGGGGAAAACTTTGTTGTAGTAGGTATTAAACCAGATATTTCTCTCCAAAATTCATGACGATTAAAACCCTTAAGAGAATAGTTCAGGTTTGTAGAGCATTTCTTAGTATTAAAGCCTATGTATCTAGCAAGCTCTCCCCAGGTGCAATAATGATTTTTTCTCAAAAAGTCAGAAAGTAACACCTTCATTCTGAGTTTTTAGGGAGCATAAAAATTGGATGGTAAGAAGTCGAGACCCTTCTTCATTAATGGGATCGATTTCCGTCAATCCACAACTTTCCTAATGAGAGGGAATTCGACATCCATACCTAGCTTGGTGAGGGCCTCGGGGGTGAAGCGTGGTGCGTGGGTGAAGTCCTGATTCTTGATGTGGTTGTACGCTTGCATCTCCCGACCTTCTTCCAAGTCGAGGTACGGGGCGTCTTCATCGGCGACGGTCATCCCCTCTTGTCCTTGCATCGGGCTCTCGTTGGGCTCGGTGAAGTGCATGCTTAAGCTTCCACGGGAGTGACTTGAGCCTCCTCCCATGGCCTTCTTGAGTGTGCTAGCAATCTTTTCGAGCCTTCAGTAGGGAGTACCGCTAGTTGGTGCACGCCATGGCCTGATTTGTGGTTTGTGGCCTCTCTTGAGCGTGCTAGGAGACTCCCCCAAGCTTGTCTTATGGTTGTATCAAGATAGCAAGAGAAACATGCTTGGGTTGAAAAGGATTATTATTATCATTATTATTATAGTCTCTTTTTTTTGGGGTTCACTAAACAAGTTTTCATCTTCATTATCATCCAAGGGCTTACCCACATAGAGTTGATAAATTCCTGCAGGGGTTAGTCCATATGATCGACCAGAATCTATACTAGCAATTTTTGGTTCAATAATCAAACTTGACTCCATGTCTAATTTGATTAAGGTAGACTTAGCTAACCTAAGTACCATGCTTAATTTAGCAAGCCTATGAGAGCATGATCAACATATGTATGACCAAAACTTCCAAACCAAAACATGCCAAAGATAGAGGGAGGAAGCATGAAAAGATAACAAGATTCATTCAATGGAGGTGAAGATATTGAAAGGTGAACAAAATGATCATATTTTTTTATTTGTTTAGTTATTTTTATTTTAACTTTTTCTTTATCATTTGTTTTTCTTTTTGCAAGGAAACGAAAAGAGATGAGAGTGCAAGATATATGTTACCTTGTTGTGGTCCTCCCCAAGCTAGCTCAAAGTCCATCGAATCGGGGTTGTACCCCCGTGCTTTCTCGCTTTTTCCTACATGGTTACGATATGGTAGAACACGAGGGGACTTACCATCCCTCGTGATTACCTCATTGCAAATCATATGCAGGAAGTAGCAATTGATCGAGCTAGTTGGTGTTTTTTTAAAAAAATTATCGAAACTTTATCATTCTAGGGAGGACATATAATCTTCATCATATATGTATATATAATGTTTTTTATCATCATTTTTTTTTTATTATTATTCACCAAACTTATCATACTCAAGCAAGGCTAAGGTAAAGATGCAATGTAGGTCTAGCCTTATTTTATCTCCATCATAAAATAGTTCTATTGTTTATGACATCGACCACGAGATCATTAATCAAATTTCAACACCTTGTTAAATTTTGATTAAAGAAGGTCATTTAACCCAAGCACCATGCTTGATTTAGGAAGAACCTATGGATGTACCACATGTGCCCATGTAAATGCATCCAAACCCAGACCGTATTTCATGAACAAAGGAAACATGAATCTTTTTATGGAGACAAAAGTGAGTACAATGAGTTGGTGAAATATTACCTTTGCATACCCGAGTGTGTATGTACCAAAGATCGTATAATAAAAGCATTAAAACTTTTGTGGCAATA
Source organism: Hyparrhenia diplandra (assembly GCA_015847255.1). Classification (NCBI taxonomy): domain Eukaryota; kingdom Viridiplantae; phylum Streptophyta; class Magnoliopsida; order Poales; family Poaceae; genus Hyparrhenia; species Hyparrhenia diplandra. Next base: position 220,020 of record JADLZK010006151.1, on the reverse strand, counting down.
GCTTGATTGTCCAACTTCAGTGGGCCACAAGGCTTAGGTCACACGCACAACTAGTGTACATTGACCTTGGGCCTTAGTGGTAGCAAAGATGTAAAGGTGGAGGCTCCTCCTCTTTTTTTTTAATATATCTCATATATATTATTTTCTCTTTTTATATATGTTTTTAGTTTCTTTCTCTTTTTTTTTTTTAGCGAGACAAAGTCGACATCATTTTTTTACCTTGGTGTGTGTGGAACTCAAGATTTCTCACCTTCCTCCCGTACTTGGACTTTTGTGTAAAAAAATCAAGTGTTGAGTCGTGGTCTCCTTTGAGTGTGTTCCATCACCAAGAGCATTAAAGTTTTTAGTTGATGTCACTCCATGTTCCAAGCATCATATGACCTATGCTCTTCTTAATCTCAACCCGAAATGGTTAGCAACAAGAATACCCGAAGGTGCATACTAACTTAAAAACATGTCCTTACTTTTATTAATAAGATTTTTTTTTTATAATATGATTTTTTAAGATAATTCTATTATGAACAATGGCTACTACACACATGCATATTATGATGAACATGTTTTATAAGATTCTTTTAACCAACGCCTTCCCAAGAACGGCGCGAGAAATGTTTGTTTGCATTTCTTAGCGTCATCACCGTGATAGTAATATCCTAGCAATGCCACCAGAAACGTCACGGTGGTATTACCGCAACATTTACTGAGCAAGTCCGCAAGCGCACGTAAATATCGTTGTAGCGTTTCACCCGTGAATATTCAGGGGTATCGTTATTTATATTTTCCCAAAGGAAGGCATGGTGTAAAAGTCTCTAACATGAACATGGACAAGATAGCATGACTGTTGTGGATGGTAGTTAATGACCACTTTTATATATATGATATGCTATCAATTATGGGATGAATGCTACTAATGCTTTATTATTTCTAATGATTTACACAAGTTTTGGTGCCCACACGTTTTGCAGAGAACTCCAAAAAATAGCGTAAAACAGAGCTTTGAAAAGAGAGAAAATAGAGAAACGGAAGAAAAGGACCAAAACAGCAGGGCAATTAGTAGAAATTCCAAGGGTCTAAAGGACAAAAAAGAAGACTCCGCGGGTCGGGCCCAAATGTCGGGGATGTGGGCCAGCGCGGCTCGACATGTGGGGCGTAGCGGCACCCCTATGGAGACACATGTCCCCTTACGGGACCTTCCTACAACCGACCTATGGAGTAGATCTACGCCGGTCCAAGTCGGTTTGATCCAAGGGCCGAGATTCATCCTAAGAGGCTATATAAGCAAGGGCAGAGCTACCCCCCCTCGAACCCTAATTCATTCTTCATAGTTAGAATTCATTCTAGTCTTCTACTAGAATTCCTAGGATTAGAGAAGTCAAGATCTCCATAATTAGAGAGCATTAACTTCTAGATTATAGCTACTACGGATCTTGATTAGCAATCGAGTTTATTAGAAATAGAGAGATTAGTAAGGAGTGCTTGGGAGGAATTCGGCTGTTGGATCTTTTCTCTTGTATTCTCATGGGATCATTCTCTTCATGAGAAGAGAAGTGTATTCAGAGATTATCCGGTGTTCGACTTCATAATTAAAGTAAGTTTTGGTTTATTTTATTCTTCAAGTTTGCAACTCTTATTGAGTACTTTAATCTTGGTTGCTCTTGATTAGAGGGATAATTCCTAGTGTAGGCGCGGTGCTTAGACTAGAGTTATTTGTGAATGCCCCCTTTTGGCTTGGAATCCGTGGTAGTATCATAAAGGTGACTTTTATAGCTTTATTGAATCCTCTCTCAGCCCACTTCTCGCCAAGAGGTGAATGGTAGGCTTTTGTCTGTTCTTAGTAAAGTAATTTTGCCTTGCTTTATTAAGGATTAGTGTCCATGATAGAATAAATAAGTCGAGGTTTATCAAAGTTAGAATTAGAAAGCCGTAGCTATCTCCTAGTCTAGCTAGTTTCTTAAGTGCTCTTGATTGTGAAGTGGATTGGGTAAACGCTAGTTATATTCACCTACTCTTTGTTCCTTTGGGTTTGATATTTTAAAACCGGGAGTTTATCTTTTGGTGAAGTGCTACAACGGTATTTCTATCTCGTGGCGCTTGCGGATATCTTTATCTTTATTGTGAGCGGTTAATTTATACCAACAAGCATTTTAAAGCCATTGAAGGGGAACGTAGTTTTGCTTTGGATAGTAACTTAGGGTATTACCTTAATCTTGTATCTTACATATTTATCATTTATCTTTTATTGTTTGTTTACTATATTGCATTTACTTTCAGGTATTTACTTTACGCATTTATCTTTCAAAGACTTATTTATTGTCCTTTAATTTTAGCATTTATTTTTAGTCTTTATTTTCTTGCTTTTATTTTATATATATATTTGAAAAATAGAACAAAAATATTTATACCATATGGAGCACCTTCGGACTTATACCTTAGGCCACCGAAGTCTAATAAACCTATTTTATCTTCCGCTATGAGTTACGCCCGATCTTATCAAATTAGTTCAGAGAATCTTTTCTTTGGAGATGAATATGAGAATCCTTATTCTCATCTACTTGAGTTTGACCAAGTTTGTGATAGCCTACACTTAAAGGGTATGTCGATGAAACCCTTAAGTGGAAGCTCTTTCCTTACTCTTTGAAAGGAGAGGCCAAACATTGGTATAAGCTTCGCATTAGAATTTTCAAGGGGATTGGGAATCCTTACATTCTGAATTCTCGTTTACAATTCTTCCCAAATCCAGCGAGGTTGTCAACTTCGTCTAGAAATTTTGAGGTTTAAACAATTAGAGGATAAATCTTTAGGTAGAGCTTGGGAGAGACTAGAATCGATCCTAAATTCTGGTCCCAATCTTTCTTTGCCTGAACCTATGTTTCTACAACACTTTTTTATGGGCCTTAATCAACACACTACGGACTATCTTAACACATCCTCAAGAGGATCATTTATGCACAAAACTCCGTAAGATGCTAAAGCTATCCTTTTTAAGCATCGTGCAATGTCTTCCTCCTAACGTGAAGGAAAAGTGGTTGGAAGAGCCAAGAGAGCCGCATTCTTTACTAGAATCATCTCAACCTATAGAAGCCTTAGATCCCGAGCTAGCCCCCGTAAGAGAAGGAGGATACTCCTCTTTCTAATTTTATGCTTGATTTTGAAGAAGAGTTGTTTGCCGATTTCGAAACACTTCAAAATATCAAGTAGAGAGAAAACCTTATGGGCAGTCTCTAAAAATAGAGCTCTCCGAGGAGAAGTTCTTGAAAGAGACCATGAAAGAATTAGTTTCCATTATGAGCTACGAGTGGGTAGAAGAGTTAGAGCTTTCACCTGATATCATTCGTTTAGACACACCTTCTATACCCATCAAATGCCAGTTTAATAGAGGACCTTTCGATGCCCTATATAATCCTATGGTAGGAGTCAATATCATCTCTGCTCTTTTTATGCAAGATTATGTTGACAACATAGTTTTATCTCCTACCAACAAACGTTTGAAAAACCTCTTTGGACACATTGTTCCAAGTTTGTGAATTCTTCATGTTACACCTATGTTTGTCAATGGAATACAAGTTCAATTGAGTTTTTACGTCTTTGATATTAGAGAGTTTGATATCTTGATAGGTCAGCCTATAGGAAAGTTTCTTTTGAAGGAGAGCCTGGAAAGCTAGACTTTAGCTTTGGGAGAGACCTTAAGTTCTCTATATCTTATGACCACGCTTTAAAAGCAAGGTTTGAGTCTTCTCCTCAGCTAGAGCCTTTAGAAGAAGTTATGGAGGTATCTTTTGATGATCCTTTAGAATTAGAAGAAGAATTAGAAGAAGATACTCAGTTGTTCATTGAAGAAGAGGATGAGGATCCTATCGATCCTGGACCTCTCCATGACCTTTTAGAAACTCTCAGACCTCCTATAGAGCTTAAACCTTTACCTTCTGGTCTTAGATATGCTTTTCTTAATAATGATGAGGAGTATCCTATCATTATAAGCAATAAGTTGTCCCCAAAAGAATCTCTATGCCTCATAGCTGTCCTAGAGAGACATCAAGCTGCTTTTGGCTATTCACTCCAAGATCTTAAAGGGATCAGTCTAGTTCTTTGCACCCAATGCATTCCTACAGATCCTGATATAACACCTTCTAGAGAGCCTCAACGTCGGCTTAATAATGCGATGAGGGAAGTAGTGAAGAAGGAAGTTTTAAAACATTTGCACGCCGGGATTATCTATCCTATGCCGCATAGTGAGTGGGTAAGCCCTATTCAAGTTGTAGCTAAGAAAGGCGGTATGACTGTTGTTAGAAATGACAAGAATGGGTTAATTCCCCAGAGAACTGTTACTGGTTGGAGGATGTGTATTGATTATAGAAAGCTCAATAAGGCAACTAAGAAGGATCATTTTCCTTTACCTTTCATCGATGAGATGTTAGAAAGATTGGCTAACCACTCTTTCTTTTGTTTCCTTGATGGATATTCTGGATATCATCAAATCCCCATCCATCCAAATGATCAGAGTAAAACCACCTTTACATGCCCCTATGGTACCTATGCATATCGTAGAATGTCTTTTTGGGCTATGTAATGCTACTGACTTCTTTTCAAAGATGCATGATGTTTATATTCTCCGAGATGATTGAAGAGATTATGGAGGTTTTTATGGATGATTTTTCCGTCTATGGAAAAACTTTTGATGATTGTCTTGAAAACTTAGATAGAATTTTACAAAGATGTGAGGAAAAACACTTGGTCCTTAATTGGGAAAAGTGTCATTTCATGGTTCGAGAAGGGATAGTGCTAGGACACCTAGTGTCCGAAAGGGGAATAGAAGTAGATAAGGCTAAAATAGAGGTAATTGTTGATGCTCACTAACTCATATTTTTATGCATCAACCATTCATGGAAAAGAATTAAAATATAATTAGATAACCTTATTAGGAGATTCTACTAATGATTTCCATGAGTTTTGGTAAAGTTGTGATTTGCGGGGACTTAATTAAAAACAAAATAGAAATGACGTGTCACACGACCGACGTAATGCAACGCAATCCAACTCGAAACAAGTCTAGAAGGCTCCGGAATACACCCGACGTTAAAGAGTCCCAAAACCCGAAAAATACATCATCTAGAAGACTCCGAAGACACGACGCGATCGCGGGACCCGTGAGTGGGCCCCACTCGGGCCGATCGGCCAAATATTAGGCCGATCGGCCTGCCCCGCCGCCAATCAATCTCCGCCGGAAGCTTCCTCAACCGCCTCCAAGATGCAATATAATCCGTATGATTATGGTCGGTTTGATCCGAGGGCGACGGTAGAAGTGCGGGATGATTCAAGGATTAATACCACATCGCTGTTGAAGTTGAAGAGACAGAGGAAGACCCATATATAAACAGCCCAAGACCCCTCAAGTCAATTCAATCCAAGTTGATCTAAAGCTTCATGTTCAATAAGAAGTAGATCAAGGAAGAGCCAAGACAGAAGAAGAAGAGGAGACACCACGAGATAGGATAGCTAATTCATAGCTCTAATCTAGAGCCTAGTTTAGATAGAAAGTCGGGTTTAAAAGAAGAGAGTGTATGCTCCGGGTTACGGATCGATAAGTTACACTATGGTTCAATATAATTATTGTTCTCATACACCTTCGTGCTATTTCATTATTATGTATGCAATTAATTTACTTACACTTTATTCTAGTCATAGCATATTTGATATAGTCATTATTCATGGTAATTCAAGTACTTATTCAGAGAGCTCCTAGTATATTATGCGCATATGCTAGGTAGTAGAGAGTATGTAAGCATGGTGCTTAGATATAATTTACTTGCGGATTCACCTTATATGCTTGGTCGTGTGGTAGATCGTAGTGGTGACAAAGACTATTGAGTCCTTTGCAATCCTCCCCGTGTATAAGACTAGTCGATAATGGTTCTTGGGATTATTTTGTTTCGTTCTTGATTTTCTTAAGTAATCTTGAGGTACACATTTTTATTTATGGTTTTGATTTATATATGATCTTATGCTATGCCTGTTTATTTCCACTTCGTAAATTCTTTGTATACTACATAAGAACTGTCCCATTTGTCCTAAATCCAATCCTAATCTAACTAGAAATTAATCTTATCCTATTGTTCACCACGTGCACCTCTACCGCTCTCATATACCTTATCACTATTATCTTTTATTGGCTCACCCTGTTTAAGTAAATGCTAAACCACCGAATCTCATTAGTCTTCTATCACTGTCTTTAATCATTTGAACTGCTTATCATATCTTCCTCGTGGATTCGATATTTAAAACCCTTCCCGGGTGAAATGCTCACTTTGGACATCCGTAAGCTTTATGATCTATTTCTCTCAGAAGCTAACAAATACCAACAAGCATTTACGCGCCGTTCTTGGGGAAGATTTTGATAGCTTTTCTTTTTGATTATTGATAGATGAATACTAAGTGTGGATTTGCTACTTAGCACCTCTGCTTAAACAGAATTACCCGTGTATTGTCTATTAGTCTATCTTATGCAGGGTAATTGATTAATATTTTCGAAGCGACCGACGGTAGGAGAATCCAGTGTACCTGAACTTCATAAACCATTAACATTGGGACTACGCCCGTCATCGTCACAAGAATTCAAGTGACGAATAAAGAAAGCGACAACTCACAAATTCTATTTTGTGAGTAAAGGTAAGTATGATCGAACGCGAGAAGGTTTTTAAACTTTTAAAATCATATTAGTCTCACCATGATCATATCCCTTCATCTCTATAAAACCTTTATGCTGCCTTTGTTTACTATAGTATGCTTAAGTTTTGAAATATCTTCATACACCTTAGACATGATGCTTAATTTATTTTCATGGCTCAAGTTAAACATGGTGTTTAGTTTGATTCCTGAAACCGCAAGGTGTGTCGATTTTATTTCTAAAGGCTTTTAAATTAAACATGGTGTTTAGATTAAATTGCCTTCTTAAATTGAGTTGGACATTATGTCTAGGTTGATTTTTGGACTGATAGTATACTTTAGTAGATTCTGGTTATCTTTGTGAGACTAACCCCTGCAGAAAAATTATCAAATCCAATTTGGGAAAAGAGATTAGCTTACGCAAGGTATGTAATGAACTCCAACAACTCTGCACAAAAGAAGACTCAACTCACTCCTTACGAAAGGACGAAACCGTAAGTGCCTAAATACTCAATTTGTCTTTTTGTCGCAAGTTACCTTTGCCTTAGCCACGCTTTAAGTGCAACCGCTTCATAATAATAAATAATAAAAACAAAAACAAATTTATATAATCGTGCTAAGTTTTTAAAGGAACCATCATTATGTTAGCACAAATAAATTATATGGACAATAACCCTATTTTCAATATCATTGCTATCCTTCGGGTATATGTCCACTAATCATTTGCGAGGAAAGAATGCGTGGTGGCCACGCTCATGGACCTACCTCACTACCACTTCCACTACAAAAAAGGAGGAGTACCAAGCCAGGGAGGTTGATGAGAAGCGGGATCAACATCAACCTACATCATCTTATCAAAGACTTGCTTGCTCTCATCACCTACTACAAGAAATACACCGGTAGGAACGCACTCCAATCAATGACGGGCCAAGACAAAGAGAAGTCACAATAATGCCCTCGAGACCATGGAGGACAAGGGTGTCACCAATGATGTTTCTCCCTCGATCATCAAGGCGACCCGGTGTGCTACACATCATCAAGAAGAACACTCCACACCACGTCGTTAGAGGACAAAGCTAATCAAGGAGGGACTCCAAGTTTACATCTCAAATGAGCATCCTTTTCGTCAACCGAAGTAAAGGAAGATGAAGAAGAATTGACAAAGGAGGATCAATTGGTCATGTCGGCATACTCATCCCTCGGGCCGATCACAAAAAAAAAAAAAAAAAAAAAAAAAAAAGAGAGAAGAAAGAAGAAAAGAAAATGGATTGGTACAAGAGAGGGCGAACACAACAAGATTCCATCAAAGACCGACAAATCACAACACACTCAAGGAGATGATGAGCAGTCAACCCCGACTTTAAGCACCGAGTGACACGAGTTTGAGCTTGGGGAGGAAGACCAATTCCACTAAAAGATGATCCGACAAGGCTCTCCCTCCTCTCGGACTCCCGCCGTTCCGACCGCGTAAAAATGAAGAGAGGACAAGACACTCAACTACCATACATACTATGAGAGAACCATCATGAGGTGTTACGATGCGGCCATGATTCTACAATAAAGGTAACATCTTCGTGTAAGTGTCCTAATCGATAAAGCTTTACTCTAATCATGGCATGCTTACTAAGGAGTTAAATATGTTAGCTCACAACCTCACTTGGATTAATCTGAATAGCTCAACATGTTAGCTCTTAGTTGTTCTTACCCTTGTCTCTCTAGTTTTATTCTACACTTTTAGTTTGCTATGTTATAAAAGCCACATTCATACCCGTCGTCCCGATCTTTTCACCTTTGTCACAAATAAATGAAACACATTATGCTACCATGGTTATATATGCTCAAGGTTAGAGTAGGATGAATACAATTTTGGTTTTGTTGGTGTTTTCCCACCAAAGAGCCCATGCACTTGATCTCTACCTTGACTTTGTGAGCGGGACACACTTTGCGCCGTTAATGTCCCGCCTACAACATGCACAATAAGCAAGGAACATAAGGTGATGCCATCCCTCGGGATCATAATCCCAAGAGATGCAACTTCAAGATCGAACAAGCAAGCCTAAAAAGAACAAGACGCCGGAGAAATTACAAGTGGGATACGGAGTGATGGACAAAGGAGACATAAAGAAGATTCAAGAAAAGTCCACCCAGCTCCCACCAACCAAGTGCGCCCGAACCGGCCACTCCAAAAAGGTCTCCACCAAGAAACAAGCTTGGAGGAAGAAAGAAGAACACGCCTACCAAGGGAGACAACAAGAGTACACCTTCGAAGACCTACCACCACCACGTCATCGATCGATCAAACACCGTCGGCTACCTCATCTACGCTACTCATCGAGATCATTGAAGGCACCGCACTGCACCACCGACATCCCCGAGATTCCATAGATGACAAAGACGCCACGAGAGTAAGTACTGAAACTCTCGCCGAGAGGTAACTCGGTATTTATCTCGCATATTTAATTTTTCTCGCATAGCATATTTTAATTAGCATATTTCCTTTAAGCATATTTACTTTTCTAAAAACCTGCATTAGAAAATCATAAAATTATGTTTGCTTTGCATTTGCATCATTTCCTTAAAAGCCCCATGCAAGCACCCCTTCTTGTGGTGGCATAAAAATAAAAATACAAAAATATTGCACTCATATGTTTTCACATTAGCATCTCTATTGCATAGAAAAATTCTCAAAAAAAAATGTGGGCACATGAAGGTCCACACGTTTTTCTAAAAATCTAAAAAGAAGTGAGCACATGAAGGCTCACAACATAATCCTAGAATTTGTTCCTTCGGGTATGTGCGAAATTAATATTTGCGGGGAGAACATTTAAGGAAAACCCGGAGATGAACAAGTTCCAAGGACGAATAAAAAGACTACTTCAAGATCTAGCTTGGGGGAGAGCACCCTCAGTTATCACGATAAGTATTATTATCTATTTTAAATATTAGCTAGTTAGTATATTTTGCTTAGAGTTAATGAGTCCTAAATAAAAATATTAGTTTTAAGAGTCCAATAAATATTAGAAGTTCGCGAGTTAGCTCTCTTTTCTTTAATTATGACCTTGATGACATATGCTTGGAAATGATGAATAGTTGCTCGCCTTAATTCCTCTTAAAAGTACTTACACTTTGGACTTAGATTCTCCCAAAGCTTTAAATGCTTAATTTGCTCTAAATCCAACACTTGTGGGAAGCACATGCTTAATCCGAGTCTTAGCATTGAAAGATAATAGTGCATGAAAAGTTGAGCTACTGTTTATCATATTCTTAGAGATACTTGATCCCTGTTTTTTTTATCTTTAAAAATTATAAAATATTACATGATGAGTTCCTTAGATATGACCCTTGAGAGTTTGTCATTCGCATCAAAACATCCCACTCCACCAAATACACTACTTCTAATCCGTATACGCCTCCCCATATTCCATCAAGCCGCTAGCCATAATTATAAAAAAAAAAAAAAAAAAAATAAATTCTAGCAATTTTGGATATGTCTCTCTCAACATTTTTATGCCAATTAGATTCTCGGCTACATTCATAAAAAAAAAAAAAAAAAAAAAAAAAGAAAAGAAAAAAAAAAATATTCAGAGAGAAAAGTGAGACAAGAGAGGGAGAGTAACGGACAAAAGTCATACTAGGCGAGAAGGGCCTACCTCCCTAAATAATAAAAATATATTTAGAGATGAATAATGGACACGTGTCCGGGGTGAGTAGGGCCCACATCTCTAAGGAGAGAGAAAAATGGACACAAGTCCGGGGAAAAGCCCACCTCTCCAAGAATGGACAGCCCAGGTCTTAGCAATTTTTAGAAAGAGAGATATAGTCCAAGATGCTTGAAAAAAAATAAAATAAAATACTAGAAAAGGCTAAAGGCTATTTACTACCTTTCATCCTCATCCATTTCACCACTATCATCCCACTATGTATGTCCCGCCACTTGTGTAATTCCACTATGTACTATCTACTTAAGAGGGTCATACATAGGATCTCTGAGTTTTCTTTTGAAAAATAATGCAAAACCCCAGGATGATAGTTGATCAAAGAGTTTGAGACATGGTACTTAACTTGATTGTTTTATCTTGCTTATGATTTGTGAAAAGGCTACGCCCCATGGTAAAATGTATGAGCAATCTTGTTAAGAGGAGAATTTATTTCTGATAAACACAAGACTTTGGAGGTATGAAAGCGTAGTAGCAACTCCTGATCCTACTATAGCATATAGCTTTGCTAGGGACTAGCAAAGGGTAAGCTTGGGGGAGTTTGTTGATGCTCACTAACTCATATTTTTATGCATCAACCATTCATGGAAAAGAATTAAAATATAATTAGATAACCTTATTAGGAGATTCTACTAATGATTTCCATGAGTTTTGGTAAAGTTGTGATTTGCGAGGGACTTAAATGAAAAAACAAAGAAATGATGTGTCACACGACCGACGTAATGCAACGCAATCCAACTCCGAAACAAGTCTAGAAGGCTCCGGAATACACCCGACGTTAAAGAGTCCCAAAACCCGAAAATACATCATCTAGAAGACTCCAGAAGACACGACGCATCGCGGGACCCAGAGTGGGCCCACTGGGCCGATCGGCTCCAAATATTAGGCCGATCGGCCTGCCCTGGCCGCCAATCAATCTCCGCTTCGGGAAGCTTCCTCAACCGCCTCCAAGATGCAATATAATCCGTATGATTATGGTCGGTTTGATCCGAGGGCGACGGTAGAAGTGCGGGATGATTCAAGGATTAATACCACATCGCTTTGAAGTTGAAGAGACAGAGGAAGACCCATATATAAACAGCCCCAAGACCCTCAAGTCAATTCAATCCAAGTTGATCTAAAGCTTCATGTTCAATAAGAAGTAGATCAAGGAAGAGCCAAGACAGGAAGAAGAAGAGGAGACACCACGAGATAGGATAGCTAATTCATAGCTCTAATCTAGAGCCTAGTTTAGATAGAAAGTCGGAGGGTTTAAAGAAGAGAGAGTGTATGCTCCGGTTACGGATCGATAAGTTACACTATGGTTCAATATAATTATTGTTCTCATACACCTTCGTGCTATTTCATTATTATGTATGCAATTAATTTACTTACACTTTATTCTAGTCATAGCATATTTGATATAGTCATTATTCATGGTAATTCAAGTACTTATTCAGAGCTCCTAGTATATTATGCGCATATGCTAGGTAGTAGAGAGTATGTAAGCATGGTGCTTAGATATAATTTACTTGCGGATTCACCTTATATGCCGGGTCGGTGTGGTAGATCGTAGTGGTGACAAAGACTATTGAGTCCTTTGCAATCCTCCCCCGTGTATAAGACTAGTCGATAATGGTTCTTGGGATTATTTTGTTTCGTTCTTGATTTTCTTAAGTAATCTTCGGGGGTACACATTTTTATTTATGGTTTTGATTTATATATGATCTTATGCTATGCTGTTTTATTTCCACTTCGTAAATTCTTTGTATACTACATAAGAACTGTCCCATTTGTCCTAAATCCAATCCTAATCTAACTAGGAATTAATCTTATCCTATTGTTCACCACGTGCACCTCTACCGTCTCATATACCTTATCACTATTATCTTTTATTGGCTCACCCTGTTTAAGTAAATGCTAAACCACCGAATCTCATTAGTCTTCTATCACTTTGTCTTTAATCATTTGAACTGCTTATCATATCTTCCTCGTGGATTCGATATTTAAAACCCTTCCCGGGTGAAATGCTCACTGGACATCCGTGCGCTTGCGGATCTATTTCTCTGTAAGCTAACAAATACCAACAGTAATAGAGAAATTACCTCCGCCTGTTAATATTAAAGGCATTCGTAGTTTTCTTGGTCATTGTGGTTTTTATTGCCGCTTTATTAAAGATTTTTCATTTATTGCTAGACCCTTGACCAGTTTGTTAGCTAAGGATGTTCCTTTTGATTTTAATGAGGCTTGTATAAAATCTTTTAATATTCTTAAAAAAGCCCTTATTTCTGCACCAGTCATTCAACCCCCTGATTGGTCTTTACCTTTTGAAATTATGTGTCATGCTAGTGACTATGCTGTAGGAGCTGTCTTAGGACAGACTAAGGATAAGAAGCATCATGCTATTGCATATGCTAGTAAGACCTTGACAGGAGCTCAGCATAATTATGCAACCACTGAGAAAGAGCTCCTGGCTGTTGTTTTTGCTCTGGATAATTTTAGATCTTATTTAGTAGGAGCAAAAGTTATTGTTTATACTTATCATGCTTTGCTTTCAAATATTTGTTCACTAAGAAAGATGTTAAACCACGTCTCATTAGATGGATTTTGTTGCTCCAAGAGTTTGATTTAGAAATAAAAGATAAAAAGGGAGTAGAAAATTTTGTTGCAGATCACTTGTCTAGAATGTATTTTGAGAATTCATAGGAACTGCCGATCAATAATGCACTTAGGGATGATATGCTCTTCAAGATCATCAGATCAAACCCCTGGTATGCAAATATTGTTAACTTTATGGTTGCAGGGTATGTACCTCGAGGGGAGAACAAGAAGAAACTTATATACGAAAGTCGTCAACACATATGGGATCCGCCATACCTCTTCGAGTTTGTCTTGATGGATTGCTCGGGAGATGTGTACCAAATGAGGAAGGAATTCAAATCATTGAAAGATGTCACTCATCACCATATGGAGGACATTATGGAGCATTCAGAACTCATGCTAAAATCTAGCAGAGTGGATTCTTTTGGCCAACTATGTATGAAGACACAAAGAATTTCATAAGACGATGCAACGCTTGTCGAGACACGACATTATCAATTCAAGAGATGCTATGCCTCTTACCAATAATCTATAGATCGAGCTCTTTAACGTGTGGGGAATTGACTATATGGGTCCTTTCCCACCACAAAGAATTGTGAGCACATTTTGGTGGCAGTAGACTATGTTTCTAAGTGGGTTGAAGCAATACCATGAAAGAAGGCCAATTCAAAAAGTTCAAGAAAGATGTTCAAGAAATAATATTTTCGAGATTTGGAGTCCCAAGGATGGTAATAAGTGATGGAGGAACACACTTCACCGATAGGAAATTCCATGAGTACCAAGAACCATGGGATTAGACACAATGTCGCTACACCATACCATCCTTAGACAAGTGGCCAAGCAGAGACATCAAATAAACAAATCAAGAACATATTACAAAAGACGGTCAACGAGATGGGAACTATATGAAGAGATCGACTACCTGAAGCACTCTGGGCATACAGAACAGCATACAAGACACCTTTGGGTATGTCTCCATATCAGTTGGTCTATGGAAAGACTTGCCATCTACCTGTGGAACTAGAGTTCAAGGCACATTGGGCTATCAAGCGATGGAACATGGATCTTGAAGCCATAGGAGAGAAGAGGAAAATGCAACTATCAGAATTAGAAGAATGGCGAGAGAAAGCTTACCATAGTTCAAGATCTATAAAGAAAGAACCAATAGATAGCATTATAAGAGAACCAAGAAGAAGGAGTTTGCACCGGAGATAAGGTATTACTTTTCAATTCTAGGGTAAAATTATTCGAAAGCACGGAAAACTTCGAGTAAGTGGGAAGGACCCTTCACGGTGGTAAATTCATCATCACATGGAGCGGTAACTCTACAAACCAATGAAGGTACGTTATTTAAGGTAAATGGTCATCGTCTTAAAACTTTTCTTGAGCCCGATATTCCTTCTGCTGTAGTTGATAGTTTGGATTTTTGCCATGATAATTTCAAAATCTATTTTCTAAAATGTTTTAAAATCATTAGTATAAATTTAGGGTTCATATATGAGTTAAATAAGCGGCGAGAAAAAAAGTCGGGACGCGACAAGGCCCAGTGGGGGGCAGCGCGGCCTCGAGGTGGGGGGCCACGTGGCTCGGCCTGTGGCCATTCAAGGTCTGGCCTTTTCTCATATTTTTTCTTTTATTATTATATGTTCGGGAATTTATATTAATGAGGTAGTACCGTATCGCGAATCTAGGAAAACTGGACCTTTCTTTAGGCTATATAATAGACCCCGCACCTATTTTATTTATTTCATTCTCATCTTTGGAGGCTACTCATCTTTTGAGAGGGTTCCTCGACAATCAAAGTTTTCCACAAATGGCTGACCAAAATAACCTGAACTTGAACATTGCCCCTAAGAAGACGCTAGACCTTCGAACCCGAGTGTTCCTAGACCCTCTCGTCATTTCATTACAAATGAGCACCTCCAGCGGGCTCGGGAGATGGTCCATCAGGCTAGGTACAATGAGCCTATCCGGATGCCACCTCCAAGGAGAAGCGGTGTTGTCATCCAGGAGGGAGGACAAGCGGCAAGACCGGTGGCTAGGACAGCTCCAGCTCCAGCTCCTACTCCAGTTCCAGCTGCCAGGAGGGCACCAGAGGCGGTGTCCAATGTAAGGTATGTGGTAACCCAAGGACCACCACCTCTACCCGGGACCTACACTTTGCCCGGCAAGACTCGGTTTCTTGCCCCAGCTTAGCTCCTCCTCATCTTTGAGAAGAAGGGGCTGCTCCAGAGGGATCGTCTACATCAGCAAAGCGTTCCCGGAAGACCGTGGCCATGGTGGATGAGAAGGTCACACTAGTCTCACGACACGCTCAAGATGGCAATCAAGGCAGGGGACCACTCAGCCGAGTTTGTCAACAATACTTACGATCAAGTCCAAACTCTTAGGAACCCGGTGAATACCTTGAGTGAACTTATCTATCTCATTGGTGAGATGATAGGTTTCTTTTTAGAATCCTATAGATACGATCACGAGTGAGTGAGTACGAAATAAAATGTAAGAGTCTTTTAAATTCGAGTCATTAATTTCTGTTGAGTCGGTGTGTGCTTGACTCAAATAAATCAATAAAGAAGTCTTTGAGTCTTTAAGTTTTTCTTTAAGTTTTTATTTTTACTATTCTCTCTATTATTGTTTGTGTGTTTGGAAATGCACTTGTCTCCACATGTTTTGCGAGAAATTGAGAAGTACAAAAGAGACAAGTGTGGGGAGAGATCACAACAAAGACAATCTTCAAACAAAGTTACAAAAGTTCTAAGTATTCTTTACTTATAAATTCTTGTGTTTTTAGAACTTATGTTTTTTTTAGTAATCTTGCATGTGCTTTGTTTAGTCTTATCCCGCTCTAAATGCTTAAGTTGTCTTAGTTTATTTTCTAGTTGTTTATTTAAGACATGCTAGTTTATTTTAGTCATAACTTAAGTGATAGACTTGTATAATGTTTCCTAAAAATCTTGTTGTTGTTGGGAACTTATTTATTAGGGACCCCATTGTTGGCGTTCTTTAACGTATGCAGATAAATCCGCAAGCGTACGGAACTGTCGTTGTAGCTTTCACCCGGAAATATTCAGGGTATCGTATTTTCCACAGGGAACGATTGCGCACTAATCTCTGAACAGAGCCGCCCAAGGATAACTATGGGTAGTGAGGTATCTTTATGGGCTTAGGTTTTCAAGCAGGGATTTCTAGGGCTGTTATCTCCTTACTTCGGGCACCGGCCCTCGCCCAATACCGGGCGGTCAGTCCGACCATTAGCTCTACGTCACACTTTCGAACGTGGAGGGATTACAAGGGACGGACAAGGCTGTCATGACCCCTGCCGCCTACCCTCACGACCGTGGGGTGCTTCGCAAAAAAGTAGGTGAACGCTAGTCCAAACACCACGTTTGCACTATTGGTCACAGCTCTTGATGTCGATCAAGGTTCCCCGGTCAAAGAGTTCCTTCACCAAGAACTAATGCTCTTACGAGACAATCTACCGATCCCGCAAGATTATAACAACTTAAGATAATATACTTGAAGAATAATAAGCCGAAAGATGAACACGAACTTTCTTGCCAAAGTGTAAGGAAGTTGTAGAGGTATTAAGCGTGGCGGTGCCGACGCCTCCCAAGACTCCGACCTCCTAGGAACCGCGGACCACCGAGGGTACTCCGACAACTCCAAGTAGAAGGAGCAAAGTATCCTTCTAGCTTTCTCTCTCTCACTCTCCATTAGAACTAAGAGGAGGATGAAGAACAAGAACTCCTCTCTATTACATTGTGGCTCTCCTTTTTGTGTTGTGTATGGAATTGGTGTCTTGAAGGAGAGGGAGGAGCCATCTATTTATAGGAGGGGGGAGAGGGAATATGCCATGGCATATTCTTCCAAACCGACCTCACCACGGCGTCGTGGTTCAACGAACGTGCCCGCCCAACACCGCACCGCCTATTCTTTTGCATTGATTGTACCGCCCCGAGAAAGTTGGGCCCGAACCGACGTTATTTGGGTGCTTGGCGCACCCAAAGTGCGGCCGCACCATGTTCAGCACCATTTGGGCTGAAACTTTGCAGGAGTGCGTGGGCCTCTAAGTAAGCTTCGTTTCAAGTGGTGGATCGTTGAAATCCATTTTTGTATGAGAAAGTTATGCCCAAAACATTGAACCTATGTCCTGCGGCCGGTATGATTTCATGTGGATTTGGGCCTCGACCTCTTGGGCTTGTTCTATGGATTTCACCACTGGCCACACATTGCACTGCCCTTCTCTGTACTTATTGTACCGCCTCGCCAAAGCTCGGGCCCAGCCGGTCGGGGAGGATGGTGCGGGCGCACCCTAAGGTCTTGGTCGCACCACTGTCGAGCCGAACCGGCTCAATCTTGGTGTGGCGTCCTCTTTCGTCGTGTTGGGCTTGGTGTCGGTGTTGGATGTCCGAGTTTGTGGCCCAACCGAGGTAAGTTAGCTTGGCTTGCCATTTGGCTCCTTTGGGCCTTTTTCTATTTATTGTTTTTACTCTTCTTTTCTTTGTATTTTTGGCCCAAAGTGCACATATCCTTGAGTTGTACCTACAAAGCCAAATATACACCAAAACTATGGAGTTTGTTAGTTTTTTAAACCCTATCTCTAGGTTGTTTTGGTGTATGTTGTGACGGTATAAAATATGTAGTTGACTACCGTCAACACCCATTTTGCTTAAGTTGTTGTGAAGTATGATATAGTAGAATAATGTGAACCTGAATCTTGACATCTTGTCCTTTGGAGAGTTTTATTTTAAATGCTTAAGATAAATAGCTATACTTCTCCTGTGTGATAAATGCTATGTCCTACGAGCCTTTTATACTTAGAAAATATTTTTAGAAACCCAGCTCATAAAATTTTGCTTGTTTTGTGTTGAGTTGATTTCAAATCTTATGACCGTACACCCGATATATTTGCTTGCTTTCACACTTTGAAAGTATGCACAAACATGCTTTCTTTCCATTCAAAAATATGTTCCTACCTAGGAATAGACACAAAAATATTTAGGATTTATTAAATGCTCATTACGTTCATCTCTCTCTATCTTCAAGTTTGTTGAAATAAAAAAGAAAAGGCATGGGCTATGCAAAAAGAATAAAGTAAAAAAAATAAATAAAGAGAGAGTAAAAAAGGACAAGTGTCCACATTAAAACAATGGGTACTTAGATGCCCGTCTCTCTCATATATATATATATATATATATATATATATATATATATATATATATATATATATATATATATATATATATATATATAAAAGAGATAGCCCATGGTCCTTCTTCTTTTTTATGCTTTCATTGTTCTAAAAAGAGTGACAAGTTTTCTTTGAGCATAGTAGAATTAGTTTAGCCACTATATTTTCCACATACTTTGCACCTCTTGAAAGAACCCTACATAGATCTGAGTTTTTTGATTTTGACAATATATGCAAGATAAGTACGCTATTCCTTGACTTACACGAAAATCTATATAAGCCCGATGTTTTGAGCACTACACTTTGCTTTGGTGAGGATCCAAAAATACCACATATATTGAGTGATTGAGAGTATCACTTACGGGGAGAAGGTATGCTATGTTTTCTTTTCAAAATTATTGCAAAAAAAAAAAAACTTGTCTTGACTAAAAGACGAAAAGGCAATCTGTTTCATTTGTTCTACTCCTCAACCACCTAAAGTTTTTTGGTAGACACTTCAATCCCGTAGTACAGGGAAAGATTAAGGAACATTTATGTTTGATGTCTTGATCTGAAGTTAAGTCTAAAGTAAACCATCCATTTATCGAGACGAGTAAAAGCCTAAGTGTGGGGAACTTGTTGATGGTAGTTAATGACCACTTTTATATATATGATATGCTATCAATTATGGGATGAATGCTACTAAAGCTTTATTATTTCTAATGATTTTCACAAGTTTTGGTGCACACTTTCGGTTTTGCGGGAGAACTCAGGAAAACAAATGAAACAGAGTTGAAAAGAGAGAAAATAGAGAAACGGAAGAAAAGGACCAAAACAGGGGCAATTAGTAGAAATTTTAAGAGTCTAAAAGACAAAAGAAGATAGCTTCGTGAAGGCCGGGGCCCACATGTCGGGATGTGGGGCGGGCGGCGACTGACATGTGAGGGCAGCGCGCACCCTCCCTGGAGACACGTGTCACCTTCGGAACCTTCCTACAACCGACCTATGGAGTAGATCTACGCCGTCCAATCAAGTCGGTTTGATCCAAGGGCTAAGATTCATCCTATGAGCCTATATAAGCCAGGGCAGAGCTACCCCCTGAAACCCTAATTCATTCTTCATAGTTAGAATTCATTCTAGTCTTCTACTAGAATTCCTAGGATTAGAGGTCAAGATCGCCATGATTAGAGCTAGACACTTATAGATTAGCTACTACAGATCTTGATTAGCAATCGAGTTTATTAGAAATAGAGAGATTAGTAAGGAGTGCTTCGAAGGATTTCCGGCCTGTCGGGGATCATTCTCTTCACGAGAAGAGAAGTGTATTCAGAGATTATCTGGTGTTCGACTTCATAATTAAAGTAAGTTTTGGTTTATTTTATTCTTCAAGTTTGCAACTCTTATTGAGTACTTTAATCTTGGTTGCTCTTGATTAGAGGGATAATTCCTAGTGTAGGCGCGGTGCTTAGACTAGAGTTATTTGTGAATGCCCCCTTTTGGCTTGGAATCCGTGGTAGTATCATAAAGGTGACTTTTATAGCTTTATTGAATCCTCTGTAGCCCACTTCTCACCAAGAGGTGAATGGTAGGCTTTTGTCTGTTCTTAGTAAAGTAATTTTGCCTTGCTTTATTAAGGATTAGTGTCCATGATAGAATAAATAAGTCAAGGTTTATCAAAGTTAGAATTAGAAAGCCAGAGCTATCTCCTAGTCTAGCTAGTTTCTTAAGTGCTCTTGATTGTGAAGTGGATTGGGTAAACGCTAGTTATATTCACTTACTGTTCCTTTGGGTTTGATATTTTAAAACCGGGAGTTTATCTTTTGGTGAAGTGCTATAACGGTATTTCTATCTGTACGCTTGCGGATATCTTTATCTTTATTGTGAGCAGTTAATTTATACCAACAACTGTATAATAGACCAAAGTTCATAACAGAGATGTAACATGGTTAGTAAAGGATAACTTGACACACACACTTGAACCAATCTCAAGGATAAAGAATAAATCTAACATGGAGCGGGCATATCCTAAATAGCTATGTTAAGAGAGAGCGGATATACATGCATGCTTTATACCGTTAGAGATTCTAGGTTAAGATAACCTTAGTCACTATTGGCTTACTTCAGGCACCGGACCGCACTTGGTTTGCCGGGTGATGCCGGCCTCGACTCTACTCTCTAGCCAAACATGGAGGAGTACAAAGGGCCCAGCGAGGTTTGTCACCACACAATAAGCCTACCTCACTACAGGGAGGCTAAACGACAAGCGAATGTAGCCTATAGCC
Organism: Hyparrhenia diplandra; assembly: GCA_015847255.1. NCBI lineage: Eukaryota > Viridiplantae > Streptophyta > Magnoliopsida > Poales > Poaceae > Hyparrhenia > Hyparrhenia diplandra. Next base: position 199,612 of record JADLZK010006151.1, on the reverse strand, counting down.
TAGACACCACGTCTACACTATCGACTACTACTCTAGCGTCAGCTAGGAACATCCGTCTTTATTAGGAGTCCTCTACTAGAGCACCTGTCACGAGGACGGACGACGAACCCGCAAACCGACAAGCAACCAAGACTAACTTAAGGAAGAACTCATCATCTCAACTTAGCTCTTGGTCTAAACATGTATGTATGATAAATTAAGCATAAGGTTCTATATGGCAAGATCATAACATGAAAACTATATACTAGTTCATATGCTAAGATCATATCATAAGAACTATGCTCTAGTTCATAAGCATAGCTATATTGATAAATAAAGAACAAGAACAAGATAAAGAGCATAGCATTGATCAACATAAAGAGAATTATATTGATCATACTAAGTATCTCCAAGATGATCTTGATCTTCTACATCCTTGCCAAACTCCTAATACTAACCAATAAAAGGTAAAAAGAATACAAGTGGTGGGAGAGAGGCTCTTGTGTGTTGTGTGTTCTAAAGAGGAGCTCTACCCCTCAATTTATACAAGGGAGAGGTCGGTTTCGCGTGCCAAAATTAGCTTGCCCCGCATGCAACCGCCGCTACGCACCTGGGAGGAACCGCCCGGACAAGGCACGGCCCGATCGGAGGGGGTTTTCGGGTTTGGCCGCGCGGCCGGTTCGGCCCGTTTTAGCCTTCGTCCGTGGTCTTGTGGGCTGGCCTGGACCCCGGCCCCGATGGGGCAACCGTCCAATTCTTCGTAGATTCGGCCTTCTTGCTCTCCCTTGGACAAAGCACGATCTGCAGTGCGCTTTCCGTCTTTATTTGGCGTACTTTTACCTGTTTCCACGTTTAAACTTGCAAAACATATTTTCTTCGAATACATATGGAACTAGGTTAGAAGTAAAGGTATATGTGACATAAGTATGTAAGTTTCTCATGATTTAGACATAATTTGGCGGTATAAAATGGTCGATAATGACCGCCAACATCTATGAACCTTTGTCCTTACGAGGCAAGTATCTCTCTGCGAGGAATCCTTACTCAATTCCCGAAAACGTGTTAGCCCACCTCCTTGTAGACTAACACCACCCACCTCTTTTGTTGGTTAGGTTCATTTTATTATTATTATTATTACTTCTTAAACTCATAATTAATCATAATCATAGCCATCAACATAATCTCAAAAATAAACACAAGCACTTAGCTCATCAATAACCTCGAGCACATAGCTCATCAATAAACTCAAGCACATAGCTTATCAATAGTCTCGAGCACTTAGCTCATAAATCAACATCATCATCATCATTTATATATCTCATATATATAAACATCTCATATAAACGTTCACTTAGAACATCATGCTATGATCAACATTTTTGAGAGATTAACAGTTATTTAATTAGGTCAGGTTTAGTAGGGGTAAGGACTTGCACAGTTAGTTGTTACTTATCGGCACGATGACGGATGAGCCGGGCTTGCTCAAAGAAACTCTTACAACGATCGGCGAGAAACTACCGTGCGCGACTAGCGAGAACCTAGCTTGAACTATAGCAAACAAAACAAGCATAGAACATTATGGTGGTGACAGGCTCAATGCATAGACCTAGATTTTAGATGAATTATGGAAGTGGTTTCATGCGAAACGGAGTTAGGATGCACGAGTTATGGATTTTATAAGATTAACCCTATTTTAATTACTAGGGCAATATCTTATAATATTTTTTTTGTCATGCACGAAATTAGAAACTAATTACATGATAAAATTCTATATATTAATTAATGAATTTACAAATTTTTTGGGAATTTTTAGGGATCGAGGAAATAGGAGTTTTGACATTCTCATTGTACATTAGTCGGGTGTACCCGGCGTTTGCAAAACATTGTCTTTGGCTAAGTGCACCCGGGCTCATGCACTTGTCTTTGCTGTGGACCGGTGGCTCCCTGGCGGCTCCGTGGACTAGGCGCACGGTGAGAGGGGGGGATGCACTGGCGGCGGGGCCCGCTTGTCGGCGCTCCCTTCCCCCTTGTTGGACAAGCGCCACCACTTGGGCCCGCATGGCGGTGGGTGAAGGTGACAACATCAACGGGGGTAACGGCGATAGCCGGCAGTCCACCGTCATCTTTCTCCGGCGGCGGTTCCCCCCGAATCCGGCGGAGTCGGGCCGGACCTCGTCCGTTGCTGCGCCCGCGTGGGGCGTTTCGGGCTCTTCGTCACCCGGTCCCATTGGTCGACATTAGGGCGGCGGAGGAGGTCTTTCCCCACGGCGGCGGCGTGTCTGGGTGGTGCTCGGCGACGGCGGCGCTCGGAGGTGACACTACACAGCACAACAGCAAGGGAGAACAGGGGAAATCGAAAGCGTAGAATGTGGGAGACTTCTGGACTCACCAATTTGGACTCGCGGTGGCGCAATCAACGGGAACGTCTAGACCTAGTTGGTGGCGGCGGAGCTCGAATTGGGGAAAAGCCGGAAGCGCGGTGCGGAGGTGGAAAGGGAAGAGGTGGAGGAAGGCCCTTAGATTCATATTTTTTTCATTACCTATAGTCCACAAAAAGCCCAAAAATATTTCAATTTCCGCTGTCCCATCACCCTTTGTGCCTTTGCAATTTCGTTTCAGAATCGCTTTGTTGAGTCTGTGTCCGTGGTCGAGTCTAGTTGCTGGTTTAGGATTGTGTTCGTGGTCGTAGTTCAATCGCCCGTTGCTGTGTTTTGTGTTTTCCGCCGCTATCCCATCCACCTTTACCAAACAACAAGTCGAAGCCACCACATTACTCGACTTGCAGGGGACAGAGGAGAAGTTTAGATATGGCTAAGTGGGAGATGGTTACTAGACCTAAAGACCAAGGGGGACTAGGTATTATTAATACTAGGCTTATGAATGATTGTCTTTTGGTGAAATGGATTTGGAAAATTTTCTCTAGACCGGAGGAGCTCTGGTATAAAATTGTCAAGGCGAAGTATATATAGGGGAGGGTAATTTTTTTTATTCAAATATAAAAGGGAGTTCTCAGTTTTGGAAAGGGTTACATGAGGTTAAACACCTTTTCAAATGGGGGAGCTATCTTCCAGGTCAAAAATGGCAACTTCGGTAGGTTTTGGCAAGACTGCTGGGCTATGAGGGTTCCTCTGAGTGTTGCCTACTACAAACTGTATTCCAAAGTTAGAGACCCTAACAGTAAGGTCACTAAGTGTTGGATGAGGAGACTGGACCATGGAGTTCAAAAGATCTTTAAATGTTCAGAACTTCAATTCTTGGTTGTAGCTGATAGATAGCTTACATGACTTTAATCTAAATACTGAGTCTAATGATTCTGAGCTGTGGGCTCTAGAAAAGAAAGGAAACTTCACTACTAAATCCTTGTACATATTTTGGACTGATAGGGGGGTTGTCAGTAAGAGAGCTGAATGTATCTGGAAATGCAAAATCCCTTTAAAAATCAAATTCTTCATTTGGCAATCTTCTAACAATAAGTTTGCAGGTGGCGAAAAACTTAGTGAAGGGGCTGGAAGGGTTCTATTCTATGTTGTTTATGTGGGAGATGTGAATCTTTTGATCATATGTTTTTTGGGTGTCATTTAGCGAGATTGGTCTAGGGGGTTATCAAAGAGCTCTTCCATTTCAATTGGTGTCCATCTTCTTTAGATGACTTCAGTTGTGTTTGGTTAAGAGGCAGGGGGCTCTGCCCAATCGGCTGTTAATGTTTTTTTCTGCAGGCTTTGCTTGGTCTCTTTGGACTATAAGGAACAAGATGGCCATTGAGAACAGATTCCCCAAAGCTCCAACTGATGTTGTGTCGTTAATGCAGAAATGGAGTTTGTTACTCGAGGGAGATAAGGAGCGCATCAAAGACATTCTGGCAACATTGGAACAACCCTGGAGTCCGATGTCATGGAGATTTAGTTCAGGCTTTTATCGATGTAATTTTTCTTTATATCTCTTGCTCGAACCTGTCTGTGAGTGTTCATGTGGCTGGTAATCCCAGCAAGACCTATAATGCTATAGTTCTTGCTTTATAAAAGCAGAGTTTTTGGCTAAAAAAAATATGCTGCTAAAAAAGATGGAAAGTTCACTATTGACGAAGTGATGAAGGCTATGGTTGCTAGCGGTGCTGAGTATGGAACCAACAAACACTGCATTGCCACTGAATTATTTGTGAAGAAGAAGCAAAGGGAGATCTTCATGATCTTTCCTACTGATGACATTAGGTTTAATTGGCTTAGTAGGAAATATAATGATAGGCATGCAAAGTGGGCCTGTTTCCATCGGCTTGTCTCTTGTTTACTATGTTTGAATAATTGTAAGAACTCATTTTATTCTGTATGAACTCAGTTTTTAAGAACTCATTTTTGTCCATGTTTGCCACTTAATTGTTTCCATCGGCTTTTGAAAATATGCTTGACCATTTCATATTTTATTTTTGTTGTATGTTCGACAGATTGTAATATACTTTGTATATTGTGTTACGTGTTTCACAGATGTCTACAAGTGAGAGTGATGACAGTAGCGATGATGATGAACAATTTTTCTCTCATTCAAGGTGGTGCACTGGTGCTAAACTTGCATGAACTTATGTCAGCATTTATATGGATAAGGCACCACCAAGGACCTCGTAAAGTCAATGGAATGGAATGGAATGGAATGGGTGACTGAGACCCTAAACAATCTAGGGGAGTGCCACACAATGCGTCGGTTGAACCGTTATATCTTTTGGATCTTCAATGGCTCAAGATTATTTGAGACCAAGTGATCCTAATTTTCGGACAGTTCACAAAAAGAATTAGAAATGACAAAAGAGCATATCTACACTTTAAGGATTGCATAGGAGCACTAGATGGTACTCATATCCTTGTGACTCTTTCACCTGGAGAACAAGTGAGGTTCATTTGGTAAGAAAAAAATTCCAGCACAAAATGTGCTTGCCATTTGTGATTTTGATATGCGATTCACATATGAGGTTGCGGGTCAACTTGAAGCATTTCATGACACTAGTGTATTGTACCATGCAATGGGAGTGGATGTGCAAGTCTTCCCAAGATCCTCGAGAAGGTACAAACGTTCATGACCTTTTGCATGATCAATTTGTACCTCAAATTCTTATGCTATCTATATATATATATATAGACACTTTAAACGTGCAGAAGGATTTCACTGTTAGTGTACAGTTCTTACCTCTCACAAACGCACTGTACAACTACAGTTCAACGTTGCCATCCGTCCGATCCATGTACCAAACCAACCCCGCCGTCCAGCTCCACCTCCACGAATCCTTTTTTTTTGGATCCTTTTTCAGACCTCGACGCTCGCCCCGTCCTTTGCCGCCCGACCCCGACATCCCGCCGCCTCTTCCGTCGACGCCACGCGCCGTCCCTGCACCGCAGCCGGCCTCCGCCACCGACGACAACATCCCTGCACCTGCTGCGGCCTCCACCGCCGACGACAACGTCCCTGCACCCTCTCCGCCCGATTCGTGTCCACATCCATCGCTCACCGCCCGCTCCAGCACCCGTCTCCGCTCGCCCGTCCTATGACGCCCGCCCCTCACCCGTCGTTGCCCAACCACGCTCCACAGCCCAAGCTCCACCCAGCGCTGCCCGCCCCTCGACTCCACCGACGCAGCCGCCGACGCCGACGCCGACGCCGACGCCGACGACGAAACCGGCGCTGCCCAGTCCAGCACTGACGACGCCGCCGACTCGGCCGTCGCGCAGGTCCACTGCACACCGGCCGTCACACAGTTGCACAACAGCAGGTGCGAGCAGTATTTCCTTGCCTGCTTTATGTTCGATACAATGCCACAAAGGCATCTGAATTTAGACTTTTGCAATATTCATTTCAATTACGATAAAGGCATTACGTTTGGTCTTTTGCAATTTTCAGTTCGCATCGACTTTTGCCTTAAACACACTGAAAGAGTGGATGTAGCAGTAGTCAACCAATACAACCAGCTTACTGCGCATCTTCTTTTCCACACCATTATTTGCCTCAGGTTATTAATCACCTGCATGTGCCTGATGCTACTAAGTCTGCAGCTGCTTGGTTTGATGCCCAGCTTCATGAACTTTGCTTTGGATATGCCATAAATATATGTTTCAAGTAACAATGACATATTGCCTCACACAATATAGATTAATAACAATTACCTAACCATGTATTGTCCTCTTCCTGCTTTTGTAACCTCATCCTTACCGCTGAATTTGAGGTGCGGCTTTAGACAAACAAAGACACATCTTGCCTACAAATTTTTGTCTGTTATTATCTTGCAGGTCATTATCCACTTACATTGATGACATCCCCAAAGACATATGGCCATGCAGACAATTGCTGATTGGCTGACCTGAAACTAAAGCAGGTATCCAATTTTTCCCCCCCTAGACAATACCACCTGTTCATATAGCCACAAAACTTATTCAAATTCTTCCATTAATTTTCTGCTATTCTTGAACCGATTTCACAGGTCGCTGCAAATATACCGCATAATCTTTCTTCTGACGGAAAAAATTACTCAAACTCTGCTTGCAGCGTGATCCTGCAGCCCGCCCTACTGCTGCTCAGTTCATGCAACCTCCTCTCGAAAAAGGACCATGGTACAGTCAGGATTTCAAGGTCACTATTGCAGATTGTCTTGCCTATTGTCACAAACTAAAACTCATGCCAAATGTGCTGAGGCTAAGATCAGCGAGAGGATTGCCACTGATCCCCCTTCTATTGTATTATCAAATATTTGTGTCAAATATTTCCAAGTTTCCTTTTAACTCTTTGTCATATTGTCCAAGAATGCAGAGCTTAAATTGCTGAAATAGTTACCATGAAGTTCCTCTGACAACTTTTGGTGCACTCTTAAGTATCCTTATTGGGTGACCAGAATTACTACAAACACTCTCTCTGGATACCAGTTCTTGAGAGCAACACGGACAGAACTTTGGGTTCCACAAAAGGTAAGTAATGCTTCGCTACAATAAACAAATGCAGAACAAATTAACAAAATACCTCATTTCCCAAACTAAAGTACCTCTATTTGTTATAATGCAGCCAAAGGGATATATGGTTTGTAATGAGTATAGTATACAAATGCCATATTAATTCCAGAAGACCACCATGACAAGCCGCACACACAGGGTGAACAACTCAACATGCCAACATAAGTCTCCATCTATATACAGCTCAACCATTGTTTCTTTTGTTTCCATTAACAATTATATAAAATGCTGTATTTCTGTTCCATATTAATTCCACAAGGCCACGTTCCTTTACCTGTTAAAAACTAACCTGCTCAGAGCTCTTTGATGTTCCAAGAATATAATGGTTTCTAAATTATGAAACATGTCTCATATACAATTACTACTGTATATCCATGTCTAACTTTATCATACATGCCAATTATGTTTTTTAACACAAATCCATGCCAACTTTTATGATACATGCCCATTATCATTCACCTAACATAGTCAATTCTCTATCTGCATGCACAACGGCTTCCCCTGTCCCGTCGAAGGCGGCGAGGATCTCTACTAGTATGAATATAAGATCGAAAATGATGATGGTTCTACGTTCGCGGGAATGTGAAAAGGAACGAGAGGATCCAGCTAAACCCCAAGATGCCGGCGATCGACGCCTCAAGCTTCCCTGGATCACCCTTGGCAAGAGCCCTGAGTCACGGAGAGCCATGATCCAGAGCAGCACGATCGCGACCAACTCGACACCCTAGCGCTCGCCGACACTATCATCTGCAACACTTTCCAGGAGATCGGTCGGTGGCGCCGGCACACTTCCCCATACCCGCGGTCGCCATCGGCCCGCTGGAGGCGCCTAAGTCGGGCGCGGCGGCGACCGGCCATTTTGGGCGCAAGACGAGGAACGCCTCCGCTGGCTCGACGCGGCTCCCGGCTCGATCGCTACGTGGCGTTCGGGAGCCTCACGGTGTTCGACGCTGAACGGCCGCAGGGGCGGCCGACGGCCTGGCGCTCACCGGGAGGACGTTCCCGTGGTGGTCCGGCAACTTCGCCGACGATGTCGGCAAGGGCTCGGCTCGACGGGTTCCGGCGCGGGTTGGAGACAAAGGGGCACGTCGTGGGCGGGCTCCCCAGCGTGGCGTGGTCTCGCACCCCTCGGGCATGCTTCGTGACATTCGGGTGGAACTCGACCATGGAAGCGGTGCGGCACGGCGTCCCGCTCCCTCTGGCGGCCCTACGCCGCCCGACCGGTTCCTGAACGAGCTACATCTGCGACCTGTGGGGCGTTGGGTTGAAGACGTCGCGCCGATGGGAGGGCATTGTCACCAAGGAGGAGATCAGGGACAAGGTGGAGCAGCTGCTTGGGGGATGAGGAGATCAAGGCGAAGATGATGGCCTTGAAGAGCGCAGCGTGCGCCAGCGTCGCGGATGGAGGGTCCTCGCATCAGGATTTGCTCAAGTTAGTGAATCTGCTAAGAGAAAATTAGTCTTCATGTCAGAAATATTTCAGAGTTCAGAGGTCAGGCGGTTATATATTCTTTGGAGCCGTTAGAAAAATAAAACTGGATGATTGTTTCAAAAAAAAAAAATGGATGTGCAAACATGTTACGTGTTTTTTCGGCAAGGCAACAATAAAAAGATTCTTCGCGGTTTTAACTGTATCACGAGAGAGAGAGAGAGAGAGAGGGGGGTGGGGGGTGGGGTGCAATGCACAACATGGAGCAATGGACCATGTCCTGAAAGCGACAACGGATATACCATCTCTTTAATCTGGCAAGGTGCCGTGACAAGTTCCGGACAAGAAACCAATAGCTAGATTGATGTACGAATGGCCGAATCCTGAATGCCTACCATTTATATATTTTTTATACCAAGGCCTTGTTTAGTTACCTTCCAAAAGTTAGAATTTTTTTCACTCTTTCTCCATCACATCAATCTTTAGCCGCTTGCATGGAGCAAAGAATGTAGGTAAAAAATAACTAATTGCACAGTTTAGTTGTAAATCACGAGCCGAATCTTTTGAGCCTGGTTAGTCCATGATTGGATAATATTTGTCAAATACAAACGAAAGTGCTATAGTTAGAAAAATTCTAACTTTTGGGGAACTAAACAAGGCCCAAGCAAGCAAACACTACTAGTACTAGAAATGCAATTTGTTCATATATAATGCATTTGGTAACTTCCATATCTAGTATGGTAAAGCTAATATCGACACAAAAGAGGGTATAACACTAAGAATTCTGCCGAGTTTGTCTTCAATTTCAGGGAGGGTGTAGGAAAGGGAATATTAACACTGGTCCCCTTGCTTGTACAAAATCTTGTCCCAGGGAAATGGATACAATAACAGTTGGCAAAACTGTCACTCAAGTACTATAGAATTTGGTAGCCTCCCCACAAATAGACACGAGACAACTCGGCAATCGACATGGCTGGAAATTCATCGATATGAACCATTTGTCAAATAAGAGATCTTTGTTGATGTGAGATCTGATGCAGTCAGACGAGCACCCATGGATTCTTGCTGATGTCTGATGCGGCTGCACCCGGCGGATAGCCATATGCATGCACCTCGACCTCTCTCTTATCGATATATTCCACAGGAGCAGCAAGCAGCCAACAGCAGACTCTGAGCTGACATTGCAACTCACGGACTCTCGGTGCCGCCGTATACCACCACACCAGCGCACACACGCTACCTGCTTACAGCCTCCATGGCCGCGGCTCCTCCTCCTCCACCCCGGCCTCGTGTCATGGTGCTGCCCTTCCCTGCCCAGGGTCATATCATGCCGCTCATGGAGCTGTCCCACCGCCTCGTCGACCATGGCTTGGAGGTCGACTTCGTGAACACGGACTTCAACCACGCCCGCATCCTGACGGCCTTGGCGGCAGGCGGAGAGACCGGGGCAGCTGTCCATGCCGGGATCCACCTGGTCTCTTTCCCGGACGGCATGGGCCCCGACGGCGACCGCACAGACATCGCTACGCTGGCTCAGGGCTTGCCGGCGGCTATGCTCGGCGGCCTTGAAGAGTTGGTCAGAGCTCAGAACACTCGGTGGTTGGTGGCCGATGCCTCCATGAGCTGGGTGCTGGACCTGGCCCGCACGGCGGGTGTGCGCGTCGCCCTTCTTCGCGACCTGCTCGGCTGCCTTCTTCGTGCTGAGGATGCGTGTTTCCAAGATGGTGGAGGATGGCATCATTGACGAAAGTGGTAAGACCAAACCAAACCCAATTTCTTTATCATTGTACTCTCCAGCTCAGAATATATTCACGCTGGACATGGTGGCTCCATGTGCAGCGGCTGTGAAGAGGAATGAGAGGATCAAGCTGAGCCCCAACACGCCAGCCATCGACGCCGCCGACCTCCCCTGGGTTAGGTTTGGAAACAGCCCCGAGGCACGAAGAGCCATGATAAAGGGCGCGACCAAGAGCAATGCAAGGTTGGCGCTCGCTGACACCATTGTCTGCAACACGTTCCATGCGATCGAGTCCGAGGCGCTGGCCCTCCTCCCTAAGACGGCACTGGCCATCGGGCCCCTCGAGGCGCCGACGTCAAACTCAGCCAGCCAGCTCTGGACCGAAGACCCGGCCTGCCTCGCCTGGCTCGACGCCCAGGTACCCGGATCAGTTGTCTATGTGGCATTCGGGAGCTTTACAGTCTTCGACACTGCAAGGCTCCAGGAGCTCGCCGACGGGCTGGCTCTCACCGGACGCCCCTTCCTGTGGGTGGTTCGGCCGAACTTCGCCAACGGCGTCGATGAAGGCTGGCTGGACCGGTTCAGACGCCGCGTTGGTGACAAGGGGCAAGTCGTCGGCTGGGCTCCCCAGCAGCGCGTGCTCTCGCACCCTTCGGTGGCATGCTTCATCTCCCACTGCGGATGGAACTCCACCATGGAAGGGGTGCGTCACGGCGTCCCGTTCCTTTGTTGGCCATACTTTTCCGACCAGTTCTTGAACCAGAACTACATCTGCGACGTGTGGGGCACGGGCTTGAGGATTGATGCCGACGAGCAGGGCGTCTTCACCAAGGAGGAGATCAGGGACAAGGTCGACCAGCTGCTCGGCGATGATGGGATCAGAGCCAGGGCACTGTCTTTGAACAGAGCAGCGTGCGAGAGTATCGCAGGTGGAGGGTCCTCGCATCAGGATCTGATCAAGTTTGTAAACCTGCTGAGAGAACAATAGTATTAGCTTGTCAGAAATGTTTTTGTCATTCAGAGGTCATTTGGTTAGATAAATATTATCTGCAGAGTCACATTCAAAGTTGGATACACAGACACTAGCGAATGCATTGTCAGCTTCATGGGACACCGTACTGAAAGTGACACTAGCTACCTACATGTTAAGAAATTTGCCTTTTGTACATATCAATCTGGAAAGTTTTTAAACAGGTGTGCAAAGTGCCTATGGAAGTTGCAAAAGAATAAGGAATTACTAAATTATTAAGCAGAGGATGCTGAGTGCCTGGGGCCGAGCCACCAAAACTTCTTGCTAGTGGCTTTCAAAAAAACAGATGCAGTTTTACCTAAAATAATGAAGATGTTTCATGATACCAGGCCATGTCATTGAAGTTATTTCCAAGACAAAATCTGACTGTTACCATTTCAGCAGAGTATGCAAATCGACATGGGCTTTTTCCACAAGTAGATGAACACTAAACGTCAAAACAAGAAAAAAGTCTCTGAACAGAATGTAATATGTTAACCATGACTGCTCCTTTGAACTTTGAAGTTATAGCCAATGTCCAAGAAATAGCAGTTCCAAAAAAAAAAAAAAAAAAAAAAAAAAAACTTTATTTCAGATGAATTACCATGTCATCACCTTTTAGTTGGTCAAATTCCAAGGAGAATTGTAATTTCCTTTTTACAGAGTTCAGCAGCAGCAGGCATCTCAGCCATGTGCACAAAAGTAAATGTCTTTGGACCCACCTGAATGTAGTGAAACTTTTTTATGCATAAATAGACCAGACACAACCAAAACTACTACTAGCCCTTGTTTAGATGTTAGGAAAATTTGGAAAAAGCACTGCTAGAAATCACAGAAGCATTTAGTTTGTTTGTGGTAAATATTATCCTACTATGGTGTAACTAGGGCTCAAAAAGAATCGTCTCTGTAATGTACATCTAAACTATATAATTAGTTACTTTTTTTTTTACATTTCATACTCGAACATATGTCTTTTTTGGTGTATTTAATGTGATGTGATGGAGAAAGTGGAAGTTGGGTTAGAAATTTTAGCCAACTAAACAAGGCCCTAGACTAGATCAGCAGCAGGCATCTCAGCCACGTGCACATTGAATATATGGCAGTTATTTCCTTTTTTTGCTTGCCCAGCAAGATAGAGAAAACAAAGTGGTCACCTCTGGCTGAATCATTGTGAAGATAACCTTTTTCTTAAAAAAAAAGATTTCTGAACATATTTCAAAAAAGAAAAAAAGATTTCCGAACAGAATGTATATGTTAACCATGATTGCGGTTAACTTTTGGACATAATGGGGTTTCAGAAATATGCTGGTTTAACTTTGAAGTTAGAGCCAATATCCAAGAAATAGTGGTTCTAAAATATTCTTATTTTTCAGATGAATTACCATGTCATCACCTTAGTTGGTGAAATTCCTAGGAAGAATTGTAATTTCCTTTTTTACAGAGGTCCAATATCATTGAACCCATCGGAATCTAGTGAAACTTTTTTATGCATATAATTGATAGGCACAACCAAAACTAGTAGAAGAGATTAGCAGCAGGCATCTCAGCCACGTGCATATAAGTGAATATATGGCGGTTATTTTGCTTGCCCAGCAAGATAGAGAAAACGAAGAGGTCAACTATGGACTGAATGGTTGTGAAGATAACCTTTTCTTTGGAAAAAGTAGACCAATATTCAGCAGGCTACAAATTTGCTGATGTATGATCTGATGCAACAACCATGATTTTGGTGCCCTTTATATGTACACCCGATGGACACACCCACCCACAAGGAAGCATTGACCCCACAAACTGTTTGTAGCCACAACAGAAACAACCTTCATGGCTTCTGCTGCTCCTAAACCTCATGTCATGGTGCTACCCTTCCCTGCACAAGGTCATGTCATTCCACTCATGGAGTTGTCCTATAGGCTAGTTCTTTCATATGTACATGCAAGTACTATGTTGTGGACGCGGGCTATCCTAATTGACCAGGTTACCTATCTCCATACAAGGGTGAAAGGTACCGTTTATCCGAGTGGCATCGAGGTACCAAATACCGCAAAAGAGAAGTTTAACCAGATTCATTCACCTGTTTGTAGTGTTATTAAACGTTCATTTGGTCTATTAAAGATGAAGCGACAAATTCTTTATAAAGGCGCCTTCATTTTCAATGATCACACAAAAGAAGGTTATAGCTACTACCATGGTTGTCCACAATTTCATACGTGAGCGGCTAGTGGGGATGTGGACTTCGCTAATTTCGACTGAGGTCCAAACTTTGTGCTAACTATCCCTAAAAAGGTACAACAAGTATGATTTATCTCGACATGCATTTATGGATCCACTTTGGAATCAAGCTTTGTGACTATGGACTCATCTACATCCATCACATTAGCTTGGAATTAACATAATCATATTCTCAAGCTAAGGACTACATTAGCTTGGAATTAACATAATTATATTCTCAAACTAAGGACTTGTATCTCAGATTTTTTTTTAGTTGGACGTGTACGTCGGATTATTTGCTTGGATGGATTATTTGAATTATCTTGGAATTATTATTTCGGATTATCTTGTAATATGTTGGTACATGCCTGTTTAGCAGTTGGATTTTTTTCTAGTTTGGAAAGCAATTCCGGTTAATTGTACTTGTAGGCTTGTAGCACTAGACTCGAGAGGGCATTCTGGGATCCACCTCAAAGCTTAATCCAGATCCAAGTCCGACGATGGCCTCGCCGTGGCGGCGGGTGGCGTTTCCACGAGCAACCCCTAGGCTGCGGGACCTCCTACTCCCTAGTCGCGCTGCCGCTTTTTGCTCTGCGGCTGCGTCCCCTCCCCGTCCGCGGCGAACAAGACCTCCGGCGGGTGGTGGAGGTACCAGGCGAGCCGCGGTCGGTGGTGTGGGCGGTGCAGCTCTCGGACCTCCACCTCAGCGCCTTCCACCCAGAGCGTGCCGCCGACTTCCGCCGCCACGTGGGTGATGCGCTCGCCATGGTTAATCCCGCGCTCGTCCTCATCACCGGCGATCTCACCGGTAAGCTTCCTGCCTTCTTCGTCTGCATTTGCTTGAAATTGACTAACAGGACGGCTCAATGGCAGCATTATTTGTACTACAGGGTTATTGAGGCCTCGTTTAGTTGGCTAAAGTTTCTAATTTTTTTTCACTCTCTCTCCATCACATCACATTAAATACATCAAAAGATATATGTTTGGAGTATAAAATGTAGGTAAAAAAAATAACTAATTATACAGTTTAGATGTACATTACGAGACGATTCTTTTGAGCCTAGTTACGCCGTGGTAGGATAATATTTTACCACAAACAAACGAAACGTCTTCTGAGTGTCTTCTGGGAGTTCCAGGGAGTTACTTTTGCTAAAATTCCTAACATCTAAACGAGGCCTGAGTTCTTTTATCTATTTAAAGGAAGTAGTTGAGCTGTATATGTTGTGATTTTGCTTTTCAAAGCAGTATTAGGAAAAGTCTGAATGAGTATTCCGCAGCCATTGCTTATCATATCATTAGTGTCAGAACAGGGTCCCTGCTAAACATATAGATTTGCTTCCATGGACTGCTTTAAGAAAGTTTCGAATTATTTTTGAACTAATCATGGGTTAATAGCAACTTTTGTTGTTTGTAGAAGCTTAACCAACAAATATAACATTCTTATGCACATTCTAGTGTTGAAATGGTTATATAACCTAGGATGATTGGTTACAGCTTGCTTTGGCCAACAGTCAAATTGTATGGCTTCCTTTTTGCCTTAAAAAAATCCTATCACAAAAGACAATGGCAAATTATCAGTGGCACAATGCCAAGCATCATTTCAGACAAAGGTTCATGTAATTTTAAAAGATTCTATTGTACCTGATTTTAGTGGAATCTATAGCAATGTTCCTTCCTCGCATGATCAATATAGGTATTGTTGCATGAAAGTTACCCTTTTCCTCTTTCACGATCAATTCCCATAGTATTGGGTATTCACTAATTTGTGCAGTCAATTTTTTAAAAGTTGCCTCAAAATTGAAATACCATGCTTGTTATTTCCTTTTATCTGTCTGTGTTATCTGATAGCAACTTTGCATTTTGGACGCTCAATTGGAAAATGAAACAAGAAGAATACTCTGTATCATATAGGTTTAGGAAGTAACGGAATATAGGTTTTATTTACAGTTCTAACGGAGTTACATAAGCTTAATAAGTTGTTTTATCTTGTATTGTTATGCTCAGATGCAAAAAGTAAAGATTTGTTGTCGTCAAGGCAAGAGGAATTCGAATGGATTCTGTATGGACAAGTTATTGATGATGTTGCTAACAGGAGTGGGCTGAGCAAGGAAATATTTTATGATTTACGAGGTAACCATGATTCATATGGCGTTCCTGAGGTTGGCGGTATGTTTGATTTCTACCAAAAGCACAGCATTAATGCAAGATTAGGACGAACAGGGGCTGTCCAAAGTATAACATTACAGGTTTGTTCCAGTAAGCACAAATCTAACCAATTTTGCCGAGAAATGATACACTTCTTTAATCTGCTAGTATGGCTTAGTATAAGTTCAGTATGGGATTGTTTTAAGCTTACAGTCTTATCCTAGCTTTAAATCGTGCAGAATAGCGGCATGAAGTATTTATTTGTTGGATTTGACAGTGCAATGGGTGTTGGTCTCCGAAGCCCAACAAACATATTTGGCCAACCTACAGATCGGTTACTTTCTGATTTGGATGCAGCACTTTCACAGTGGGATAATCAATCTACAAGCTCCCAAGTAACCAAGATCGTCTTTGGGCATTTCCTATATCCTTTTCTGCATTGACAACTTCTGGGAGAAGTATTAGAGATGTTTTTCGGAAGCATTCACTCTCTGCTTACCTGTGTGGACATCTTCATACCAACTTTGGAAGAAACTTGAAGCGATATCATACATCTGATCATCAACGATATTCTTCTAAACAATACTTTCAGTTGGATATCCATGAAGGTGTATCAACAACTGTCAGTAATGTCAATTGTTCTGCAAGGACAACAGAGTCTGTAGCAGAATTCTGGGAATGGGAGATGGGTGATTGGAGAAGTGCCAGGAGCATGAGGATTCTTGCTATTGATTCTGGCTATGTCTCATATACAGATATGGATTTCAGATTTGGCTCTAGAGACGTGATTATAGTACCCACCTTTCCATTGGATTCACGGTTTATGCATAGATCTTCATATCCTTATGATTTTGCTTGCCAAGCCATGAACACCACACATGTTGGGACAGTGAGAGCTCTTGTCTTTTCAAAATACAAGATTGAATCTGTAACTGTTAAAATATACGAATCAGATTCTGGAAGTTTTCAACTGGTCCTAGAGCAAGAAATGGAAAAGGTTGGGGGCAAGGGAGCTAGAGGAGCTATGTACACAGTCCCATGGAACTGGAGGGATTTTTTAGATGAGCTACCAGATCGATACTGGCTCCAGATAGAAGTAGTGGATATGACTGGGGAGATTTACCATAGTGAACCAAGACCATTTTCTGTTAGTGGACTAACTGCAAAAGTTAGTTGGACATGGAAAGAATTTAGAGTAATGGGCTGCCAATGGAATCAGCTGTACTACCCAATTATGTGGACTACCCTTGCATTTCTTTTTTCATTGGTTCTGGTTCCTCGCACTTCTGTCATGTTTTATGATAATCGATTCATGTCAAAATTTATTAGACCAAACATGACCAGAAGAAGTTACATGACCAGAAGAAGTTTAGGAGGGTTTTAAGCCTGTTAATTCTGAGTATTTTGCAGTCGAGCTTTTCGAAGATGTATTTTATCTGGTCTGGAATGTTGTTCTATTTGCTATATTTGGTTTTCTTTCCATGGTTTACTGGCTATGCTGTCACGGAGAACTACAATAAAATGTATTTGCATTACAGAGGCTGGAGCACTAGTTATCTTGCCAACACTGCGTTGCCATATATTGGTTTGCCTGATGTGATGGTTATTGTTCTTCCTCATCTTCTGTTTGTCGTCTTGCCAGCGTTTCTTCTTATAGCAGCTATAGCAGCAGAAAGAGCACTGTATCTAGGTCATCATTTCTCCCAGGGAATGAAGAAGGATGATGATCACTACAAAAAGGCATGTCACATCAAGAATGTTTACATATTTTATTGGTTGAGAAAGATTCTAATACTTCTATGCCTACCAATTGTCTGGAAACATTGGAAGGTGCGCTTTCCTTTCAACTTGAACTCATGCACTTGGCAATATTGGGTTGTCACCTGTTGAAATGAAACCATATAAAAACCTCCCTTTGAACAAGTTTTCCTTTTTGTTCCCAAATGATTATAAATTTCAATTGTGATATTTTTCTTCCCTCAAATTTCGAGGGTAGTTTACAAACCCTTCTTAATCATTTTGATTTTTGAACTTGTGTATGTCTTTTCCATTACAAATATAATGTCCTAATGGCTTAGTTGAAGTTGGAAAATGGCATTAGAAGTCCCACTTGGATTTTTCTTCCTTAAGAGACTTAAGTAATCTTTCTCATTAATAAAATTTATGCAAGATATAATTATAATCTGCTCCTGCCCTCTCTCCCTCTTTTCCTCTGCAGCAGAGTTGACAAGGTCAGCTCTTGCTGTCCTGTTTTCATGCTCAAGTATGACAATAGGCCATCACTTGTAGCAGGTTGTAGCTTTTGGCAGATATGGCTTAGCTCAGCCATCCCATAGTTGTTGAGGCTGATTTCAGCTATGTCCTAGAGGAGATTGTAGTAGCTGTACTAGTGTAGTACCTTGCATGGTACCTGTAGCTTGTATATATATACTACACCCAGGGTAAATGAAAAATTCAGTTCAGAGTGCCATTCAGAGTTCAGTCTTCTGCAGTGCTGTGCTCGAGCTGTGTGTGTGCTCTGTCCTCAACCCTTTCTTCTACCTCTTGCTAAGTGAATTTGTGAGTGTGTGTAGGTAAGCTTGCTGCTTACCTGTGCAGGGGGACCGAGGGTCAACAATTTAGTGGTTATGGAATTTAGCTTCATATGTGAGGTGAATAGGGCCTATATTCATGTGCTACTATTTGTTTCTTAGGTATGGCATAACTAAGGACTGTCTATTTTGGAGGCTATATTTCATACATAATAGCTCTTCTGCTCATAGAATGATTTCCCACTCAAAGGTCGGCTGTTAGCTTTTGTTTTTCACTAGTATGGAGTTTTTGTCATCAGTACTATCCTTAAATCTACGACTGTGTGACCTTAGCCAGCTGCGAATTTATACGACCCCGTTGAGAAAATTTTAATTTGAATGAGGTACCTTCTCATTAGACATGCATACAGTGAAGAGTGAAAAAATGTGGAGTCGAAAACAGCAGGTAATATGCAATTGATCAGCTGTAGATACTAAAACTGGGATTTATTCAGTTCCTAATGAAGTTATGTTTTTGACTTGCCTGACTGATACATTGTGACCACTTGAACCATACTTGTATGCATACAAATGTGTGAGTTTCCGTGCTAACAGTTACTTTTCTGCAGCACTGTAGAACTATTGTGAGGGCATATGAGGTCAACCCATTCACGGATGCACCCATCTACTGTTTTGGTGTTCCAGCACTTCTATGGTTGGCCATATACAGGAGTTCATATGTAGGAGTTTACCAAGTTTGAGTTACTTGTACTGTGGAAGAGTTGAAGATCGAGACTGGACATTTTCAGAAACAATTTCTGACAGTGCTGTTGTTCAAGGTTTCAAGGTGGCATTCTGAAGATGGAAAAGAACATGTCTTCAGATGTAGAAATTAGAATCTCCTCTTTTTGATGCAGAAGATATTTTGAGAGTATTCAATTCGTTTGAAAGGGAACCGTCCTGTACAGTTCGATATGATGTACTCCCTCTTTTGTCTTTAAATGTAAGTCGTTTCAGGCTTTCAGCTATCCTCCCCTATCCCGAATGAAAGGCATTCTATGATTTGGAGGCATTCATCAATCATTCTTTCCTCCTTGCCCTTATTAGATGAATTAGTAGATAGACTCCTTTTAATTGCTTCTTCATTCCCCCTTGACTCTCATTGCTTAATTCGACTCTAGAGTTAATAACCAAAGAGTAAACATGTTCAACTTACACACTCTTTCATTTTCCGGGAAAATATGTAGTGCAAACCACAACTACCATGAAAACTTCGTGTAAACCACGGCAAAAAAGTCTTCTAAATTCATTAAAAATCACATGTAGATGATATGATGATACACAACCTTGTAAAATATGTTGTCCAAAATCGACTTCATTTGTTAGAAGTTTGTTGTTTTTGTATCTTACAAACGAAGTCAAGTTTGGACAAGATATTTTACAAGGTTGTGTATCATCATATCATCTACATGTGTGATTTTTTTTGGTGAATTTAGAAGAGTTTTTTGCTGTGGTTTACAGGAGTTTTCATGGTAGTTGTGGTTTGCACTACATATTTTGGCATATAAAATGGGCTATGGATACTTCTTTGGTGTAGCTTTTGGCTTTTACAATCGAAAATAGGTATAGGAATGACATTGTGTGACATGGTTAGTAGACTCATGTGGGAATTGATAACATTGAGTCAATCGATGGAGGTGTCAGGGAAACAATATGCATTAAGGGGGTGGGGTGGGGGTGTGTGTGTGTGTGTGTGGGGGTGTCATGGACCTTGATCCATGACGATAGTGTCTTCTCCGGTGAGGTTATACCCCTCTACCGCAGGCTTAGTTCTAGGGTAGCAGCCTAGGCGCTTGAGAGTCATTGGGAGAGAGGAGATTAGAGATAACCGATTCTTGCTTGATTTCCAAAGTCTTGACATGGGAATAGAAATAGCCAAGCCTCACACTAACATGCAGCCTCACACTAACATGCACCTCACACTAGCATGATTCTAGGAATTGCTTTATTAGCCACTCAACGCCGCCTCACTCAACGCCGCCGCCCACTCAACCGCTGGCTCGCCATGCGCACATGCACGACCTTGCTCACCATGCGCATGCAGCCCTTCCTTCTAACTTTTCTTCTTAGCCACTCAACGCCCGCCGCTAGCACTACAGTAGTGCACACCACCACCATGCCCATGACATCTCTCCCTCCTTCGAAGCAAATATGGCCCAATGAAATGCCATAGACCTATATGACCCGATCTAAGGTTAAGCCTTTTACATCTTGGCTTATTTAAGACTAAAATGCGAAATAAATTGGGAACTAAAATATGAAATAAATTTAGACTACAACTATGTCCTCCGGGATCCCATGGGAAGAGCGCATCCGCCGGGCTTCGGATGGGGTGAAGAAAGGTTGTAGCGGCTTTGTTCGTCGGCGCCGGACACCAACCAGGCGTGCGGCCAGGACAACGAAGGCAACCACCACCGCCGATGCGTGCCGCTGCCTTGGCGCTGGCCGGGTAGTCGCTCGGAGAGGCCCCATACCCGCACATTGTCTTCAACCGGAGCCGCGGGAGGTATAGGGGAGCTCAAGTGGCTGATCGCCGCCTTTGCTGCGATGAACGGAGCAGCATGCGCAGCTTTCGCGACGCCGCCGAACAAGGAAGCCGCGCCCTCGGCTTGCGGCGCCGCTGCAGCATGCTCTGCGATGACGGCCATGGGATGGCCCCGAGACCCGCACAAGGCGCTTCTCCCCACCAAGGAATCGCACCCGCCGGGCGAAGCCAGAAACCCGCCGCCGCCGCCGAAGCCGCGACCGCAACCGGTGTGCACGCAACTTCCGGTGGTGCCGCACCATGAATCCCCGTCTTTGCCGCTTGTAGGCGCATCGCAGCAAAGGCGTTCATGCTCGGACTTCTCCGGGAGAGTACGACAACGGTTGAGCATCATGGTGACGCGATCCATGTCCTCTTGGAGACGGCGCATCCCATCCGCAAGGCTAGTGGTCGCAGCCGGGTGATCCGAGCGCAGAGCACAACGGCTCGGTGAAGCGACGCCACGGGGGTGCCCTCATCCCGACTTGGAGGAACCAAACCCGGGCGTCATCTTCCGGATGACGTAGAAGCCATCCACACCTTTTCTTCCGCCATGATGCGCCCCCCGACGGAAGTATGACTCGCAAATGCTTGATGAAGATGTGGGGGGTCGGATTTACCATCGTAGTGTGGAAAATCCCGCTTCGAACCGCGACGGACGATCGTTGTGGCGCCGGGTAACCGGAGGGGGTGGTTTGGCGGTGGTGGATGGTAGTGATGGTGAGCGGGAGCGCAGTAGGCGAGGATCGCCGACTCGTGATACCAAGTTGTCATGAACCTACGATCCATGACGATAGTGTCTTCTCCGGTGAGGTTATACCCCTCTACCGCAGGCTTAGTTCTAGGGTAGCAGCCCTAGGTGCTTGAGAGTCATTGGGAGAGAGGAGATTAGAGATAACTGATTTTTGCTTGATTTCCAAAGTGCCGATTACGGGGAATAGAAATAGCCAAGCCTCACACTAACCTCGCACCTCACACCCTCACACTAACATGTAGCCTCACACTAGCATGATTCTAGGAATTGCTTTATTAGCCACTCAACGCCTGCTCACTCAACGCCTGCCGCCCGGCTCAACCGCTGGCTCGCCATGCGCACATGCAGCCCTTCCTTCGCCATGCGCGCTTGCAGCCCTTCCTTCTAACTTTTCTTCTTAGCCACTCAACGCCCGCTCGCCTAGCACAAGTAGTGCACACCACCACCATGCCCATGACGGGGGGGGGGATGCTATTTTCCTCAATGAGAAAATGGCACTCTATCAAACCTCAGCTAAGGGATACATACTGAATTTGCTTGAGTATCAGCTTGAGCCTGAACAGCTGAAATTGGCATAACATAGAGTGATAGAGGTAAGGATGGTAAAAATGCTTAAACGGAGGTAAATATTCCTCCATTTGATATTGCTATTACTTTTGAATGCTCCTCATCTTCTCAATTCACATCAGTGAAGTAGACCTTTCCATAGATCATGAAAATAGTGGAATTAGGCAGTGTTTTTAAATTATTTTTTTTTTGAGGCATGTCCATAACAATTTGAGCTCTTCAAGTCTGCATGGTGCAAACAGCCTTAAGTGGCTTGCTCATAACTGTCCCTCAATGGGTTACATAAACCATGGTGAGAGCTCTTGGGCTCATTTATGAAGATCATTGCATCACCCTACAATAATCCCCCTTTGACTTTCTATTTCAATACTCATACCACACAGGCCCCAATTTTCACAGTAGTTTCATGCATGGAGGAAATACACCAATCAGCTCTGGGTTGCATTGATGACATCCTTGCACTGCATACACCCTATAAATGAGAAGAGACATCTGATCATCAGGGGAGATCTGAAGATCAGTTATTGAAATTCTCTGTGCCAGAACATATTGTTGAACTGCAACAGCCTAGTATTGAAAAAGAAGTCTGATTGGGAATACCTGATGCAACAGCCTAGGGTTCTATGCACCATAGGAACAGGAAGCTTCAAGAACTAAAATGTCACCTTCCGCAATGCGCGTATATGAGATTTCATTTTGAGCTGGTATGTGCTTCACCTTATTCCAATATTTCTGAAGAAAACAGAAAACAAATGCATTCTGATCCTGTCAAGAGAACTTTTAATTTTAACTTTTATTTTTCTGGTTCATAAAAGTAAGGCTATGGCATATGGGTTAAATGATTATAATCCAAATAGTAATTCCTAGTGTTGCTACATATCCTTTGCAGGGATCTCGACCAATATGAAAACTACAAATAAAATATAAAATTGAGATGTTTTAAGGTGGTTGTGGAAATTTTCAGAATTGTTGTGATTTAGATCCACTAGATCCAAATAAGCCTGAATCCATATGCATGGTTGTGGAAACCCTAAGGGGAATTCCATATGCTTATGTTATTCTAAAGCATGAAACATCTAGGAGACATGCTGTTTTCAGGATTGAAACATATGGAATATGAAAAGTGGTAATGAGGTGAAGAGAAACAATTGCAGAAAGGTGAACAAAATAATGATATGTCCATATAGAACATATGGTATATGAAAATTGAAGCATGTGTATCCTTAGCTTATGGCCGCCATTTAAGTTTCAAACTGTACCTGACACAAAGGCATTTGTAGCAGGTCACAATACTGTATTTTCAGCTTTGGTTCTGAAGTGAACTTGGGCAACAGCTTCAGTTTGCTGCATCGGGCGATGCTGAAATATTTTAGATTGGGGAAGTGCTCACTCTTGACACCAAGCCATTCCTCCCAAGCTTCCATGTTCCTGAACTTTAGTGACTCCAGTGAAGGAAACACATTGCAGATTCTGCTTCTATTATTGGAGGCGGTATCTCCAACATTGCCAAAGAACTCTGAACCAATTAGCTTCACACTTGGCAGTGATTGTATCAAAATGTGTTTCAGTGATGGTAGGCAGCCAAGGGGTGGTACTTCTTTGCAATTGTAACAGTCTTTCAGCTCAATAGAAGCTAACCTGTCCAAGGGCAGCCATCTTAACCATGATGGAGAAAAGGATCCGTTATAACCCTTGATGCTGAGTTCCTCCAGATTTGAATGTGGCTTGAGGCACTTTAAAACCTGATCTGCTGTAGCACTGATTCCAGGGTGCTGACTGTCTGACATGCAGCTCAGTGCGTTTCCTTGCGGATCACAAAGGGACTGGTTAAAATTTTTAAGTTCAGACCATTCAAGTGTAAGCTTTTGAATCCCCAACTTGTTCCAAAGGTTGGCGGTGGAAGCTTGTGTTACATTCAGGTTGTTTAGACCTGTAATGTGAAGATGTCCTTCAAGGTTTACCAGTTCATTCAGGTCTGCTATGCTACATCCAGCAGGCTCATTCCCAATGGCAAAAAATGGTAGTCTCTGCAGCCTAGTCAACTCTCCAATCCCAGAAGGCATCTTTATGTCTGAACGTGGAATCTCTAGGCACCTTAAATTCAATAGGAGTTTGATGCCTTGAGGTAACTGAGTAAGGGAAGAACAATGGTTAAGCTTAATTGTCTGCAAGTGGAAAAGCGCACAAATTGACTCAGGCAACGTCTGGATTGAAGAGTGTTGTCCAGGCCAAGGAACCTTAGGTGTATCAGACTTCCAATGGCTTTCGGTAGCTCCATGATATTGGAATTGCTCAAATCTAAAGCTCTTAAGCATTCAAAATCTGTGATCAGCTCGGAAGGAATCTTTGTTCTGAAGGCCATCTCCTCGTGGTTTTGTTCTGTTCTTGCAATGAACAGGAAGGTTCGCAGATCACGGTGACCACAAAATGAGTTCAAGTTTATTTCTTCAACAGAATGAGACTCCTCATCGACAAAGGACAAATGCCGAGGGCTCTCATCTATTTTCATCGAATTAGGAAGCTGTATCATCCTACATTCATTGCCTGAAACAAACTGAGCAAGCTCCTGGTACAGGTCATGCATAACAAACTTCCCTTCGCTGATAGCATGAGATGGGGAAGGCTGGAAGAAGCACCTTGACACCAAGTCATTGAAGTAGCCATTGGCAATAGCTTCATGGCTGCAGTCTCCTTCAGCATCCACAAAACCCTGTGCAGTCCACAGCTGGACTAGCAGATCTTTGTCGAATGCAAAGCCCTTTGGAAACAATGAACAAAAGGCAAAGCTACGCTTCAGTGGCATGGACAGGTGATCGTAGCTCACCTTCAGCACCGGCAGTACCAGGTTCTTCACCTCATTGTCGGCCCACAAGTCATTATTCAGGATTTCATCCCAGTGCTTCCAGCTGGTTGAAGTGCTCAGGGCGCTACCAGCTGCCTCGGCCGCCAATGGCAAGCCCTGACATTTCTTCGCGATCTTCTCACCAATCTCTACAAGTTCTTGGTTGACATTGGCATTGCTACTCCGCAGTGCCCGTCGCTGGCATACATGCCAGCAGTCTTCATCTGACAGGCATTTGAGATGATACGCCTTGGTGCTTACCATCCTGGCAACCTTATTGCTCCTAGTAGTCACGGCAACCGCGCTCCCTGGCGCGCAGCATCTCAGCGGCGCCGTCAGGCTGTTCCAGTGGCTGGGATTGTCATCCCACACGTCGTCGAGAACGATCAAGCACCTCTTCCCCGCAAGGTGCTCGACTATGAGCTCATGAAGCGTGCTCAGCTCGCTGCACTCCGGGCGCGATCTGGTGACTGCCTCAACGATCTTGCGGGTGACGCTGACGACGTCAAACTCCTGCGAGACCCAAATCCAGAGTGTCAGTTCGAAGCACGACTTCACGGCCTCCATGCCGCAGACGTGCTGCATCAGAGCCGTCTTGCCGACGCCGGCCATCCCGACGATGGGCACGACGGCGTAGCTCCTCCCGCCGTCCGGCTCCCCGCGAAGCAGCGTGGCGACCCTCTCGATGTCGCGCTGCCGCCCGTGGAGGCGCTCGGTACGGGGAAGCGCGCTGCTTGGCACGAGCGGGCTCGCCGCGGGCCGGGGCGCGCCCGTCGCCGGGCCGCAGCCGGAGCTTCTTCCTGTCGGACGCGATCTCCTCGTACCTCGCCCAGATGCCGTCGATCTTGCGGCGGAGCCACCTCGCGGGCGCGGGCGCGAACAGCAGCGCCACCTCCCGGCGCCTCTTCCCCGTCGTGGCGGCGTAGAGCAAGTCCTGCTTGAGCTCCTCCAGCTGTGCCGAGCGGCGGGACTCGTACTCCAGCTCCTCGACCACGTCCTCGGCCCGGTGCTCCAGGTCGCCGAGCTCGGCGAGCCACAGCTGGACGGAGCGGTCGGTGACGGACAGGCTCTCGGCGTCGCGGAGCGTGGCGCGGATCCGCCGCAGTTTGGACTTGAGCGCCGTCAGCTCGTCGTCGTCGACGGTGGCCGGCTGGGACGCGCGCCCGAATGGCTCCAGCAACGGCGACGCGAGCTTTTTGGACTTGACTGCGAAGTGAAGCAGCGCGTCTCGCAGCGTGTGGATGATGGCCTTCTCTCCATTGGTGTCCATTGCCGGATCTGTACGTTGCGCGAGAACTCTTTGGTTTGGAGATTGGATTGTTGGAGAATCAGCTGGAGAAAGTTAATTCTACACCCAAGAGCACATGCACCCAAGCATGCACCCGTCGGATGCGTCGTCTTGAGATTCGTGCCTAGCTGAAATACAAATGGATTTAAGATCAAATACACTCATACATACCCTCCTTTCCTATACGTATACGGTACTGGCACCCTTTTTTTATTCGGTCTCTGCGCTGCACGACGTGTGCCTGTCCAGTCCTGGTCACCTTCCCTCCCTCTGCA
The DNA here is from genome assembly GCA_015847255.1 of Hyparrhenia diplandra. Lineage (NCBI taxonomy): Eukaryota > Viridiplantae > Streptophyta > Magnoliopsida > Poales > Poaceae > Hyparrhenia > Hyparrhenia diplandra. Next base: position 173,304 of record JADLZK010006151.1, on the reverse strand, counting down.
TTTGATTTCTTTCTCTCTCACTTCCCTTCCTTTCCCAAGAAGCACAGCGTCCCCATCGCCGTCGCCGGCTCCGACGCAGGCCCGGCCACCTCTACACCGCCTGGACCCCGAAGGCAAGAAAGGCAAGCTCCATGGATTGAAGGCGACGCGCGTTTGCTCCGGCCACTCCGCACCGCCGCGGCAACGACTCGACGCGCCGCCTGTCTACATCGACGCGCTGCCGGTCCATCTCGCCACAGCGCCGCTCCACGGCTCCACGGCTCAACTGCAGGCGAGGTGTGCATCCTCCTCCTCCTCTTCCTCGCACTCCTGGTGGATTTCTGTTCTCTCTGCTGTACATGGCAACTTGTTGGATTTCTGTTCTCTCTGCTGTACATGTGATTTTTCATATCTTTGGTACTATCTAGCAATTATCAATTACTAAAGCCTCTAGAGTTGGGTAAGCAAGTGAAAATGTGTGTTTCTATGTGAAATACTAATACTAACTTAGGAAATGATTAGTGGCTGAACCAGTCTGGAAAAGAAAAAGACTAGCTTATGTGGAAATTCATTAGTGACTTAAAAGTTCTTGGTCGGTTTAATTGCTTCACTTATACTTGCTGGTTATGATTCCATTGCTGGGTTTTGATTAAAATCAGAGGGAAAAGATTCATGGCTAGAGTTTATATGACTGTTAATGTGTTGCCAAAACTAGAGCATTTTTTTAAGTGTGATCCCCCGTACTGAACAAATTGTGTAGGCTAAATTTCCTAGAAAGATCATTAAAGTGAGACGAAACTAGAGCTTAATACCAATTATACAAAAGCCTATACAGACAATGGTTTACCAACATTCAAATTATGCATTACTGTTTTTTAGTGAAATTTGATTGTGTTAATAATATATATTCAATAGTAAATTGTGTAATATTTATCTCACTGTCAGTGCCTCAGTGGCATTGTGTTCCATATCTCAAATAAAAGTAATAATATGTTAAAAAGTGTTTATAACTTGATGGAGGCTATGAAGATCCTCTGCTTACGCTGATGAGAAGGAGAACAACTCATGCTGTAATAGTTGTAAAGGTAAGTTCAATATGAGATAAGTTGCCTTCTTTGAGAAAATGAGAACTCGTTAATGTGTCCTTGAATATTCTGTCAAAAAAATGTGTCCTTGAATAAACTGAAAATATTTAGACTTTGAATTATGTTAGACAAACAATTCTGATTTTTTGTGTTTAAATAACATTTCACCTCCCTTTGTCTGTTTTTCGTACTGCAATGCATTCAATAAATACTATTGTGTTCTCAGCTTTATAGAGTAGTACCCTTGCAAAGAGCATAAGACAATTATATGTTGCCAGTGCAAGGGTGAGGAAGGTTTGCTATCAATGACAACCAAGGGAAGAAGATCAACTTATGCATCAAAAGGACTTCCTGTTAATGTTTAGTTGTTCAGGCTTTGGGACACCAAACAACATAAATCCCTCGGAAATTTATTGTACAAAAATGAAAATAGGTCACTCCTTTTACTAGTTATACGGTACAAAAATAGTTTTCTACTTCAGATTTTTCATGTACCTTGGCAGCTCATTCACATAAACAGGATTTTCCCTGTACATAAGTTAAGAATATGTCATTTTTTTATGAAAATGGTTTAGGCTGATGAGGTTGTTTTCTGCTACCTTTACAGGTATTCTTGGAGAAAGCTTCAGTGAATGCCCAAGAAAGCTATGTTATGAGTAACATTTTTATTCAGGCTCGATTAGGTTGGCATGACACTGCTGATACTTATGACAAGAACATTATTCAGTGGCCCAAGGGCAGTAGAGGATTTAGCCTTCGACAGTTGAATAGTGTTGCTCGTGTTTGAAGTATAATTGAATTGACTTGGGTTCCAACGGGTGTAAAAACTATTGGTTTGAGAATTATGTCGCTAGTAGATAGATAGGATATTTTAGTGTATGGTTCATGATACTTTGGTGAAATATAGAAAAACTCTGTAGCATGTACATATATATGTAGAATTTTGTTTTTTGCAACAAAAATGAGGCATTTTGTAGAAAAAGAAGAGGTGCAAGTCCTATTTGTCCGAATTAAAAAATATATGCATTACAATTGTTCTGTAGCATGGGGGCCTTGTGTGGATTGTGTTTCCTCCATTTTTGAGAGAACTTATGAGCTTCAATAACTTGAGAAGTTAAATTAATAACAAGAAGAGTAATGCTTATACAATAATACGTTTGTCCCAATTTGTTGACAATGGAACAAGCATCCATTAAACAAGTAAAAGACTAATGGGCGAAAAGAGGTACATTATTTGCAACAAAGCATTCCATTGGACATGTAATAGGCCAATAGGCGAGAAGAGGTACAATAATTAAACATGACAATAAATGTATGACAACTAGAACTTGTTATTTGGCTAATTTGTCAAGGGAACAAGCATCTATTGTCAACAAATTGGGTCAGAGGGAGTAGATTATTGTAAAGCATTAATCCTCCGTTCCAAAATAAGTGCATCTCTATAATTAGAGTCCAAATTCAATGCTACTGTAAACTCAATTAATAAATAAGTAAAATGATAGATAACATGGTAAACATAAAAAAATTAACTAATACTCCTTGTATTCTAAATTATAACTCACTTTGATTTTTTAGGTACGTCCAATTTGCTATATTGTTATGTATCTAGATATAACGACATCTAAAGATATAGCAAAGCCAATGTACCAAAAAAAAAATACAAAGTGACTTATATTTGTAGTATCTCTGGAGCGGTCAGAGGCCTAGGGGTGTGGGGGTGTGTGTGTGTGTGTGTGTGGGGGGGGGGGGTGGTTGGGGGGTTGAATAGGCCAGTAGAAATTTAACTCGAAACTCTGTCAGAACAAAGGGCGCCACTTCCATAGCTGGAGGGCGCCACTGCCGCACTATGCAGAGACAAAATATCACAAAATTAAATCTGCCAGATAGATGTGATATGAGATGAACTTCTAGCCTTAATGCACAGATATATATATCACAGAACTGGTACTAAAATAAATATCTCACAAGATAAGAATTAAATGGATCTCAAACCCTAGAAAAATGCGGACTTTGCAAGAATGTAAATGAGCACACGAGACACGATGATTTATCCTTTGGTTCAGCTCACAAGTTTGACTTCTCAAAGTGTGCAGTATGTACTAATTTTGGAACATAATAAGTGCAATGAGCTCATAGATTGTACTGATGTAATGCTCTAAAATACTACACCTAAAGTACCAAACTAAATGCATATCTCGTACTTCTAGTAGTAAAAAAAAACTTAAGTTTGATCAAATCTACATTAAACAATACTAAGATTTATAATATCAAAAAAAAAATATCATGAGATTATATACATATATATTTAGTTGGCTAATCCTAATCCTATTTAGTTAGCCAGAGGTTACTAACTATTAATTCGATTAGTACTTTGAAGCAACTTATAGGCGTTAATATGTACTAATATATGTCAATTACTCCCTTCGTCCCTAATTTTTTTGTGTTTTTTTAGATAGTGATGTTGATAAATTGAACGTATATTTGAGAGAATATTTATTGTTTCAATAATAACATACGTGAATAATTTGGATGCAAATTTTTGGGGTTACTTAATTTTTTTTTCTTAAAAGACATAACTGGATAATCTACACGAAAATTTAGGGGTTGCTCAATATTGGAGTGAATGCACTTGTGATGCCAATTAAACCTTATTTAGCCTGAACACATGTGAAATGAGTTAAATAGAGTACAGCCAAACCTTGTAGTGGTCGTCTCATGCCAATCTTAAGTTTAACCGGTCGTCTCATTCCAAAATGTGTACAAAATATCACTTTTTATTGTGACATGCTTTATTAGCAAAAAGATCCTTAAAAATAACTTAAATGTGATTATGTTTTCAGTAATTTTTTTTAAATAAGACGAGTGGTAAAACTTAAGGTTCAAAAAGTTAAACAAATTATAATTTAGAATAAAGTGTACTCCCTCCGGTCGGTTTTGTTAGGCGTTCTCTAGTTTTGGAGTTTGACAAATTATATTAGGCGTGACAGCAAGTACGAGGTCAAATGTTTAAATGGTCTTGCATGGTATTGGGTGAGCGCAAGTGGGGGTTATTGATTTAGGTACTCCGGCTGCATGGCACAACTTGCATGTATTTAATGACCATACGTTTCTATGTACTGCATGTATTGATCCAAGAGCTTGCATGCGTGGTTACTACTCTCCTTGGTATCCGAGATTTTGCCGATACACCTTGTAAGTGCAATCAAGCTCTAAGTGGGTTTTGGTGTTGATGACCACCGAATTAGGGGACTAATGAGATTTACGAAGATGACATGCAGGGATTAAAATATGAAGTTGATGTACAGGTCCAAAGGTGCCAAATGAGCTTAATGGTGGTGTTTCCGGATCAAGGCGTCTAAATTGTTTTACATTTTGAATCTTGAGTTTAGGAAATGCCGTACTATCAAGAGGGATTCTAGGATTCTCGGGTACCTGTGGACCAAGTGCTCTAAACATCCAATCTAGACACAAACACAACTCCAAACCTGACCAGTCAGCACTTTCACATGCTTTTCACCCTTCACACATCGGGTTGGCGCGGCGATCTTGCGCGCAATGGTGCGGCGATGCGGCGCCCTGGCGCTGCGATGCCGCGTGTCGATCTTGGCGAGTGCCACACTTAAATCCTACCGTTGGGTCCGTGGGGTATAAATACCCATTCTACCCCTCCCACAATGGTCACCTGGCTCACTCCTTCTTCTTCCTCGCGACAGAACAGCCAGGAGCACCTTTTGCTCTCTCTCTCACCTCCATTGAAGTTGCTCAAGCTCCCCACTCAATCTCTCACTTCCCACCAGGGATTCTTGAGAGAAAAGACGAAGAACTTCGATTGGAGACCGGATCTTGCTTCCCCACTCAAAAGAGCATTTGGTTCACGTTTGGCGAAACCCTAGGGTTTGTTACTCTTGGAGCTTGCTCCTAGACGCGGCTAGGCGTCGCCCTTGAGCTTGCCCCCTTCGTGTGGCAGCCTTGGGAGGTTTGTAACCTCGATCTGCAGCAATACATTACCCCACATCTCTAGGGTTAACTCCCTAGACTTGTGAACGAGGGAAAAGGCAAGCCGGTGGGGCAAGCCGGTGGGCAAGCCAAGCCTTGTGTGGCAACCTCAACAACGTGGACGTAGCCCGACTGTGTGGCGCGGTGAACCACGGGTCAAATCCTTGTGTCACCTTGTCTCCTTTACTTTTGTTGCATATTTGTCTTGTGAGAGAGGGCCTCGACCCGATCTATCTTGCAGCAGGGTTTCTACCAGTTGTAGCTTGTGTTCTGTGAAGTACTTGTGTGCAGGAACAAAGGTGGTTCATTATCTAGCAAGTCACAGCCCACAGATCCACTTCGAGGTCACTTCAGAAGTGACTCGGGGCGATGTGCAAGACGCGAGGACCTTGGCGATGCCGCGCCCACCGTCAAGAGAAGTCCATTTTCTCTCTCGTCTCGCCGTCGACTTTACGCGGCAAAGCCGCGCCTGCCCTACGCTTGGCGATGTCGCGCATCCCGTGTATCTTGACATTGTGTTCAAGTTTTTAACAGGTCGATTTTCAGGGGTTAAGCCTATTCACCCCCCCCTCTAGGCTTCCATCAGATCCTACAAGTGGTATCAGAGCGAGGATACTTCATATACGCTTCACCGCGTGAAGTATGGAAACTCCGGAGGGTTCCAACAGAGGCGACAAGTCCACCGTCCCTGTGGAGGAGGTGGAGGCCAGCAGCAGCGAGCTCTCTCTTGGTACGGCTAGCGATGGCACCATCAAGGGTGACGCTACCGACCACGAGAGAAAAGCTGCAAGGCAAGCAAGGCGAAATGCAAGAAGACAAGAGCGAGAAAGAAAGAAGCTTGAAGATCAAGCAAGCATGAAGCTTGCTGAAAAGCTTCAAAGAAAAGATCAAAGAAGATTGATTCGTGAGGCAAGAGCTGCTAGGAGGGCAGCAAGAGAAAAGAAAAAAGGCAAGAAGAAGAAGCGGAGTCAAGTGAGCTATCAAGTAGCTCCGAAGATGGAGATGATGACATCTCCTACAACAAGAAAGAGAAGAAGAACAAGGAAAAGAAGAAGGATGAGTGCAGGCGTCAACAACAACAAGTTTGCTGCCGTATCCTTCAACTATTCTTCTTATTTGACTAACCGCGATAAGAAGTCCTTCATCAATGTGCCCGGGAGGAAAGTTGCCCCGTTTCGATGGGACCAACTATGCCAAGTGGAAGCACTTGATGAGAGCCTATCTTAGCGCCCTTCACCCCGGTCTTTGGGAGGTTGTGTGCAGTGGATTTCAGCCACCGGTGAATCCCAAGGAGCCGACAAATGATGAGCTAGCAGCTGTCCACATCAATGGTCAAGCCACAAGCATTCTCCTAAGCTCCCTTGAAGGAAATGAGTACAATAGGGTGATGAATGTCAATGAAGCAAAGAAGATTTGGGACACTCTAGTACTTGCACATGAAGGAGTTGACAAAGTAAGAAAAGCCAAGATTGACTTGTTGAAGGCCAAGCTCAACCGGTTTGTGATCCTTGATGGAGAAGGAGCCCAAGAAATGTTTGATCGGTTGATGGTGTTGGTTGGCAAGATTAGAGGATTTGGAGATGAAGATCTTGATGACCACACCGTTGTCAAGATCATGCTAGAGGCATACACACCTCGAAATGACATAGTGGTCACCTTGATTCGTGACAAGAAGAGGTTTGAGCACTTCACTCCAAATGATGTGCTTGGTAGGCTGCTCACATATGACATGCAAAGAGAGGAGGCAAATGAAAGAAAAAAGCTTAGAGAGTTGCAAGCAAAGCTTGAGGGGGTCAAGATCAAAGAAGTGGCTCTCAAGGCAACCAAGACAAGCAAGCCAAGCTCCTCCAACAAGATTAAGGGCAGCAAGCAAGCATCTACAAGTCAAGACAAAGAAATGAAGAAGATGCAAGAACATATTGATGCTACCTCTTCCTCAAGTGATGATGAAGATGATGGGGCTGAATACAAGAAGATTGATGACATGGCCTTATTCATGAAGAAGTATGGGAAGGGGATGAAAGCAAATGGTTGGAAGATGGTGCAAAGAAAATTTCCAAACAAGAAGAAGAGAACATGCTTCAATTGTGGCAGCACCGAACACTTTGTTGCCGATTGTCCTCATGAGAACAAGAACAATATATACAAGAAGGACAACGGTAAAGACAAGAAACAAGACTACAAGAGAAAGGAAAGAAATATGGGTGAAGCTCATATCGGCCATGAGTGGGATTCAACCAAAGAGACAAGTGAAGAGGAAGAACATGTTGCAACATTTGCTATGCAAGTGTAACAGTACCATCTAGATTATAGGGCCCACATACATGTATCATTGTCCCAAGGACTTCTGATAGAATGTAGGTGTACCAAATGATCTAGAAAGCACTATTGAATCTCCGACAGGATCTCATCATTAACGAGTCATTGCAGCATTACAACACTTTATTCAAATAATTATACATCAGAGTAAAAGGCGGAAGGATTACATAACATAATTTTACAAACCACTTGTTCCAAACTTTATTACAAACCCAGTAGAGTAGAGTAACAACTAAAACAAAAGCATTAAACATAAGACCCTGCCCAAGGGTCACCAACTACTCCTCCTCGGCATCCACCTGGAATACCGTCATGCAACAGGGGCCAAAGCACATTTGACCCTGACTCTCACCTGCAACAAGGGTCGAAAAACCCTGAGTACGGGAGTACTCAACAAGACTTAACCGACTAAAGAAAAGAGAAGAAGACTCAGGAATGTAGGCCATAGGATTCAAGGTCTTAGCAAGATCAAGGACTCATTTTTGCATAAAAGCTTACTAAGAGTAGATCCTTACTTTCAAAGTTTTATCTCAAATTTAGTGAAATCTCTCTTCTAAGTGATCCTGTACTAATTCAAACACTTCTCAAACAAACCTTTTTTTTTACTCATTAATCCTCTTCTTAACTACGAAGAAAGAGACAGAGTATCGGGTCTCCTTCACCGAGAAGCAACGGCGATTCGCGAATCGATTCAACAACACCCAGCTGGGGATTCCCTTTCACACGATATATGTAGCACGAAGCTTGCATATATCAACCATCTCTCGGTTCGTTCAAAAGCGGGAACGAGGCTGCGCCACCGAGAATACAATGCGCCTCCAACCTCGGGACTTTAACCCACTCGAGGGTATCTTGTACTCCCGCCATCTCTCCACTCCTAGTGCGTGGTTGCCATTCCCGATTTGACACACCCCCGAGATCGGGCTTACCAAAGCGGGTGGTTGGTACTTGCTTCGACTTATCCGGGGTGACAACCAGATAATCGTGCCTTTGACCCAACGGTCGCCGGCGTAGCATGCGTTCAACAAATCCCGATAGACTCAATCCGATCAACGGACGGTCCTTAACCGACAAGCCGGAAACACTACAAAGAGACTCCCTTCTCAATGCAAGTTATCCGACCGGTCTCAAATTTATCATCATCTCTCTTCTCTAAATGTGAATCATCGTTGAAAGCATATAAAGCATTTTATGGTAACCTAACATAAAGCAAGGCATAACAACTACGCATTTTCAAATAAAACAGGTTATCAAGGATGATATTTCAATAAACAAGGTTGGTCATGCGGCAAAAGGGTTATCACTCAACTCCTATTCACCTAATGCATCAAATCATCAACATAAGTGATATAAAATTTTTGTAAAACATCAAGGAAGGGTTTAAATGCATCCGGGGCTTGCCTTCAAGTAGTTCTCGGGCTCGGGATCCGTTCCACAAATATCAAATCCAACCTCCACGGGACACTTGAATCTCCTCCGAGACTTCCTCGACTATGAAACCCACACTATCGTTCTCTACACGAAGTAGAATGTATGCTTCAATATGATGCCATAATGATAAACACGATGCTTAGAAGTGCATGGAAAATAAACATTAACTTGAGTACAACTTTCCTTCACGATAAAGTTGCAACCCAACAAAACCAACTTGTTGAACTATTCTATAAGATATCATCACCATTGCCTAAGGAGTTCTCAAGGACCATTTGATTGTGGTATGATCCTTTCTCAAAAACAATCCCAAATCACTCATCATCTAATACTTAATTTCTCTAAATAAAACAAAGCATAAAATAGAAAATAATTTAAACATCTCCAAATGATTCCAAACTTTATCTACAAGTAGGTCCTATCTTAAAACAGTTTAAAATAAATTTTCAAGAATTTTGGAAATCTAAATTATTTTATAAAAATCATCAAAGTTCCACTTTTGAATAAAAGCTGCTAATTTTAAAACATAACAAAACAGGTCAAAACCTAAGTTTGAAAATTTTCCTATATTTTGGACATCATAAACAGCACCTACAAAAATTTTTCATAGTTTTCCAAGTCAGTAAATATTTTCCTATAAATTTTCAAAGAACGGGCACTATTCATTGAATCGAAAAATTGAAAAACAAAAACTTAAACCGAATCGGCCATTGGGCGAATCCGACCAACACAGCCCGCTGCGGCGCCTGTACGCTATTGCGGCCCAAGTCGAGCGGCCGGACCCGACCAGCCAGCGACCGCGCTGACCGCGCTTCGCCGGCGCCGACCGGCGATTCCTCGCGCCCGGCGGCGTTTCCGGCGGCGCGGAGCGACCCTCTACGACCACCGGCGACACGGCGCCTCGACCTAGGGCACAAACACAGCGGCAAATGGACTCGGGCATGCACACCGGCGACGATGGCGGCCCGGCGGCGGCGCGGCAAACGACGGCGAGGCTCACCCGAGCCATCTCCGACCACGGCGAGGGCACCGACGACTCCGGCCGCGATCGGGCGAACCCGGGCCCTCAACTAAACGGCCCTAAACTGGCCCTATGCACGAGCGACGATGCGCGCGGCGGCGCGCGGCCCGCGGCGAACCTCGTCGGCGTCGACGTTCCGACGACTCCAACGCGACAAAGCTCAAATTAAAGGGTGCTATGGTGGCTCTAGGGTACGGGGAACACGATGCTCACGATGGTTTGGTCGAAGACGGTTGGAGCTTGGTCGTTGACGAGCGGCGCACCATGACTACATCATCAAGGCGATTCGAAAACACTAGACGGACATCTTCGAAACTCACCGGAGCGGACGGACGACGGCGACCCGACTCGCGGCGGCGGTCCGACCGGAGTTGAGGAAGACGGCGTCGAACGGGCGATTCCGGTGACGATTGGCTGGGGTTAGGGGCTCGTTGGAAGCGCACTGGGATTACGACGAAGCTGGCAAGAGTGAAGGGCGAGAGATGGAGTGGTTGGCGCCAATTTATAGAAGAAGGTGGCGGTGGTCGGCCGGCCGGGAGGAGCTCAAGTCGGAAACGGCGTCGTCGGGGCCCTTGGTTGCCGGAGATAAGAATGGGGTGAGGGAGAGGACACGATGGCGACTCGATTGCCACATCGGGCGGGGAGGTGGCGCGAGCGGTAGGAGGAATGGCGAGGCGGCCACGCCGTGGCGGTGCTTTGCTGCCCTGCTCACGGCGGCGGCGCGGGATATGGATGGGCTACGGCGTCGACACGATGGCGTACACGTTGGCGGCCTCTTGACACGCCCCTAGCAGGGCTGGCGCGCTGGACGACGACGGGACCAGCGAGAAACGCCGAGAAAAAAAAGACGGCGGCGAGATCGCTTGCACCGTTCCCCCGGTCCCCCTCCCCCAAACTCCCGATTTCAAACCCTAGCTTCTAATTTTCAAAATTACTCTCAAAATTTGAACTGCACTCAAAAATCTCCAAGAACGACTTTTGCATAACTTTTTGAGATCTACACTTTTCTCAATTGGAAGATTTTCCAATTCGGCCTCTAACTATGACTTCTCACAAAGGCAGATTTGAAATTCAAAAGGGATTTGAAATTACTCCAAAAATTTGAACTAAACTTGAAAAACTCAAAACACCAAAATTGTAGCCCTCAAAAAGATCTACAAGATTGTTGTTGAAAGTTTTCTCAAATTTTGCCTAAATTTGGAGTAATTGAAAAGGGGCTAAAACAGGGCTTTGAAAGGTTAGGGTTTCCAAATAGAATTTCAAACAATTAACCAATCAAATTACATTTCTACTCAAGCAACAAACATTGCCATGAATTAAACTCATTTTAGTGAATGTATGACAAGGTTCTCAAAATGAATGCTTTGCAATGCATATGATGACATGGCCAATTTTAGTGATATAACACCGGGTGTTACAGACTCTTTCCCCTTAAAGAAATCTCGTCCCGAGATTTAGGAACACTAGACAACATAACGGCAAAGGAAATGTGTCGGGAAGACACACCTAAAACTTGTTCACAAGACAACTAGAGATTTACAAAACTCACTCTACTAAACTCAAAAGAACAAGTCACTTCTCCTACAAGGAACTATAACCTATATAGAAGCATAAAACTCCGGAAAGTGCTCTTGCAAAAACTCTTCTCGACCCCGGTAGCTTCTTCTTGAAATCTTGATTCCACCGAACTTTATACCACCTAGTTGTTCTTCTTCGAGTAACACGATCTTTTTGATCCAGAATTCTAACAGGGTATTCTGAATAAGTCAAATCGGGCTCAAGCTCAACTCCTTCAGAGTCGACTACTTGATCTGGCACTCGAAGACATTTCTTTAATCTGCGACACATGGAACACATTGTGTATTCTGGCAAAAGTCGTTCTCGGCAATCTCAATTGGTATGCCATTTTTCCACATCTCTTCGTAATCTGAAATGGACCAATATAATAGGGTGCTAATTTCCCTTTAACCCCAAAACGTTTCACACCCTTCATTGGAGATACTTTCAGATAGACATAATCATTTACTACGAATTTCAAAGGCTGACGTCTCTTATCAGCATAACTCTTTTGTCGGGACTGGGCTGCCTTCATATTGGCTTGTATAGTCCGAACTTTTTCTTACGCTTCCTTTACTAAATCCACACCAAAGAACCATCTTTCTCCCGGCTCAGACCAATTCAAAGGAGTTCTACATCTACGACCATACAAAGCTTCAAACGGTGCCATTTTGATACTCTCTTGATAATCAAGTATTATAAGAGAATTCGGCCAAAGACAAGCATTCATCCCACTTAGCGGGGGTAAGTAAGAACACAAGCTCTCAACATATCTTCTAGTATCGATTAACTCTTTACGTTTGTCCCCGATCAGGTGGGTGATAAGCGGTGCTATGAGTAAGTTGAGTACCCAAGGATTCTTGTAATCGCTTCCAAAATTCATCCATAAACATTGAACCTCTATCGGATACAATAACTTTTGGCGGCGCCGTGAAGACGAAAATCCTTTCTACATATAACTTGGCACAATCAAGTGCGGTGTACAACTTCTTAATTGGTAAGAAATGGGCTATCTTGGTAAGACGATCAACAATAACCCAAATGGAATCATATCCTTTTGCGGTTTTGGGTAGACCGACAACAAAGTCCATACCAATTTCCTCCCACTTCCATGATGGAACAGGCAAAGGATTTAATAGTCCTGCAGGCTTCATGTGTACAGCTTTCACTCGCTGACAAGTATCACATCTGGCCACATATCGGGCAATTTCTATCTTCATCTTGGTCCACCAAAATTTCCGTTTCAAGTCTTGATACATCTTGGTACTTCCTGGATGAATAGAGTATCTCGTGAGGTGTGCTTCATCGAGGATCTTTGGACGTAACTCAGAGACTTTTGGTACTACCAGACGATTCTTGAACCACAATATATCAGCTTCATCAATTCTGAAACAAGTAGGCTTCCCACTTCTAACTTTCTCCTTGATACAAGCTACTCCCTTATTTTCTTTCTCAGTCTGCAATGATCGATCTCTCAAAGTTGACCGAACAAAGTGAGACTAGATACGATTCCTTGTTCAATGATTTCTATATTGAACTTTTCTAGTTCTTGACATAAAGTTTTGTCTCTCAAACTTACTTGTCAAATTTTGCAATGAATTTTGCGACTAAGTGCATCGGCAACTACGTTTGCCTTACCAGGATGATAATGCACTTCAAGATCATAATCTTTGATCAATTCTAACCACCTTCTTTGTCGCATATTCAACTCTGACTGAGTGAATATGTACTTCAAACTCTTATGATCTGTATAGATATGACAAGTGTTTCCCAATAGATAGTGTCGCCAAAACTTTAAGGCATGGACAACTGCTGCTAACTCTAAATCATGAGTTGGATAATGCTCTTCATGACGCTTGAGTTGCCTAGAAGCATAGGCAATAACTCTGCCTTCTTGCATCAGCACACACCCAATTCCAATGCCAGAAGCATCACAATAAACATCAAACGGCTTCTCGATATTAGGTTGGGCTAAGACTGGTGCGTTGTGAGTGACTTCTTCGGGATCCGAAAGCTTTCTCACATTCGATGACCGGACAAACTTAGTCCGATTTTTCAACAACTTAGTAATAGGCTTGGCTACTTTAGAAAAGTCGAATAAACCGACGATAATAACCCGCCATTCCCAAGAAATCTGCGAACTTCATGAGCACGGTTGTTGGCGGCTTCCAGTCGAATATCCTTGACTTTACTTGGATCCACGGAAACTCCATCACGGGACGGTACATGCCCTAAGAATTGCACTTCTTCTAACCAGAATTCACATTTGCTGAACTTGGCATATAACTGATGGTCTCTCAGACGCTTCAAAACAATCCGAAGATGCTCGGCATGTTCTTCTTTGTTCTTGGAATATATCAATATGTCATCTATGAAAACCACCACGAACTTGTCTAGCTCGGGCATAAAGACTGTGTTCATCAAGTACATAAAGTGAGCTTTGGGGCATTGGTTAACCCAAAAGACATCACCAAGTACTCATATAAACCATATCTAGTGGTGAAAGCTGTCTTTGGTACATCTTCGAGCTTGATCTTTATCTGATGATACCCCGATCTCAAGTCAATCTTGGAGAACACCTTGGCTCCGGCAAGTTGATCAAACAACAGATCAATTCTAGGCAAAGGATACTTGTTCTTAATTGTTACTTCATTGAGTGGACGATAGTCCACACATAGCCTCAGGGTTTGATCCTTCTTCTTCACAAATATTGCAGGACATCCCCAGGGTGAAGAACTAGGTTGGATAAAACCTTTGTCAAGCAACTCTTGCAACTGAGTCTTCAGCTCTGCTAATTCTTTCGGTGGCATTTTATATGCTCTTCTAGATATTGGTGCAGTCCCTGGTTTTAACTCTATACTGAACTGAACCTCTCTATCTGGTGGTAGACCAGGCAAATCGTCTGGGAACACATCTGGAAATTCACAGACTACTGGAATACCCTTTATTTCCTTTACTGACGTAGCACATACTCTCTCAACTGTTCTCTTAGGAATGGGAAGTTGGATAAGAAGTTGAGAATTGCTATCAGGTATGTTTACTCTGATAGTCCTATTCAGAATATCGATGACAGCCCCATGCTGATACATCCAATTCATACCCATGATTACATCTATCTCCTGATCCTTAAGGACTACCATACTGGTGGGAAAATCATACCCACCTAACTTTATAGGCACTTGATGTACCATCTCCTGAGTACACAAACGTCCCCCGTGTGATCAGTATAAAAAGAAATTTTCCTTTACTTCCCCAATAGGTATTTCATGTTTGACCACAAATGTTCTATTGATGAATGTATGGGATGCACGAAATCAAATAATGTAATCTGGGGATGATTGGCAACGGGAACATACCCATCATTACTTGGTTCTCCTTCGGGTATTTCTCCAAAGCATTTGTATAGAACACCCGGCGGTTTTTCTTTTCAACTTTACCCTTCTGAATATTACATCCATTATTGTTCTTGTTCTCGCGGTTTGTTGACCTCCTGGTGCTTTGCTCGATAGTTTGGATTATACCTTCGAGGATTGGGGCATTCTCGGGGAATAATGACCCGGGCTTGCCACGGTTAAAACAAATTGGACCACCTTGATTTTTGTGGAGCGGGGTTTCGAATGACGGGGGGCATTCGGCTCGCGAGGATAGGTGAGAGCTGCGGCCGGGCGACAAATGGGCGCCGCCGAAATTTTGGAACTGTGGTGGACGAAAAAAGAAGGGCGAGAATGGTTAATGGGATGGTAGAACACTTTCGGCGCTTCATGTTGCCACCAGAAGATCCAAAGGACGCATTCTTCTTCTTTCCCTTGTTTTCCTTATGCTGACGATATTTTTCCTCAGCGTTCAGGGCTATGTCGACCACCTCATGAAAAGTATTTGTTGGACGTATTGTCATCACGAAATGGAGCTTGGAACTTAAGCCTCGTAGAAACCATTCCTTCTTCTTAGCATCGGTGTCAACATGCCTTTGGGGCATACCGTGATGAATGATTAAACTGTCCAACATATTGCATCACTGTTTGATCTGCCTGTTTCAACTCTATGAACTCAGTTAACTTTTTAGCCATAACTCCTGC
Source organism: Hyparrhenia diplandra (assembly GCA_015847255.1). Lineage (NCBI taxonomy): Eukaryota > Viridiplantae > Streptophyta > Magnoliopsida > Poales > Poaceae > Hyparrhenia > Hyparrhenia diplandra. The sequence goes on along the minus strand of JADLZK010006151.1, from coordinate 157,840 downwards.
TGGAATATAATGGGCACGGAAAGCCTCACGGAATTCCGCCCATGTCACCCGGTGACCGGCTGGCAGCATGGCTAAGAAGTTCGCCCACCAGGCACTAGCGCCATCTCTAAGCTGTTGTGCTGCAAAGGCTGGCTTATGGTGCTCTGTACACCCTTCCACAAGCTCGAATTTTAGCTCCATAGTGCGGAGCCAAGCATCAGCTTCCAAGGGTTCATCAGCTTTATGGAATACTGGTGGGTGGGTTTCGGTGAACTCATGATACAGGTTCTCTGGTCTATTGTTCTGGCGATCCTGGTGACGGTTCTGATTCTGCTGCTAGTTGTTCTGAGCCATTTCTCTCATAAACCGAGTGTTTTCAGTAGTGGCATTAACTAATGCCGCTATGGCTTCAGTTAGGGTAGGAGGGATTGGTGGTGGATTTGGCACATTATCTCCTCCCTGGGAGGGTCCGGCATGATCAGCAGAACGAGTGACAGGCATCTGTTATCAAACAACTAGTCTTAGATTTTATTGAATAACATCAAACAAGTCTTACAAGATACCATAAACAACAAACATACAAACCAACAAACTACTAGTTCAAACACACAAGTCTGCACGCAGGCAGACCGACCTTCCCACTAAGGTTTATTTATCCTACAGGCTTCCTATTTTACACTAACTTGCACATCCACTCGACTGCTCACTCTTCATCATCACTGGAGTACACTTCTATAATCACAGGCTCCACATCTTCCTCTTCTTCATCATCGCTGATGATGATAACTTCAGGAGCTTCATTGGCGGGGATGTTCATGTTCTCCATATTTCCATAAGAATACTGCTCATGGAAAGCGGCATGAAGGTTGTTGTTGTAGTCCTGTAGATCAGCAACCTGACAATCCAAGTCATAAACTTGCCACATCAAGTTGGTAATGTCTTGCATCTCCAGTTCCCTTTCATGCTGTGTCTCCTGGGCTTCAAGCTCATGACGTTCCAACTCTCCTGGAGCATACCAACATGGTTAATGGCGTCTTCCCTATCTCTTCGGGCTTCCTCCAGTTCCCCCGAGTTAAGCGCGGATCATTTGCGAGGGTCAAGATTGCCCCCACTGCTGCTGCCGCTGTTGTTATAGCTTCCAGCGCTTCGGCCGGCTGCCGCCTGCTGCTTCTCTCTTTACTGGCTGGCTGCTACTTCCACCACCATTGCCCCTTGGGGCAAGCTGGTGACGGGGAACACCTCGCGGTCCAGTCCTCTTCCTTGCTGTTTGCCTGGTGCGGGCCATCCTGTAGAGGGTAAGACTAGAGATTAGACTAAAGAAGCCTAAGGTTTAGCAAGAATAGGATTGTTATTCTTAACCCAAACCACAATAAAGGGGAAAGTTTAACAACATGGTTAATTAAGCATGATGCATGATTCGAACTTACGAGAGAATTATTAAACCTATAACATAGGGCAATTTATAAGTTACTCCTCTACTACCTTTTGAAGTGAAGGAAAGAATTTAAACATAGATTGAGATGAGTAAAAGCAATTTGGACCAAATTAAGAGATTAAATTACTTTGACTCAAATCATTTTGAAATTTTGAAAAAGTAATGCTACAGTAACTTGTTAATGATCATTGCTCTGGTACCAGCTGTAACAGTACCTTCTAGATTATAGGGCCCACATACATGTATCATTGTCCCAAGGACTTACGATAGAATGTAGGTGTACCAAATGATCTAGAAAGCACTATTGAATCTCCGACGGGATCTCATCATTAACGAGTCATTGCAGCATTACAACACTTTATTCAAATAATTATACATCAGAGTAAAAGGCGGAAGGATTACATAACATAATTTTACAAACCACTTGTTCCAAACTTTATTACAAACCCAGTAGAGTAGAGTAACAACTAAAACAAAAGCATTAAACATAAGACCCTGCCCAAGGGTCACCAACTACTCCTCCTCGGCATCCACTTGGAATACCGTCATGCAACAGGGGCCAAAGCACATTTGACCACGACTCTCACCTCGCAACAAGGGTCGAAAAACCCCGAGTGCGGGGAGTACTCAACAAGACTTAACCGACTAAAGAAAAGAGAAGAAGACTTCGGGAATGTAGGCCATAGGATTCAAGGTCTTAGCAAGATCAAGGACTCATTTTTTCATAAAAGCTTACTAAGAGTAGATCCTTACTTTCAAAGTTTTATCTCAAATTTAGTGAAACCTCTCTTCTAAGTGATCCCGTACTAATTCAAACACTTCTCAAACAAACCTTTTTTTTTACTCATTAATCCTCTTCTTAACTACGAAAGAAAGAGACAGTATCGGGTCTCCTTCACTTCAGAAGCAACGGCGATTCGCGAATCGATTCAACAACACCCAGCTAGGGATTCCCTTCCACAAGATATATGTAGCAATCGAAGCTTGCATATATCAACCATCTCCCCGCCTGTTCAAAAACGGGAACGAGGCTGCGCCACCCGAGAATACAATGCGCCTCCAACACGACTTTAACCCACCGAGGGTATCTTGTACGCCCGCCATCTCTCCACTCCCGGTGCGTGGTTGCCATTCCCGATATGACACACTATTGACGGTAATCAACGACATATTTTTCCGTCAACTTACTACCATAAAGGGAGTAAAATTAAACCTTTTATACTCATATGCATTTACCACTAGTAAATTCCACTTGTAGTGCCTTGTATTTTATTTTGCAGATTTATAATAAAAAGCAAGTGGAAAATGTCGACCAAAAATACGCCTTCCCGGGAAAGCACATTATTGCAAAATCCAAGCCCGAGAGCAAATCGACCCAAAACATCAAATGCGGGCGAGCCAAGCCCGGCCCACAACTTCAGTATAAAGACGACACCCGCCAAGACCCGGCCGGGCCGAGCCTGGGGTGCGCGCATCACCAGGGTGCTGCCCAGACCTCGGGGGAGGCGGTTCGTGCACCTTCCAAGCGGGGTTTCCGCCCTTAGTTGGTCGGTTTGCGCGTACAAGGAAGGTTTACCGGGTCGGTTTTGGTGTAAATTAGCACTTAGGCCCCTCCTCCAAGTGTATAAGTAGACCCCCTCTCTCCCTCTCTCAACACACACCACTTGGAGTCCAGCAAACCAGCAACTTCTCCCTCTCTACCACCTCTACGTCTCTCTCTTCTTCTACTTCTTCCTTCTTCTTCTTTCTTCTTTATTCTTTCTTAGTCAACACTTGGAGTAGAAGAGCTACAAGGAGGGCTTGTCTTCTAGAAGAAAGTGCTTTGGTAATACATCTACTCTATGGAGCATTCTTCTATTTGCAAGTCTTATATCTATATTCTTGGCCTAACTTATGAACTAGAGTATAGTCTTGTTCATGTTCTTGTGTTGGTATATGAACTAGCATATAGTTTACATATCATAATCTTGACATGTTCATTATAGTTCTTTATCGATCATCATATGCCTAACTTGATTAGAGGTGGGATAACGGTTCGTTGTTCCTTCGGGTTTGCTCTTGTTCTAGTCCGTCCATTCGACGAAAGTGGGGATCCCGGGGGGACAAGAGTAGTGCTCGATATGCGGGCATGGTGCCCTGCATTACGACACCTGCGAATATGAGTGCATGCCACGGTTGAGGGGTAGGCGGCTTGGTCGTGACAAGCCTTGACCGTCCCCTTGAAATCCCCCACGTTCGCTGTCTTTGTAGGAGTTCGTAAATGCTTCTATTGGGCCGTATGGCACCCGGGAGTCTCCCCTCGTTATCCTAGACCTAATCCTCGACTAAATCAGTTTGCATATGATCCTAACTATTCATTTGTATGGCCATGACTAGATAATATTAGAACTACTCCATTAGGATTATTCATTTATTCATTTATTCTTTATCTATTTTCTTTATCCTTTTTCTTTGGTGGATTCTTAAGTGTGTGTCACACTATCCAAAACCATTATTGCTTACCCCTGTTATGAACATTTTGGTCTAAGCAAACACATGTTCCTCTATTCGGATGCCATGCTAATTTATTAATCACATGCCTTCCTTTAGGAAAATATAAATAACGATACCACGAATACTTCCGGGTGAAATGCTACAATGATAGATCCGTGCACTTGCGGATGAATATCTACGTAGGCAAGATCTATCCCGTTGACAATCCCTTACGGATCACCGACATGGTGGTTTCTTGGGGAATGTCACGCGCATTTCTCGACGCTTTTATTGGGGATGGGTTTTAAACCCGTTTCCTTTGATTACGTTAAGAAATGCCAACACACACCCCGATATCGAGGCTTACCAAAGCGGTGGTTGGTACTTGCTTCGACTTATCCGGGGTGACAACCGGATAATCGTGCCTTTGACCCAACGGTCGCCGGCGCGCGAAGATGCGTTCAACAGTCCCGATAGACTCAATCCGATCAACGGACGGTCCTTAACCGACAAGCCGGAAACACTACAAAGAGACTCCCTTCTCAATGCAAGTTATCCGACCGGTCTCAAATTTATCATCATCTCTCTTCTCTAAATGTGAATCATCGTTGAAAGCATATAAAGCATTTTATGGTAACCTAACATAAAGCAAGGCATAACAACTACGCATTTTCAAATAAAACAGGTTATCAAGGATGATATTTCAATAAACAAGGTTGGTCATGCAAAAAAAGGGTTATCACTCAACTCCTATTCACCTAATGCATCAAATCATCAACATAAGTGATATAAAAATTTTGTAAAACATCAAGGAAGGGTTTAAATGCATCCGGGGCTTGCCTTGTGAAAGTAGTTCTCGTGCTCGGGATCCGTTCCACAAATATCAAATCCAACCTCCACGGGACACCGAATCTCCTCCGAGACTTCCTCGACTTTGAAACCCACACTATCGTTTTCTACATGAAGTAGAATGTATGCTTCAATATGATGCCATAATGATAAACACGATGCTTAGAAGTGCATGGAAAATAAACATTAACTTGAGTACAACTTTCCTTCACGATAAAGTTGCAACCCAACAAAACCAACTTGTTGAACTATTCTACAAGATATCATCACCATTGCCTAAGGAGTTCTCAAGGACCATTTGATTGTGGTATGATCCTTTCTCACAAAACAATCCCAAATCACTCATCATCTAATACTTAATTTCTCTAAATAAAACAAAGCATAAAATAGAAAATAATTTAAACATCTCCAAATGACTCCAAACTTTATCTACAAGTAGGTCCTATCTTAAAAACAAATTTTTAAAATAAATTTTCAAAAATTTTGGAAATCTAAATTATTTTATAAAAATCATCAAAGTTCCACTTTTGAATAAAAGCTGCTAATTTTAAAACATAACAAAACAGGTCAAAACCTAAGTTTGAAAATTTTCCTATATTCTCGAGACATCATAAACAGCACCTACAAAAATTTTCATAATTTTCCAAGTCAGTAAATATTTTCCTATAAATTTTCAAAAGAACGGGCACTATTCATTGAATCGAAAATTGAAAAACAAAAACTTAAACCGAATCGGCCATTGGGCCGAATCCGACCAGCGCAGCCCTGGCTTTACGGCGCGCGCGTCGTCGCCCAAGTCAGCGAGCCGGCCAGCAACCCGGCCACTTTGCCGCCGCGCTTCGCCCGCCGGCCTGACCGGGCGATTCCTCGCCGGCGGGCGTTCGGCGGCGACGCTGAGCGACCCTACGCGACCACGACGACACGGCGCCTATGGATGGGCTACGGCGTCGACACGATGGCGGCTCTGTGGCGGCCTCTTGACACGCCCCTAGCGGGAGCGGGGCGCGACGGGCGACGGGGACGATGAGAAACGCCAGAAAAAGCGGCGGTGGCGAGATCCCCGCTTGCACTTGTTCCGGCGGTCCCCGCCCCCAAACTCCCGATTTCAAACCCTAGCTTCTAATTTTCAAAATTACTCTCAAAATTTGAACTGCACTCAAAAATCTCCAAGAATGACTTTTGCATAACTTTTCGAGATCTACACTTTTCTCAATTGGAAGATTTTCCAATTCGGCCTCTAACTATGACTTCTCACAAAGGCAGATTTGAAATTCAAAAAGGGATTTGAAATTACTCCAAAAATTTGAACTAAACTTGAAAAACTCAAAACACCAAAATTGTAGCCCTCAAAAAAGATCTACAAGATTGCTGTTGAAAGTTTTCTCAAATTTTGCCTAAATTTGGAGTAATTGAAAAGGGGCTAAAACAGGGCTTTGAAAGGTTAGGGTTTCCAAATAGAATTTCAAACAATTAACCAATCAAATTACATTTCTACTCAAGCAACAAACATTGCCATGAATTAAACTCATTTTAGTGAATGCATGACAAGGTTCTCAAAATGAATGCTTTGCAATGCATATGATGACATGGCCAATTTTAGTGATATAACACCGTGGTGTTACAAAATTTAGAAACCTCTACACTCAAGCTCTTCAACAACATGACCGATGATGAGGATGAGGATGATGACTCCACTCATGTTTGTCTTATGGCCAAGCATGAGAAGGTAAAAACCAAACCCAACTCTTCTCCCTCTTATAGTGATGACTCTAGTGATCTTAGTGAAAGCTCTAGTGAGGATGAATCTAGTGATGATGAAGAATATGCTAGACTAACCAAAAATCTAGATCCCAAAACTAGATGCTTTCTTGCTCAACTAATGGCGGATTTAGAAAGTACTCAAGCGGAGTTAGCAACTAGAGATGGTCAACTTGATAGACTTGAAAAGCTCTATGTTGATATGCTCTTGTAGCTGAGAGAAGTGAGGTGGCTTCCTTGCAAAAGAGCCTAGCTAATGAGCAAGGAAACCATGCTCTTACAAAGAAGGCTATGGTCACCCTCAATGGGAACTATTGTGACTTGCAAGATAGGCACAAAAAGCTTGAAAATGAACATAGCATTCTTAGCAAGAGCAGCTCACAGCTCCTAGCCACAAAAAGTACTTCTACTCCCTCCACTAGTCAAGGTTGTGGAAAATGCTATAATGTTGACATGAATGCTTATGCCACTAACTTTGCCAACATGAAAGCAATGGAGAAAGAGATCACTAGGCTCACTGCTATGATGAGAAAAGAAGGTGAAAACAGCAAAGCAACAATGAACAACAAAGTTGAGGCTCCAAAGAAGCCTAACTACATTGATGGGAGAAATCCAAGAATCAAGGATGGACTTGGACACAAACATGGAAACAAAACCAATGGTCGAAAGTTGATCAATGGTGTTGAATGTGTCAAGTTCTTGAGCAAAGGCATAGTAGATACAGAGAGACCCCGCACGCAGGCGCTAGACACAAGCCAACCCGAAGCTGCACCGACGCCACACGCGGCAAAGGTGCCGAGGACAAAGGCAAGATGCGCGCCCCCAAGAAAAGGGAAGGTCACCTACACTGCCTCGGCTTCAACGCACTCCAAGAAGATGGTCCAAAAACCAAAGAAGAAGGTACGTAAGTCGAAAATCTTGTCCAGGCTGTTCCTAAGGGCCACTCTTATCAACTCAAGGCAAAAGCAAACAAGTTGGACACCAATCCTTGCTTTGAAGTGAAGGCAAACAACAAGGAGGAGGTGTTTGCAAAGTACCGGGCAATGATAGAAAACTTTACTGCAATACCTCTATTTGGGTTCCCAAAGTTCTTGTGACAAAGGTAAAAGGTCCCAAGAATCTTAGGGGACCTAAACTTGTGAACTAAACTTGTTTTTGCGGGCATACTCCTCCGGTGGGTCAAGTTGGGTGTTTGACAAATGGCCGTACAAATCATATGACCGGAGAAAGGAGTATGTTCTCATCATATTCTCAAACCAATGACGATAGAAACAACATAAGGTTTGGAAATGATGATGTGAGAAGTGTGATCGGGCTTGGTAACATTGCTATCACAACTGAGCATAATATTTCGATGTTTTTGCATGTGGATTCGTTGGGATACAATTTGTTGTCGGTCTCGCAGTTGTGTGAAAAGGTTACAATTGTCTCTTTACGGATGTTGGTGTGGAAGTCTATCGCAGGAAGGATTCCTCTCATTGTCTTTACAGAAAACTCAAGAACAAGCTTTACTTAGTTGATTTCAACAAAAGTGAGGCTAAGCTTGACACTGCCTAATGGCAAAATCTAGCATGGGCTGGTTATGGCATCGCCGACTAGCACATGTTGGCATGAGGAACTTGGCCAAACTGCAGAAGGACAACCACATCATTGGACTAACAAATGTTGATTTTGGCAAAGACAGGATATGTGGACCTTGCCAAGCCGGAAAGCAAGTAGGTGCACCTCACCCACCAAAGAGCATGATGACCACTACTCAACCATTGGAGTTGATACACATGGATCTCTTTGGACCGGTGGCCTACCTTAGCATTGGGGGTAACAAATATGAACTTGTTATTGTTGATGATTACTCCCGCTTCACTTGGGTTTTCTTTGTCTTTGATAAGTGCAGTAGTACAGGAGAAGGTGAAAACCTTCATCAAGAGGGCACAAAGAGAATTTGATCTTCCTGTCAAGAGGATAAGAAGTGACAATGGGACCGAATTCAAGAACACCCAAGTTGAAGAGTATCTTGATGAAGAGGGCATCAAGCATGAGTTTTCAGCTGCATATACCCCTCAACAAAATGGTGTAGTATAGAGGAAGAATCGTACACTCATAGAGATGGCAAGGACAATGCTTGATGAGTACAAGACTTCGGACATCTTTTGGTGTGAAGCTATCAATACCGCTTGTCATGCCATCAACCGCCTCTACCTACACAAGAAACTCAAGAAGACTTCATATGAGCTCTTAACCGGTAACAAGCCTAAGGTGTCATACTTTAGGGTGTTTGGGTGCAAGTGTTTCATTTTGAACAAAAGGCCCCGAACCTCTAAGTTTGCACCTAAAGTTGATGAAGGTTTTCTTCTTGGTTACGGATCAAATGAGCATGCCTATCGTGTTTTCAATCAAACCTTGGGTAGGGTTGAAATCACGGTTGACGTGACATTTGATGAATCTAATGGCTCTCAAGTAGAGCAAGTTGATCAAAGTGTTGTAGGAAAGGAGGATCCACCTTGTGAGGCAATCAAGCAATTGGCTATCGGTGACATAAGGCCTCAAGAAGATCAAGCTAATGAAGAGGAGGATCCACCAGTTGTTGCTGCACAAGATTCCGCTGACGTACTCAAAGAACAAGTGCAGCACACGCCTTTGGGAAGTGCCCAGCCGGGCAATGCCGCACCATCGCTACGGCGATGCCGCCCGCTACCTTAGCGCAAAGAATCGATCCACCCGCATCACTGCTCAACCACTTGATCTTGCTCCAATCCTTGAAGCTGATGATAACTATGATGAAGATCAAGAAGAACATGCGGATGGCGTTGATCACCCACGACTCATTTACAAACAATTCAACGGGATCACCCCCGTTGACAACATCCTTGGGAGTCTTCGAAAGGGAGTTACTACTCGATCTCATCTAGCCGCTTTTACATCAACATTTCTCTTTTGTTTCATCTTTGGAACCGCAGAAAGTAGAAGATGCTCTCAAGGATTCGGATTGGGTGTTAGCCATGCAAGAAGAGCTCAACAACTTCGGGAGGAATGAAGTTTGGGAGTTGGTGGAAAGACCCAAGACCAACATCATTGGTACTAAGTGGGTGTTGACGGTAACCAACGACACATTTTACCCGTCAAACTTACTACCATAAAGGGAGTAAAATTAAACCTTTTATACTCATATACTTTTATCACTAATAAATTCCACTTGTAGTGTCTTGTATTTTATTTTGCAGATTTATAATAAAAGCAAGTGGAAAATCGATCAAAGTACGCCTTCCTGAAAGCGCATTATTGCAAAACCCAAGCCCAAAACAAATCGACCCAAAACATCAAATCTAAGCGACCCTGATTTGATGTTTTGGGTCGATTTGCTCTTGGGCTTGGGTTTTGCAATGGGTTCAACAAGCATAAGAATGCTAAAAATAAGCAGCCCAAGAAGGTAAAGCCACAAAGTGTTAAGCGTGCATGGCGCATTTAAAGGGCGACATCCGCATCCACTTCTCCTGGATACGGGTAACACTCCGTCAAGCACTAAATGAATGGAGAAGAGTCCCCGCTCGTCGGACTTTAAAAGGTGAGCCCTTGCCGAAGGTAAATCGGTAGTTATCTTTTTATTTTACAATAATAATCTCCCAAGAATAACTCCATGATGCTTACGATAAAAATAAATAAATAAGAATAAAATTGTTTACCTCTCTGTTGGATGTGTCTTGTTTATCAATGCATGCTTCCTCTTTCTATTTTGGCATGTCTTGGTTTGGAAGTTTTGGTTATACGTATGATCATACTTCCATAGGCATTTTGAATTGAGCATGGTGCTTAGGTCAAAAAGTCTACCTTGATCAGATTAGACATGGAGTCGAAGCCGGGTTATTGAACCTAAAATTGCTAGAGTAGATTTTGGTCGATCATATGGACTAACCCCTGAGGAATTTATCAAAATCCATAAGGGTAAGTCTTGAAAGATGACAACAGGGTTAAAAAAATAAAAAATAAAATATAAAAAAATAATAAATAATAATAAAAAAAAAAGAGGGTAGAGAAGAGAAGAAGAAGAGAGGAGATAAACCTTTCAACCCCAAGATTTTGTCCTGGTACTTTGATGACATCAAAAGATAAGCTTGGGGAGCCTCTAACCACGCCACCAGGCACAACTCGGATCATTGCGTGCTCAAGCTAAGCGAGAACCATAAAAGGTAAGCAAAAGGCTAGCTTGGGGAGGACTCCAAGAAAGGTAACTTGTATCTCACATTTTGATCATATTCTCTATCTTATGAAATGATGAGTTACACTAAAAAGACAAATTTCATTCCTATATATATGAGCTATGAAAATGTTTAGATTTATTCCCTTGTTGAAATGATGAATAGTTGCTCTATCTTATGCTTTGCCTGTGCCTAGTTTATAATTCGAATTTCTCTAAAGTTTGGATTTAGTGGCTAATTCTAAAAACTCATCCCTAAAAATCTGATTCATGTGGGTTGCATAGGCTCTATCCGGTCTAAGTTGTTGCCAAATATGATATGGTACAAATGGATTTGCTATGACTTCGTCCAAAAGAGAAACTTGACATCCGAGAATCTACTTTGAAAAAGAGAAATGATGTGGGCTATGCTAAAAAAAAGAGAGAAAAAAAATGATGAGATGAAAAATGGACAAGTGTCCGAGGGCGAGTAGAGCCCACATCTCTAAAAAAAAAAAAAAAAAGAAAGAAAGAGAAAAAAAAAAGAAAAAGAGAAAAGAGAGGAAATAAAAGACAAAGTCTAGGGCGAAAGCAGAGCCCACCTCTCCAAAAAAAAAAAAATTATTATTATATAGCAATAAAGCCCATGCTTTCTCAAAGAAAAATAAAATAAATAATATTATCTAAATAAAATCCCGGATAAAAAGTTGATCAAAAGGATGAATGATAAGCACCTCTGTTATAACCATTCTATCTGGCAACCGCCCAAGGCTTTGAGAAAAGCTAGAAAGCCCCGCTCTGATGAAAGGTAATAAAGGGTGGAAAAAAAATGTGCCATTTTATTCAAACTCTAGTAGAAAATCTTATTATAACCCCTCGCACTTGTAAAACGTAATCGGCATAGTAGCAACTCCTGATCAACAACCAAGTACTTATCTCTTTTGCTCGAGGGCGCACAAAGGGTAAGCTTGGGGAGTTTGTTGACGGTAACCAATGACACATTTTACCCGTCAACTTACTACCATAAAGGGAGTAAAATTAAACCTTTTATACTCATATACTTTTATCACTAATAAATTCCACTTGTAGGGGAGGCGGTTCGTGCACTTTCCAAACGGGGTTTCCCGCCCTGCGTTGGTCGGTTTGCGCATACAAGGAAGGTTTACCAGGTCGGTTTTGGTGTAAATTAGCACTTAGGCCCCTCCTCCAAGTGTATAAGTAGGCCCCCTCTCTCCCTCTCTCAACACACACCATTTGGAGCCTCCTCACTTTCTACTCCTCTTCTCCTCTCCTCTCTACTCCTCTACTTCTCTAGTTCTTTTAGTCTTTAGTAGTATTTGGAGCAAGGCTAAGCTTCATTGGAGAGCTTGTACCTGGGGAGAAGGAATATTCGGTATGAATACATTTATGGTTTATCCTCAAGTCTTGATCTCATATGCTTGTGCAATAGAGCTAGAGTATTTACATGTTATATTCTTGACATGTGGTTCTCGATATGATCATGATAGAAGAACTAGACTATAGTTCCTATGTTGTGGTTAGTCGTATAGAACTTAGGGCCTAACCATTCATGCCATGTATTTGAGTAGAGTAAGAGTTGTGCCGAGGTGGCGGTTCGTTGTGTCCTTCGGGGCTTGCTCGTGTCCTATTCCGGCCCATCCCGTAGGGTGGGGGCCATGGGGGCCATGGGTAGTGTCTTGGTATGCGGACGTGGTGTCCGGATGCCGGTATCCTTCGAATATGAGTGCATCTCACGGTTGAGGGGGGTAGGCGGCTTGGTCGTGACAAGCCTTGTCCGTCCCCTTGAAATCCCCACGTTCGTGTGTGTCTTTGTAGGAGTTCGTAAATGCCTTCCTTCAGGGCGGATGCTCCCCGAGGTCTCCCCGTCCATCTCACTCTCAGCCTAAAACTCTAGTCATCTATGTGTTCATGATTATTAACTTGTTCTTTGCACAACTACTTTAGAATGCCTGCTCCCACTTAGGAATATTCTTTATTCTTTATTTTCCTTTTATCCTTGAGGTTGGCCCAAGTGTGTGTCACACTATCTTAAACTATCATGACTTACCCCCTCAGTATTGAGTATTGGTCAACCGCATAGACATGTCATCTTGTTCATGCCCCCGCTAGAGTCCTACACCATGCCTTCCTTTGGGAAAATATAAATAATGATACCCCCGAATACTTCCGGTGAAATGCTACAATGATAGATCCGTGCGCTTTTGGGATGAATATCTAAGATGGCAAGATCTATCCCGTTGACAATCCCTTACGGATCACCGACATGGTGGTTTCTTGGGGAATGTCACGCGATTTCATTCGACGCTTTTATTGGGGATGGGTTTTATACCTTCTTTTTGATTGCGTTAAGAAATGCAAATGATGGGTCTTCCGCAACAAGCAAGATGAAGACGGGTTGGTGACAAGAAACAAGGCAAGATTGGTCGCTCAAGGTTTCACTCAAGTAGAGGGCTTGGACTTTGATGAGACATATGCACCAGTGGCAAGACTAGAGGCAATTCGCATTCTTCTAGCCTTTGCTGCCCGTCATGACTTCAAATTGTACCAAATGGATGTCAAGAGTGCATTCCTCAATGGTCCACTACAAGAGGAGGTGTATGTTGAGCAACCACCCGGTTTTGAAGACCCCAAGTTTCCCAACCACGTCTACAAGCTCCATAAGGCGCTCTATGGGCTTAAGCAAGCACCTAGAGCATGGTATGAATGCCTTAAGGATTTCTTGCTCAAACAAGGCTTTGAAATAGGCAAAGCTGATCCTACTCTCTTCACTCATAAAGTTAGCAATGATATCTTTGTATGCCAAATATATGTCGATGACATAATATTTGGTAGCACTAACAATATGTATGTTGAGCAATTTAGTAGGACAATGACCAAGAGATTTGAGATGTCCATGATGGGTGGGCTAAAGTACTTCCTCGGGTTTCAAGTCAAGCAAATGGAGGAAGGGACATTCATATGCCAAACCAAGTACACCCATGACATGCTAAAGAAGTTTGATATGGCTAAGGCAAAGCCAATCAACACTCCAATGCCAAGCAATGGACATCTTGATCTTGATGAGAAGGGTCCAGCCGTGGACATGAAGGTATATCGCTCCATGATTGGATCCTTGCTTTTCCTTTGTGCATCTAGGCCAGACATAATGCTTAGTGTGTGTATGTGTGCTCGTTTTCAAGCCAATCCAAAGAAATGTCATGATACAGCTGTTAAGAGAATCTTGAGATATTTAGTACTCACTCCTAACCTTGGCTTGTGGTATCCCAAGGGCTCTAAGTTCAATCTACTTGGCTATTCAGATTCTGACTATGCCGGTTGCAAAGTAGATAGAAAAAGCACTTCGGGGACGTGTCAATTCCTTGGACGGTCCCTAGTGTCTTGGAGCTCTAAGAAGCAAAATTGTGTAGCCCTTTCCACCGCCGAGGCCGAGTATGTTGCAGCCGGTGCATGCTGTGCTCAATTACTTTGGATGAAGCAAACCTTAAAGGATTACGGATGTCATTTCATAAAGATACCTCTTCTTTGTGACAACGAGAGTGCCATCAAACTCGCAAATAACTCGGTAGCACACTCTAGAACAAAACACATAGACATCCGTCATCACTTCTTGAGAGACCACGAACTTAAAGGAGATATCACAATTCACCATGTGAGCACCGAAAAGCAACTAGCCGATATCTTCACCAAGCCTCTCGATGAGTCAAGGTTTTGTGCTTTGCGTAGTGAGCTAAACATTCTCGATTCTCGTAACTTGGTTTGAATTCCAGCACACATGCAATCTGTTTGAGACACTAGATCGACATAGGAAAAGTTTGTGAAAACTTACATATTGTGTTTCAAAAAGGATTTCAAATTCTAATCCGAGATTCAATGCCATTGTTCTGTCTTGATGATCCGGCCCCTGCAATGAATTTTGGTGTCTCTGTGATCAAGTTTGAGGAGAAATAAGTCAAAAGTGGAAATATATATGCGGGGCAAGCAAAATTTGAGCGGCAATGCCGCGTGTCCTCGCGGGGGCAATAAATGCGGCGGCACGCAGCGATTGCCCAGCGCCCTAGGGTTACCATACTGCGTCTGTCCGAACCGGTACCGAGCCAAATGTTTTTCCTCTTTCCTTTTCTACCCCTAGCTCGCCTCGGTCTTCTTTCCTTCTCCTCCGCCCGACTCTCCCTCGCGCTCACTCTCTCACGCGCGAAGGACAGGGCCGCCACCGTCGCCCCACGCTCATTTGCCGCCCAGGCCGCCGCCGCCCAAAGAAGTGCCGTGTGCGCCCGTCGCCGCCATCTTCCTCGTCTCCGGCCGCCCCCTGCTCCCTCTCCCCGAGCAGCTTCTCTTCTCTTCCCTTCACTCCACGTGCTAAGGTAAACCTAACCCTAACTATGGAGAACTTGCCCGATCTATGCTTGGTGTTGAAATTGCTCATGGATTTGTGTTGATTCATAGTATATGAACTGTAGGAAAGTGGTTTGGTAGAATGGAATCGAAAAATTTCGTGTTTCAATTACTTAGGTGATTTAGGGGAGGCACGGCATTGCCGCCCCCAAATGAAACTTTGTTGGGAATATGCCCTAGAGATAATCACAGAGATGATTGAATCACCTTGTATCCATGATATATTATGTGTTCATGAATATCCACTAAAGACAACTTGTATCGATTGGCAATTATGTGAATTGTTTGTGAGACTCTTTACTTGTATGGTTATTCTCATGAATTGTCCTCGGTCGGAGTTCATGTGAGGACACACATGAATATTAGATCAACACACATATTAGTTGATGACTATGTTTCACAAGTCATAGACATGGAGATGTCAAACTAATAGTGTGGGCACATGTATGACATGGGGCTGGATAGACCCGACATGAGATGTTATTATTGTCTCTTTACACATCATGTACGTTATGTCCTTAGACCTGAGATTGTCATATGTACTCAAGATGTGAAACGACATACTTAGGGACTATCAAACGCTACTCCGTAATTGGGTAGCTATAAAGGTGGTCTTCGGGTTTGTCAGGAAGCATGCTGTGAGGCATAGTCAATCAAGATGGAATTGCCCCTCTCCATGAGAGAGAGAGAGAGATATCATTGGACCACTCGATTGATTGGATCAAGAAATGCATGGCCGTGCTTGGGTTAAACGTTAACCCACGAGGTGGACCAAATATCGTGTGGCAAGGGAATAACATGTATGTGAGTTTGTGGTGGTTCGTCTGATATGATCATTGCGTACACATGGGAGTTGACACGTCTTGCTAGAGACCGCTATCAGCTATTGGTCGAGTAGGAGTACTCGGGCCATGTCTATGTGTGCGTGAGCCCATAGGGTCGCATGCTTAAAGGGAAGCAGACCTAATTCGGATCTGATCCAATTAGACGAGGCTTAGGGTTACTAATGGGCCTCTAGCTCGGGAGCCTGTTAGGGACGCCTATATATATGAGGTGGGCGCGGGGCTAGGTCAAGCCACGCCACTTTGGCAGCCGTCGCCGCCCACGCCCTCGCCTCTTGCTCCTCGCGGACCTAGCAGTCCGGAGGCGCATCGCTTCCTCCCTGTACGTGTGGGATACCTCGGAGGTGCTGCATCCGGAGCACAAGGGCGAACCGCACGCGGAGGACGGACGCGAGCAATCGCGACGGGTAATCGCCGCTACGCCGCACATCTTCGCCGAGGGTCGACACTTCCGCCGCACCTCGCGCGTCTAGTGGTAATCCCGTGATCTATAACTAGCGTAGATCCTTGGTTTATGGGTAGAAAATTTTGTTTTCTCGGCTAGCGTAGCGATCCCATATTCCTTCGGTGGTATCGAGCCATAGCTGCGTCGTTATAGATTCGGATGTGTGCATATGGTGATATGCGTGGTTGTAGATGAGTTTTTGATCGCGGTTCGTGATCTTACCGCCCGGGTCTTGTTCGATCTACTCCCTACCGGTCGAAATTCTGCCATCGGAGTTAAGTGATACATGTAAATCCAGTCATGGCAAGTTTGAGATCAATATGATTGATCGAATCGGACTAAGGTCATGATCGGGCACATGCGCGCGCTGGCGGTGGCAGATTTGGATCTTCTACCGATCACCGGGATGCACAATACCGAAACCATGGTGTGCAGTCTGCCGGCTATAACTTTTGATCCGTAACTCCGATGGAGGCGATTCTTAAGCGACTGTAATTTGACTGCGAAAAATGGCTTGGAAAATAGGTTTTTCGCCCCTGCAAGATTAGATGTCGAATCGCCTAATCCTGTTTTGCAGATTTATGTGACTGGTATGGCCTTTATGTGTATGAGATGCATGTATGTAATTAATTCATGACTTGCATGTCGTGAGGATGACAATATGGCTGGAGCCACTGATATATTGTCCACTTAATGTAATGGCCTGCGTGCCAAAATTGTGATGATCACGCAAATGTAATTGTTATTTATTTCTGCGCTAGTATAGACTAGTCTTGGCAGATTCATCACTGGAGGATGGCATACATGGATCATGGAGATGGAGATCATCATGATGAACAGTTCATTGGAGATGGAGATCCCCAAAGTGATAAAAGGCCATACCAAGTCACAACTGTTTAATGTCATTCTTATCGTGTTCTACTTTCACGCGCGCGATTATGTTTTTGTCTACATACGAAAGTGAAGTAGAATGATCCCTTGGAAAATGTTTTAAGTTTTGATGCTCCCCCAAACCTTGCACTGTCACAAGTCTTGTACAATCGGTGGTGGGTCTATGAAATTAGGGAGTGATTGGTTGCCCGCACCAACCGGTACAAAAGGGCCATTCAGGGCTCATTTGGTACCGGAAGCGCGCTTTGGTTCCCGACTAGTATCGTTTTCCCCGCATCCACTGCTCGTTGGAGCATGGCTTCATGCGGCAAAATGGGAAGCTCAAATCGAGCTTCCCATCTCAGCCGGGACGACACAGTACTACCTAGGCAGACGACGCTATCCTCCTTGATGCAGGTAGAGGATAAGGTCACCCCTCACCTTCCCAAAGCAAACCGTTGGTGGCGGAGGTCGGAGGTGAGGTGGACGAGCGTCCGCTGTCGTCGGCGACCGTCGCGGTGGAGCCCGTGCTCGATGGAGTCCGCCGCGAGGAGTCAACGACGCCAAGAAACCCCGGCAGCCGCGGGCGCGCATCTTCCCGGCGTCGCCGACGCCGCCCGCCGCCGCGGACGCCGACTCACCGTGGGCACGCCATCCATGCCGCCTTCCCTGACTTCTGCGCCCGCCGCCGCTCGCGCTCGCCGGCATCCACGCCTCGGCCGTCTTTGGCGGCCCCGCCGTGCGGACCAACCAGGAGGCCGACCGATGGACCTCGACGCCGACGCCCGACGTCCGCGGAGGACCCTCGAGGGCAGCCGAGGGGCCACGCGGACGCACGCCGCGCCGCCGGCGGCCGTCCGGCTCGCCGTCTCCGTCCGCTGGAGCCACCCGGCGCGTGGCGTCACCGACGCCGGGCGTCTCACTCGCCGGTGGCTGCCCGGACTTCCGCTCCCTCACCCCGTGGATGTTCCGCGGTGACGACGCTGGGCTTCGCCGAGATGGCCGCCGAGTGCCACTCGCCGAGCGCCTTGACATCACCGGCCGCCCAATGATCACGAACAAGGGGCCTCGTCGCTCGGTCCGGCTGCCCGCAACTCAAGTCGCCACCATCGAGGGTTTGAACATCTCTCGATGCCGCGATTGGGTACAATGGCAAGTCAATCAAAGACCTCACCCTTGCTCGCCTATCTGGCCGTTGGTGAGAGGGGATTTTGGGTAATGGCCAATGCCCCGGCTTGCGTAAGCTCGTGTGTATGATCGCGTCGCCTCCTGCCTCGACTCATGAATCTTGCTCTTGCATCCGCCGCCAAGGTCAGCCCAAGTTTGAAGCTTGTTAACCTCAAGAAGTGCAGCAAGGGTCTCGTATGCATGTCTCAAGGAATTTGCGTAATCGCCTAAGGCCCCGGAGAATTTGCAAGAAGTAGGCGGGCAAGCCGAGCTCTCGCCGCGTCGTCGGCCAAGCTAGAACATTTCGAAAGCACGACCGCCGGTAACCTCACCAAAACCATACCTAGGTGCCGGTGCGGTAAACCAAACACGAAGCGTGTATCACATGATACATCAAAGTTATACACGCAGCAACCAAACAAACTCATAGTCACCACTGTATGCTTTCGATTTGGCAACCAAACAAACCCCTTGTATGGTTTTATTTCAGTTCGACCAGCAGCCCGGATGACCCCTTGGTCCCGGCTCGGGTTGGCTTGGGCAACCAATCACCCCCCTTAGGGTACCACCGGTTTTCCTTGACTAGACGAGTTCGTATCGGATACTTACTGCGGGAGGTTTGGTTACTTGAACAAGATCATCCTAACGGTTAGGGATCTTAGAGCATGGTAGGTTGGCGTGAGCATAGAGATGCTGCCCAACAACAAGAGTCATATGTGATATGATTAGCAAAGAGTTGCTTACCGATCTACCATGTCTTCTAGTGGTGATGCTAAAGCTCACTAGTTGACTTGTTAGTTGTGGGTCTTGAATCACTAAGTTTCAATTGAGGGATATTGATTTTAGTGGGAGTACATTCAATTAAATGTTAATTTGTTTTTACTCTATCTTGGATACATTGTCATAGTATTTTGCATTATTTCATTTGTAGATAAATGGCGCCTAACAATCAACCATTTACTTTGCGCTCGGTTCTTGAGAAAAGATAAGTTGAATGGAACAAATTATGCGGATTGGATCCGTAACTCGGGAATTGTTCTCGGGTCGAGAAAAAGGAAGATGTTCTAGACAATCCCTTACCGTAAGAGCTCGCGATAATGCACCTACTGGCCGAGAAAAACACTTACAAGAAAGCATGTGATGCTGATCTTGAAGTGAGTTGCCTAATGCTTGCTAGCATGGAACCCGATCTGCAGATGCGCTTTGATAACAATCATGCAAATAAGACGATATGATCGTGGCGCCGAGGATATGTTCCAAACTCAAGCTAGAACCGAAAAGGTTCAATGTCTCAAAGGCTCTTGTTGAGAGCAAGCTAGCGTAAAGCGCGCGGCGGCTTGGACCACACGTAATCAAGATGGTTGGTTACACTCAGAGATTGGAGAAGCTAGGCTTCCCAATTGGCCCGAAGTTGGCTAATGATTTCATTCTTGCATCTCCGCCTAGCTATGGGAATTTCATCTCGAACTACCATATGCATGGGGGCGTAGAAGGGCTTGACTCGAATTGTGTGGCATGCTTAAGATAGCAAAGGCCGACATCAAGAAAGGTGCTGGCAGCAGCCATGTGATGGCGGTCCAAAACAAGCCTAATTTTAAGAAAAGGGGCAATCCTCATTGGAGGAAAAAGAAGGAAAAGGCTAAAGGTGAGACCTCTAAGCCAAAGCCATCCGAGCCCAAAATTTGGACCAACTACGATTCTCGAGTGCTTTCAATGTCATAAGAAGGGTCACCGAAAAGAAACCGCAAAGAGTACTTAGCATCCTTGAAGGATAGCGGTGGTAAAGGTACTCCCCGCCGCTTGTACACTTGTTGTTTATGTTACGTACATATTTCTCGCTGATTCTTATATTAATTCTTGGGTATTTGATATCGGATCGGTTGCTCATATTTGCAATACGATGCAGGGGAATGATAAGAAGTAGAAGCGTTGGAAAGGGTGAAGTTGACTTCCGCGTGGGCAATAATGCAAGAGTTGCTGCTCTGAGCGTCGGGACGATGCAACTCCACCTCCCGTCAGGATTTATTTTGGAATTGAATAATTGTTATTTTGTTCCTAGTTTAAGTTGAAACATTGTGTCACCTTCATATTTGATGAAGGATGGTTATTCTTTTAAGAGTGAAAACAATGGTTGTGTGATCTCTAAAGATGGCATGTTTGTGGCTTTTGCATCCATTGTGAATGGGTTATTTATTTTAAATCTTGATGATGCACCTGTTTGTAATATAACTGCTAAAAGGCCTCGGCTTAATGAGTTAAGTCCTACCTATATGTGGCATTGTCGTTTAGGTCATATAAGTGAAAATCGCATGAAGAGGCTCCATTCGATGGGCTTCTATCTTCGTTTGATTTTTGAATCATACGAGACATGTGAGGCTTGCCTTCTAGGCAAAATGACCAAGGCGCCTTTCACGTGTTTTTTCGAGAGGGCAGCAGACTTATTGGAACTTGTACATACCGATGTATGCGGACCAATGAGTACGGCATGGCTAGAGGCGGATTCCAATACTTTATTTACTTTCAATCGATGATTTTAGTAGATATGGCTATGTCTACTTAATGAAGCATAAGTCCGAGACTTTTGAAAAGTTCAAAGAGTTTCGAATGAAGTAGAGAATCAACGTGGCAAGAAAATCAAGGCCTTACGATCCGATCGTGGAGGCAAATATTTGAGTCACGAATTTAGCAATCATCTAAAGAGTTACGGAATTGTTCCACGACTTACGCCGCTGGAACACCTCGTAGAAACGGTGTGTCTAAGCAATGTAACCGACTTTGTTGGACATGGTTCAATCTATGATGAGCCAGTCGGACCTACCATTATCGTTTTGGGGATACGCTCTAGAAACAGCCGCTTTCACATTAAATAGGTAGGGTATTACTTTTACAACCGATCAGAGGGCAAAGTGTTTGTTGCTTGAAATGGTGTTTTCTTAGAGAAAGAGTTTCTTAAAAGAGACAAGAGTGGACAAAAGGTGTATCTTGAAGAAGTTCAAGATGAGCCAATAGGTCAAGACTCTACGAGTGATGCTAGTGTAGCGAACAAGTTGAGATACCGTGGCAAAGGTAACACCACCACTACCACGAAAGATCAGCTAGACTCCGTGAGTTACATGGGGATGTGTTATTGTTAGACGATGACGAACCTATGACATATGCGGAAGCAATGATGGACCCAGATTCCGAGAAATGGCAAAGTGCCATGAGATTCGAGATAGATTCCATGGGAAACAATCAAGTTTGGAACTTGGTTGACCCGCTTGATGGGGTTAGACCTATTGAGTGCAAATGGATCTATAAAAGAAAAAGGGATATGGATGGAAATGTTCACGTCTATAAAGCTCGACTTGTCGCAAAAGGGTTTTCGGCAAGTTCAAGGAGTTGACTACTGACGAGACATTCTCGCCGATAGCGATGCTTAAATCTATCCCATCATTCTAGCAATCACTGCTCATTTTGATTATGAGATATGGCGGATGGATGTTAAAACAGCCTTTCTAAATGGAAATTTGGAAGAGGACGTGTATATGATACGACCCGAAGGTTTTGTTGATCCTAAGAATGCTAGAAAAATATGCAAGCTTAAGAAATCCATTTATGGGTTAAAGCAAGCATCTCGGAGTTGGAACATTCGCTTTTGATGAAGAGGTCAAAGCTCTTGGCTTTCGTCGAGAATGAAGAAGAACCTTGTGTATACAAGAAGGGAAGTGGGAGCGCTGTTGTGTTTCTAATCTTGTATGTGGATGACATATCGTTGATTGGGAATGACATTCCAATGTTGCAATCCGTGAAGACTTCACCGAATAATATATTTTCTATGAAGGATTTGGGAGAAGCAAAATTACATTTTGGGCATAAAGATCTATAGAGATAGATCAAAGAGGCTAATAGGATTAAGCCAAGATACGCACATTGACAAGGTGTTGAAACGGTTCAACATGGAACGATCTAAGAAAGGGTTCCTACCTATGTCACATGGTATGCGTTTTAGCAAGAAGCGGCGTCCTTCGATCGGCGATGAGCGAGAGCGCATGAGTAAGGTTCCATATGCTTCAGCCAATTGGTTCCATCATGTATGCCATGATATGTACACGCCCGATGTCTCATATGCTCTAAGTGTTTGCGAAGCGGTACCAAAGTCGAACCGGTGAGAGTCATCGGACACTTGTTAAAAACATTCTTAAGTACTTGAGAAGGACTAAAGATGTGTTCCTAGTCTATGGAGGTGAGGAGGAGCTCGTTGTAAATTGTTACACCGACGCTAGTTTCCAAATCCGACACGATGATTCACAATCTCAATCGGGATATTTGTTCACAATAAATGGTGGTGGTCTTTGTCGGTTGGAAAAGTTCCAAGCGAGAAACGGTGACCGATTCTACAGCCAGGTCGAGTACATAGCAGCTTCTTTTGCAAAGGAAGGTGTTTGGATGAGGAAGTTCCTCATTGAGCTTGGTGTGTTTCCAATGCAAGCGGCCCATTGAACCTTCATTGTGACAATAGTGGCGCAATTGCACGTGCTAAGGAGCCGAGGGATCACCATAAGAACAAACATGTACTACGGAAATTTCACCTCATCCGAGAGTTCATCAAACGGGGTGAGATCAAGATATGCAAGATACATACAGATTTGAATGTTGCGAGATCCTTTGACAAAACTCTTCCACGCCTAAGCATGAGGCGCACATGAGAGATATGGGTATTAGATATCTTCAAGATTAACTCAAGTGCAAGTGGGAGATTGTTGGGAATATGCCCTAGAGATAATCATAGAGATGATTGTATCACCTTGTATCCATGATATATTATGTGTTCATGAATACCCATTAAAGACAACTTGTATCGATTGGCAATTATGTGAATTGTTTGTGAGACTCTTTACTTGTATGGTTATTCCAGTAATTGTCCTCGGTCGGAGTTCATGTGAGGACACACATGAATATTAGATCAGCACACATATTAGTTGATGACTATGTTTCACAAGTCATAGACATGGAGATGTCAAACTAATAGTGTGGGCACATGTATGACATGGGGTTTGGATAGACCCGACATGAGATGTTATTATTGTCTCTTTACACATCATGTACGTTATGTCCTTAGACACCGAGATTGTCGTATGTACTCAAGATGTGAAACGACATACTTAGGGACTATCAAACGCTACTCGTGAATCGGGTAGCTATAAAGGTGGTCTTCGGGTTTGTCGGGAAGCATGCCGTGAGGCATAGTCAATCAAGATGGAATTGCCCTCTCCATGAGAGAGAGAGAGATCAATGGACCACTCGATTGATTGGATCAAGAAATGCATGGCCGTGCTTGGGTTAAACGTTAACCCACGAGGTGGACCAAATATCGTGGTGGCAAGGGAATAACATGTATGTGAGTTTGTGGTGGTTCGTCCCGATATGATCATTGCGCATACATGGGAGTTGACACGTCTTGCTAGAGGCCGCTATCGGCTATTGGTCGAGTAGGAGTACTGGGGCCATGTCTATGTGTGCGTGAGCCCATAGGGTCGCACGCTTAAAGGGAAGGAGGCCTAATTCGGATCTCGATCCAATTAGACGAGGCTTAGGGTTACTAATGGGCCTCCCGGCTCGGGGAGCCCGTTAGGGACGCCTATATATGAGGTGGGCGCGGGGCTAGGTCAAGCCACGCCACTTTGCCCGCCGCCCACGCCCTCGCCTCTTGCTCCTCGCGGACCTAGCAGTCCGAGGCGCATCGCTCCTCCCCGCACGTATGGGATACCTCGGAGGTGCTTGCATCTGAGCCGTGGGGGATCACTCCCGCCCCTTAGCCTTCGCTCCCGAAGGCAGGAAGGGGCGAGGGTTTCCCACGATGAGTCGGGAACACGATAGGGAGGCGGGGCGACCCCCGGCCTTCGCGGACCTTCGCCGGGGTTCCGAAGGGCGGGGCGACGTCGGTCGGTCGGAGCCTCCGCGGGAGGGATAAAGCAACTAGTGGAGCGTGGCGTAGATGTGGTAAAAAAGGAGTAAATGGCACTTAAATCGGCCAACAACCGATCCCTTCTCAATGCCTGCACTCCGGGTATTTATAGGAATACCCGGGGGGTCGAGGGGCGATTTACAATTTGGTACATGGTAGGTATGTGACTAGGCGCTTATAACCGGGCCCTCACGGGGGCAAGCATGTAACTAAATAAAGTGCGGGGGCAATTCGAAATCCCGACGGGGCCGCTCGTCTCTCGCGAGTTGTAGGGTTCCTTGCCCTAGCCGCCGGGCGGCGTTCTCGCGGAGGGTCGCATGCGGAGGGCTCTCCCCTCGTGGCCCTTCTATTCGCGGACCCGGCCCATCGGTCGCCGAGGCAACCCCGCCGGTTGCTCTTTCATGCGGAGGGTCTTCCTCCCCTTGGCGATCCACCGGGTGGAGCGAAGCCTCGCCGGCCGAGTTGTTGCGGAGAGTCCCTCGCTCGTTGGCCCTGCAAGACTTAGCTTTTTGTGAGTAGAGTAGGTTTTGCTCGGATCACGTGGTTGGTTGATTTGGTTGAGGCGCGGATTGGGGTGCCCGTGTTTGTTCATGGTGTACGGATGCCGCTCGTTTGCTCGGGCCGGATGGATCGGAGGGCCGGGTGTTGTTTTGGGATCCGGGCCGCGATCTTTGGGGTTGCGCTTAGATCGCACGCGCGGCCCTCCTCAGCCCCGGGCTATAAATATGTGTTGTTGGTGGAGTTAGGGTTTGTGCTTTCCTCTCGCTTTCACGCTTTCGCTCTTGCCTTTCGCCTTTACGCTCCTGCTTTCCTGCTGCTTCGCTGCTGCGACTCCGTGTTCCTCTTAGCGGAGGTTCCCTTCCTTGGTCGTCTTTTAGGCTCGCCTTCGTTTTGCTCCCGCGTAGCTTTGATGGCGCGCGTTAAGGAGACTGCGAGGCCGAAACCCATTGTGGAAAGCTTCGAGCTGCCTTCGAGCAAGTGCACAGAGAAATCTCTGAAGAAGCTACAGAAGGAGTTCAAGTGGTTTGGGGCCAAGAGGTTCCGCCCGCGGAGGGGGGAGACGGTGCCCGCCGAGAAGGATGGCGAGGTGGTGGTCTTTGTGGAGTTTTTTTTCGGGCCTCCGCTTTCGGCGGAGCTCGTCTTTGGGGTTCTCGCGGAGGTGGAACCTCCGCTCATCACCGACCGCCTCCCCGCTTCCCCCGGCTGGCCACTTATGTGTGGGCCCGCCGGCTCATTGAGCTAGAGCCATCGGTGGGCTAAGCTCGCCGGTCATACGGTTGCACACCAGCCTCGCACCGTCAAAGTGACGGACGCGGAGGTCTTTCGATCCCGGGGGTGTGCACCTTTATCCCTCTGAGTGGGGTGGAGGCTCCTGCCCGGCGCAATGAACAAGTGGGCCGCGACCGGCTGGACCACCGTTCTATTACAAGATCGAGGACGCGGAGGGGCTCGTCGGTACTCTGACGACCGTGTCCGTGGCGAAGGTGAAGCCGGTGAAGACGGACGCGGCGCGGCGGGAGTTGGAGGCGTTGCGGTTGATGGCACCACACGTTTGCGTGCGTGATCTTGTGGAGGAATTTGCGGGGGTCAATATCTCGCCCTTGTGGCGGGGCGAGACCTTCGTCGAGGTCCGGGACTCGGAGGTCTATGCCCCCAAGGGCTTGAAGGCCTTGGAGCTTGACTTGGTGGAGGCGTGGCCGGAGCCGGGCGGAGGCGGGCGGGAGAGGACCACGACGAAGTTTGGCCGGCTCATCATGGCGGAGGCCGCCGGTCGCCGAGGTTCTCATTGGCAAGCCGGGAGGGCCCGTAGATCCGAGGATTCGGGCGAGCCTCGCGGATCGGCACCGTGTCAATCGTGTGTACGATCTGCTGGGCGTCGCCTATGATGACTGGCCGACGGAGGCCGATGCCGACGCGATGGATGCCGGGGAAGCCGGAAGAGGGGGTCCGCAACTCGAGCAAGCGGGGCGGTCGCCGGAGCCCCCGCCAAGAGGGGGGCGTCGGACGTCGCCACCGCGGCGCCGGCCGGAGCAAGCGTGCTCTTCGGCGGGTGCGGCCGGGGCTCGGACGGCGGACCTCGACCGCTTCATGATTTCGGCGACGCGAGGAGGATGAGGAGGCGGAGGAGGAGACAGGGCGGTGGTGGTGGGCGATGGTGAGGAGTCGGCCGGAGGGCGGCTCCGATGAGGAGGAGGAGCGCCCGGGGGTGGCGACGGGCCCTCCGATGAGGGCGAGGGGAGCGACGACGGCGGCGAGGAGGGCGCCGAGAAGAGAGCCGCCGGCGGGGGTGGTGCTGTGGCTGCGCTCCACATGAGCACGCGGCAGCCCCGCCCTTACCGGGCGGTGTGACGAGCCGACCAATTTATAAGAAATCAAGTATAATTCGCAATTACCGAAGCAATCACAGTCTACACTTGAGTCCATATAAACCCGGTATTTCGGAAATCTCAGAGTGATTTCAAACTCATCAACATACAACAAGGATCGTTGAGCTCAGTAGTTCAAATCCGCAGGTATCTTAAACCAAATTCAATATATATTAATCAGAGTGCGGTGTACACATTTGTTTACAAAGTAGTTTAGAGTGCGGAAGCAATAGCTTTCAAAAACAAGATAGTTGTCCAGCGGAAATAAAATAAGATAGTGCCAACATAGTGTCAACCCTGGAATAGCATGAGATAGGGAAATACGGAGATTGCCATGCCCTAGGCATTATTCTTCACCACAAAGAACACACAACGGCTTGAAACATGCTAGACGGAGTCACCCCGCAACATCGGGAATTAACCCGTGAGTACTCAATTGTACTCATAAGACTTACCCGTCACGAAACCGTAAAATAAGGAAAAGACTCCAAGGATCATGCTTGGCTTTATCCGAGTCGGGTGACTCACATTTAATTTCGAAAAATAAGGTTGATTAGTGAGCCTACACATACTACTTAAATTCTTCCAAGTTAAAAGGTTATTTATTATATACATAACCATAGATCCCGTATAGTCAAGGTTAAAGACATATGCTCAGTAATATAAATAACAAAGATAAGTAACTTGATCAATATTTTAACAGCAGCACCATGATAAATATAACACATATTGTGATATTAAGACTACATTGCCGTGGAGGTATCCCGGGTTCTCACTATCCAGGAGAGATGGCGATTCGAATCGATTGCAAACCAGCTGGCGAATACCCTGACACACACCAGGTCTACGTCATGACTGCAGACCCGATCACTCTACAAGGTGTTACGGGACGTAAAAGTCTCGGTCTTGCCGGCTACCCCCTCCTTCTCGGGTACCAAGTGAGCGTGCAACGAGACCGACATCATCGTGCGCATCTTCTTGTACCCAATAATAACCCTCTGCAACCAACGCCAAAGGAGGAGCGATAAAGCGAGCATGGCCGGCCCCTAACAATCTTGCGAGTTTCGTGGCTCACGACCCAGCGGAGCCTACTATATGCCAGGTACGTTCAACTTCCGACCACAGCCCGACAATGTATGAGTCCTTAATCGATCAGGTGGAAAGGACCACAAAGTCCACCCAATCTCACATGTTTTACTTTCAAGTTCTCAGCATCAGCTTGACAATCACCCATGTGATTGTTCACAACATATCCTCAAGTGACCGCATCACCGCTCATCGCAATCATGATACCGAGCATTAACCTAGACTCGCTAATAGGATAGGGTAACAACTTCAAAGAAGGATTATAATGCATCAACGGTTTCAACCATTCCCTATAATGCATGCAAGAAACATATAAAAGACTCAAGTCAATTAAATTGGAAGAATAGGAAAGGGCAGAATGCTCTGGGGCTTGCCTTCAGAAGAGGGTTAGAAGATGCCTTGGGCACTTCAGCAG
Organism: Hyparrhenia diplandra; assembly: GCA_015847255.1. NCBI lineage: Eukaryota > Viridiplantae > Streptophyta > Magnoliopsida > Poales > Poaceae > Hyparrhenia > Hyparrhenia diplandra. The sequence continues at coordinate 129,625 of JADLZK010006151.1, read as the reverse complement.
CTTGACGATGTGTACTGCTTCTTCTGGAACCTCCTCTTGCTGCTCCTTGATCTCCTCGTGCTCTCTCTTTCGATCCAATATGAATATGTATGCAAGGATAATATTAAGGAATGCATGGTTGATGAGGGATGGATGGATGCACTATGATGTATGATATTAGTAAGTGCATATCTCTTCTGCAGAAATACAATTATAACTACACAAGAAACTCTAATAATCTACATTAAGCAAAATACCCTAACTCTCTAAGCACGGGAAAATGACAGCTAGACATGCTGTTAGTAAAACAGTCACACAGGGAGTTCTATAACTCCAAATGCAGCAAACGAATACTCGTTGGAAAGCTTATGAAATTATCTACAAAACATTCCATACCACCCAGACCTGAATCTGACATTATCAGTCTCGAAAACAGCAAAAACAGAGGCTCTGTTTCAGGGCAACTTGCAACATGCAACTCCTATAACTCTTTAACCAGGCATGCAACTCTTACCAAATTCGACCAGCAAGCAATAAAAGTCACAATCTACCAATTAAACCTACTGGTCAAGCCAAAAAAGATAAACTAATATACATGAAATGACATTTCCTAAATAACACTACACATGCACACTTTAAATATACAAAAGCTAGAATTACACTAATTTACCATAAACACAATACCAGCAAACCAACCATACCAACAGGTTCTAAACATGCGAGGAACACACAATAAAAATACTTATATACATTACCTTCATAAAACATGTATTTCTAAGCTATTTCCCCTGCAACATAAATAAGGTAAATACATAAACACCTCAGGAAATTCTACAAAAATTACCAGAGCATCCTACTGACATAACAAGGCTACCATAAAAATCTTATGATAAGATCATGCATATACTGTCCTACACAAAAATCACTAGGAGACAATAAATCTAGGCATGAAAATACTTTGTACTATGAAAAGTGTCAGACAACAGATTTCTGAGTATGGATAGCTTCTAAGACCTATCAAAAGAAAACATACCAAATCTCACATCCAAAACCCTAGTAATTATTTTTCTACGAATTTCCTAAGAAAGCATGGTAAATAGCACATAAATCAAAAATGGTATTTCCACCACAGAACCTAGGGTCCAACATATTTTTCCCATAATATACATCACAAAACATGAACATTTTGTACAGGGATCACTATTTTATCATGCACCAAAAGAAAGATACACATTTATCTAGTTTCATGGTAATAAATGCAATAAATGTAAATAAATATAAAAACTACCAGAAACTGTCATTTCATATTTTTCTATCATAGATCAGATCATAACAAACACAACAAAATTGGTTTCACTCAATTCCGAGCTAAAATGACCAAGATATGGAATTTACAAGCTATGCATGCAAAACTGAAAAACAGAAATTATAAAGGATATCCCTGCTGACATGTGGGACCCGCTGTCGCGACGACCGAAACAGGGGAGCGGCGCGGGCACGGCGGATCTTCGCCGTCGTTGCATCTCCGGCGAAGGCGAGGGCACCTACGGACTCGTCTCGTCGAGACGAATCGATTGGTGGCCGTTGCGCAGGCTACGGTGGACGGCGGCGCGGTCAACGACGAAAGGCGGCGGATGGCGGCGCTGCATGTCGGCGTTCTCGCCGGTTCTGGTGACGAGGTGGCCGGGCGAGGCGAGCACGAGGTGCAGGGGATCGAGGCGGGCCGGATCCACTGCTTGGCGGCCAGGGACGGCGAGGCGGCGGTGTTTGACGACGTGCGCGGCGGAGCAGCGTCATGCCGGCGGCGGCGCGGTCGCGTTCCGGTGATGTGGGGCCCCCAAGGCTCCAACGGGCTAGGGTTACACCAGCAGGAGACCAAGGCGGATTCGGGGCGTACGCTGGTTGGACAAGAGGTGGCCGGGCAGGGCTGGCCGCGTGAGCCCGAGCGCGGCGGCGCTCTCCGGCGGACGGCGGCTCGACGGAAACGGCCGATTCGGCCGCTCCGGTACTCGATTCGGGCTGTGGTTCAGTCGCGGAGGTAGAGAGCGAGGTTGCGGTGCTGCATACGCACGGAATCGGGCTCGGGTGCGATGGTTAGCGCGTCGCGCGGCGGCGGAGCTCAGCCGTCGGTTTTCCGGCGACTCGGAAAATCGCGCGATGCACGCATTCTATGGCTCCCTTGGCTCGGCAGCTTGCACCGCAAGGTGGAGGGGGTGATGGCGACGCTGTAGGCGGGGTTTGGGAGGCTGGGGCGCGGGGACGAGCGCGTTGGCCGCGGCGAGCGCTGGTGACGGCAACGGCGACGCTGCGGCTGCTTGCTGCTGCTGCTGTTCGCGTGAGGGGAGAGGGAGAGGGCAGAGGGGTGGCTTGGGAAGCACGGGGCGCGCGGTGCCCTCTTCTACACGGTGCGGCGCTGACAGGATGGCAGAGGCGCAGGCCACGCGTCGTGCGCGGTCGGTGGTGGTCGGCCACGGCGTTTCAGTGACGACAGAAACGAAGGCGTCACTAAAACCTGAAATCCAAACCCTAATCGACCTGTTTTATGCTGTGCCTCGAGATACGTGCCGATTCAGGAAAAACTCTAATTGAAGAAAATGTTCCTCTCAAAATTTTGAGCAAAACACCTGTATAAACTTTTTTTCCTAATTCGGTCTGGATCGAAACTACGATCGATCGAAGCTAAACTACTCCGAGTCAAGGTAAACCCTAATTCCATGCTCAAACCAAACTATTTTTCGACTTTTCGAACACGATCCACCCACTTTCATGAAATGATCATATAACACTTTTGCTCTACACTAAATTACCTACACTTTCCATGAAGGATGCACACACATGCATAAACCCTAGCTAGGACTTTTAAGCAAAACAAGACAAAGCACTCACAAAAGTCAAATCTAGTCAAACCAAGTCAAACTACTCTAATTAAACATAATTAGGGAACATGACCAACATTGACCTTACTCTAAAACATCCTATAAACATCACTAAGAATAAATAAATATTAAACAACTAATTATGCAAGCATTTCATACATAAAATGATAAGACAAAGCATGACAAGCAAATTCAATGCAATTAAACATGCAAATGACATGTATCATTTTATGTGCATAAATGCATATGATCAAATGATGATTATGCTCATGAAATGCTGATGCTAATGACATGCTTAACACCAGGGTGTTACAGGCGGTGCCATGTATGGGCCGAAGGGGCCATTGTGGACGAGCCCTCGGAGGCTCCCGCGGGGAGCGGCAAGTCGTTATGGGGTAGCGGAGGCCCCTCGACCCTGCCGTGCGTCGCGGAGGCCATCGGCATCGATGATGTCGATGTGGAGCTGCACACTGGGGTGGACCTCCCGCGACACCCCCTTCGCCAGTGCCGATGTTGAGCGGCGATTTGTCGGTCGGGTGTTCGACCGAGTGCGCCGCCCGAGGCGGAGCTGGAGGTGGCGAATCGCTCCCTCCCTGAAATCCATGAAGACATGAAGGTGAAGATGGCGGAGCTGCTGGTGCTGCAGCGCCCGCGGCCATCCGCGAGGGGGGGCGGTGGAGCATGAGGATGCGCTTCGGAAGGCCAGCGACGACCTTAAGGAGAGTCGTCGGGAGGTCCGGAAGCATAAGGCGGCCGTCGGGGGCGGGGCAGCCCGTGGGGAGGTGGCGGACCTCAGGGAGGGGGCCAAGGTGCTCCACGGGGAGAACGAGCGGCTTGCGGCGGAGGTGCGGGAGGCTCGCGACGCCCGGAGGAAGGAGGCGGCTGCTTCGGCGTCGAAGCTCAATGAGCTGGAGCTGTCGTGGTATGCGGAGGCGGAGTCGTTTAAGGCGGCGCTGGACGAGTTCTTGGAGGGGGCGGGGGCGGCTCCTTTGGTGACTCTTCCGGGTCCCGATGCTGCACTCGTCGGTGCCTGGATGCGCCACGAGGTTACGGAGCTCAAGAAGGTGATGGTGAGCTCCGCGGTTTCCGGGCGGGCGCGGCGGCGTTGGCGTTGAGGGCGCCCTTCGGGGGCCTGCGGTCGCGAGCACCGGGCCCCGCTCTCTAAGACCCGAAGCGCTCCCTTCCCGAGCGTGGAGGAGGTCAAGGCGGCGGCGGAGGATCAGGACGTGAAGCGCTTCACCACGGCCTTCATTAAGCGCTTTTGGTATGAAGGGGGGGGAGCTTGCGGCCGGGCCTTGCGAGCCAACCTTGCCAAGAAGGTAAGCTTTCTTTTCTCATTTGCTGCTTTTAGCCTCCGCTTTGTTTTCTTTACCGCGACTTACGCGGCATTGTGTTGACGCAGGCTACCGCCGTTGCTGCTTTGGGGGCCTCGCAGATGCCGGACGGGTTGGGGTGCCAGGGTCGCTCCACAGCGGTCCCGCGCGCCTCGCGCGGTGAAGACTCATCCGTGGCTCCGGTCCCGTGACTCTGTTCCTGCCCGGGTGCCTCGACTCCTCGCCCTGCGCCCGCCGACGCCTCGACCTCCGCAATCCCTTCGGAGGCTTCCCTTCCCTGGCGGAACTGTGGACGACGAACCCGGGCGATCTTTGCCAGAGCTCGATCTTGAGAGGTGGAATAGGGCTCCGATAGGGATATCCTAGGTCCTTTTGTAGAGGAATGATACGCTTGTAGATTGTTAGGTTCCTTGGGCTTCGGGCTCGATACATTTTTAAGTTGAAATGCTGGTTTAATGTTCCTGCCGTTTGTTGTTTTTAACTTTCTGTGCTTTTCCGCGGAGCTTGTCTCTTTTTTTTTTGCGATGGTTGGTTTCTTTTTCGAGGTTGGGCCTAATCGAGCTTCGATGTTTTGCGGCCGCCAGCAGTACCGAGTTACCCGTGCGGAGGGTATTCAACGTGGTGCCGTGATGATGAATCACCAAGACGTGTTTATCTCGGGGAGACATGGGTGCGGCGATGCGGCGGTTTCCGGGACTACCTTCGAAGCGGTTTTGGTGGGGAGGGTTCGAATACGACCTGGCCAACCGGGCTTCCGGAGGCCTTTTTGGCGGTCCCATGACTTGACAAATCGTCAAGTGGAACGGATGCTTTTCGGGCTAAGCGCCCGGACCGGGCTGCGGGCGGAGGATGATATAGGTGATGAAGAGGTTGTCGCCATAGCACTTGGGCAGGCGGCTTGCTGGGTTGATCGCGAAGGTCGGGTTGTTATGCCGAAACAAGAGGATATTGGCTTCGAATGGAGCGACATGCGGAGGGTCTTTCGTCGTCGAGTGTTGGGTGGTGATCTCCCGCTCGTGGTGTCGGAGCCGGTTGCGCCGGTGGTCGCCCCCTTAGCTGATGAGCTGGTAGAGGTGGTTGATATGGAGGCCTTCGTAGAGCGTGTTGCGAAGGTGTTGGTTAGGGCGGTCCTTCATGGTGTTGTAGCTTGTATAGCAGAGGGTGTATGCGCGGAGGCCAAAGACACCTCTGGGCTATGAGAAGCGTTGTAACTTGTGTTATGGTGTAAGGGATGTGTCTGCGGAGCTGCCGCTGTGTTGTTGTATGTATTTGCGTTCTAGCGAAGGTAGCCGCGTGAAACAGCGGCGTCCCCTATTTCTCTTAGTGCGAGGCTCGCGCGTTTGTTGCGAAGGTAGCCGTGTGGAACAGCGGCGTCCCCTGTTTCCCTTAGTGTGAGGCTCGCTCGATTTGTTGCGAAGGTAGCCGTGTGGAACAGCGGCGTCCCCTATTTCTCTTAGTGCGAGGCTCGCGCGTTTTGTTGCGAAGGTAGCCGTGTGGAACAGCGGCGTCCCCTATTTCTCTTAGTGCGAGGCTCGCGCGTTTTGTTGCGAAGGTAGCCGTGTGGAACAGCGGCGTCCCCTATTTCTTTTAGTGCGAGGCTCGCGGCGTTTTGTTCGAGGCCGCCGTGTGGAGCAATGGCGTCCCCTATTTCTCTTAGTGCGAGGCTCGCTCGATTTGTTGCGAAGGGAGCCGTGTGGAACAGCGGTGCAAGTTGTTTTTTATTGATGCCAAGTTTGGCTTACAATGCTGGTTCAGGGCGCGGAGGGCCTCCTTGTAGCTACAGGGTTCCCTATTGAAGCTCCGTGTTGATGTGGTGAAGGTCGCTTGTGATCCTGTGTGTCCGCGACTCGCCGTCCAGTAGCCTGGACGTGGACGACCCGTCGCGCGAACTCGAGCTCCTACGGAGGTGGTGTGCGGGGGTGTCTCCCCGCATGCTGTGGACGCCCAGCTTTGCTTGACGGTGGTGCTGCGGGCTGTTGCAGTTGTGCCGCCTTCTCACGTTCGTGTTCAGGGCTGTGCTTCGCCCCCCCTTCGGAACTTTGACTCCTTTGGTGAAATTGCCCACGGGAGGATGTTACATTCTCCATTGTGGTATCACCTTCGGAGGGGTCTCCGCGCCGGGTTGGCTAGGCCCCGCGCGAGGTGTTCCTGGGCAGCTGGCGTAGGTGGTTGCGGAGGGTCGAAATGCTCTAGTTTGTCTTCATTTGGCTTCTGTTGGGCTGCGGAGATTTGGATGTTTCGCTGCCTCGGGGGCGCCTGTAGCGTTGTTGCTCTTCATTGCCCTTCGCAGTCTGCCTTGGGGGGTCGGGCACTGTTTACATTCTCCATTATGGTACCTTCGTGAGACTAAGGGTTCTTGGTTTCGGAGGTATGTTGGCATCGGCTCTGCAGGATTTGGGGTTGGCTAAGGGGCGCAGCATGGTGGTGTGTACGACTGGTTGCTGCTCTTGTTGTGCTAGGATTGGGTGCGGGTTGGGGGGTAGTGGCTGGCTTTATAGTGCTCCGTGTGGGGGGGCGTGGTGTTGGTTGGTTGTCATGAATGCTTGGAGCAGTTATGGCTTGTACGGCGAAGGTCCGTCCTTGGTTGGTGGTGGAATTAACGCATGTACGGCGGAGGGTCTTTACTGTAGATACTTAGGGGAGGTGTAGGGGTACCTGATTTCCGCGTGTTTCTCCATGGGTTGCACTTGGAAGGTGCGGGGTGTCTTCGATGGGAGCCCCTAGCGGAGGTGCCAGGGCGCCCGGCGTTTGTGCGCCTCTGCGGGTCTCATACTCGGAGAGCGCGGGGCGACTTTAATGCGAGCCCCTGGCGAAGGTGCCAGGGCGCCCGGCTTTTATGCGCCTCCGCGGGTCTCATACTCGGAGATTGCGGGGCGACTTCATTGCGAGCCCCTGGCGGAGGTCCCAGGGCGCCCGGCTTTTATGCGCCTCCGCGGGTCTCATACTCGGAGAGCGCGGGGCGACTTCATTGCGAGCCCCTAGCGAAGGTGCCAGGGCGCCCGGCTTTTGTGCGCCTCCGCGGGTCTCATACTCGGAGGTTGCGGGGCGACTTCATTGCGAGCCCCTGGCGGAGGTCCCAGGGCGCCCGGCTTTTATGCGCCTCCGCGGGTCTCATGCTTGGAGACCGCGGGCGTCTTCGTGAGCCCCCGGCGGGAGGTGCCGGGGCGCCCGACTTTGCAATGCTTAAAAAGTCGAGGAGTTCTTGGTTGGTTTGACCGAGCCGAGGGAGCGACTTTGCGCTGCCCCCTCGAGCGCGGTCAATCCCAGTTACCTTCGCGCTGATGAGGGCTGGGTGGAGCCAACCGGCCCCTTTCGGTGCATTTTTCTTTTGGTTTGTGGACCTTCGATGTTGTTGGGGAACTGGCCTGCATATATTGATATTGGTGCTGCCTCGTTAAAAAACCTTGCGCCCCTTCGCAAGGAAAAAGAGTGCAGCCCCCTGTTTGTTCATAGTTTTGATTCGAAACAAAAAACGGAAAGGAAAGGTAAAAAAGGGTCGAAGCCCTTACAACTCGCGAGTGCTTAGTACAACGCACCGCTATGGGTAGTATTTGCGGAGGTCGTCGACGTTCCACGTGCGGGGGAGATCGTGGCCTCCGAGGTCTTGCAGGTGGAAGGAGCCCGGTCTTGTGGATTTGATGACGAGGTATGGACCCGTCCATTTGGCGGCGAATTTGCCCGCCATCTTCGCGTTTTGCTTCCTGATTAGGACGAAGTCCCCGACGGAGATCGTGCGGAGGTGGATTTTCTTGTTTCTCCACCTTGTAGTTTCCTCCTGGTAGTTGCGGAGGTTAAGGGCGGCCATGTTTCTTGTTTCTTCGAGAAGGTCTTTCGCGGCGCTCGGTTCTGGGGGCCTTATTTGGTGACCCTTGGCGACGCATACTTGAGTTCTTCTGGGAGGACGGCCTCTTCTCCGAATAGGAGCTTGAAGGGCGTGAACTTGGTCGCGCGGCTTTCGGAGGTGTTGTGTGACCAAACCACCGGAGTGAGCTCCTCCGCCCACTTTCCCTGCGGCTTCGCGTGAATCTTTGCGCTGATGCCCTGCAAAATTATGCCGTTGGCTCTTTCGACGAGCCCGTTAGACTGGGGGTGCCTTACGGAGGCAAAATGTATCTTGGTCCCTATTTGGTGGCGAAACGCTTGAAACCTTCGCCGTCAAACTAAGTGCCGTTGTCCACCGTGATGCTTCGTGGGGTTCCAAAGCGACAAACAATCTGGCCGCGAAGAACTTTCGCGACCGAGTGAGAGGTTATGCTTGCGAGGGGCGGGCTTCGATCCATTTGGTGAAGTACTTTCGGCGGCCACTACTGCGTAGCGGAGATTTCCTGGAGCCGGTGGCATGGGTCCGATAAGGTCAATCGCCCACCGCTGGAGGGGCCAGGTTGGGCAGATGAGTGTTGTCGGAGCCCCTGGCCTGTTGGAGTGGTGTGCTATCAACTGGCACCCTTCGCAGTGCTTTACTAGCTCTGTTGCGTCGTTGAGTGCCTGTTGCATTTCTTAACGCAATCAAAGGAAACAGGTATAAAACCCATCCCCAATAAAAGCGTCAGAAATGCGCCGCTGACATTCCCTAGTAAACCACCATGTCGGTGATCCGTAAGGGATTGTCAACGGGATAGATCTTGCCATCTTAGATATTCATCCGCAAGCGCACGGATCTATCATTGTAGCATTTCACCCGGAAGTATTCAGGGTATCGTTATTTATATTTTCCCAAAGGAAGGCATGGTGTAGGACTCTAGCAGGGGCATGAACAAGACGACATGTCTATGCAGTTGACCAATACTCAATACAGGGGTAAGTCATGATAGTTTAAGATAGTGTGACACACACTTGGGCCAACCTCAAGGATAAAAGGAAAATAAAGAATAAAGAATATTCCTAAGTGGAGCAGGCATTCTAAAGTAGTTGTGCAAAGAACAAGTTAATAATCATGCAGACATAGATGACTAGAGTTTTAGGCTGAGAGTGAGATGGACGGGGGAGACCTCCCGAGCATCCGCCCGAAGGAAGGCATTTACTGAACTCCTACAAAGACACACGAACGTGGGGGGGATTTCAAGGGACGGACAAGGCTTGTCACGACCAAGCCGCCTACCCCTCAACCGTGGCATGCACTCATATTCGAAGGATACCTGGCATCCGGACATCACGTCCACATACCAAGACACTACCCATGTCCCCCATGGCCCCCACCCTACGGATGGACGGAATAGGACACGAGCAAGCCCCGAAGGACACAACGAACCGCCACCTCAGCACAACTCTTACTCTACTCAAATACATGGCATGAATGGTTAGGCCCTAAGTTCTATACGACTAACCACAACATAGGAACTATAGTCTAGTTCTTCTATCATGATCATATCGAGAACCACATGTCAAGAATATAACATGTAAATACTCTAGCTCTATTGCACAAGCATATGAGATCAAGACTTGAGGATAAACCATAAATGTATTCATACCGAATATTCCTTCTCCCCGTGTACAAGCTCTCCAATGAAGCTTAGCCTTGCTCCAAATACTACTAAAGACTAAAAGAACTAGAGAAGTAGGGGAGTAGAGAGGAGAGGAGAAGAGGAGTAGAAAGTGAGGAGGCTCCAAATGGTGTGTGTTGAGAGAGGGGAGAGGGGGCCTACTTATACACTTGGAGGAGGGGCCTAAGTGCTAATTTACACCAAAACCGACACAGTAAACCTTCCTTGTATGCGCAAACCGACCAACGCAGGCGGAAACCCCGTTTGGAAAGTGCACGAACCGCCTCCCGAGGCCGGGCCGAAACGCCCTCGGGGAGGGTGCGGCCGCACCGGGTGGTGCGCAAGCACCCCCCCGGCTCGGCCTGGCCCGGTCTCGGTGGGGTGTCGTCTTTCACCCTGAAAAGTTGTGGGCCGGGCTGTGCTCGGCCCAGATTTGATGTTTTGGGTCGATTTGCTCTTGGGCTTGGGTTTTGCAATAATGCGCTTTCCCTGGAAGGCGTACTTTGATTGATTTTCCACTTGCTTTTATTATAAATCTGCAAAATAAAATACAAGACACTACAAGTGGAATTTATTAGTGATAAAAGTATATGAGTATAAAAGGTTTAATTTTACTCCCTTTATGGTAGTAAGTTGACCTGGTAAAATGTGTCGTTGGTTACCACAACAACGTGCCGTTGGCAATAGAACCCTTGCCTGAATACCTTTCCTACTAGGGCTCTAGGGCCGTTGTGCGAGCCGCAGATGCCCTCGTGGACCTCCGCTAGGATGGCGCGTCCTTCGCCTGTGGATATGCATTTTAACCAGGGAGCGGTGACGGAGGCTTTGTACAGCTTGTTATCCACGAGGCGGTATCCTCGGACCTTCTGCTCAACCCTCTTCTGCTCCTCTGTGGACTGCAGCTCGAAGAGACCCTTAATGAATGCTATGATCGGAGCCCTCCAATCTTCGCTGTGGATGGCGCTGACTGATTTTGGAGGTGGGTCGTTTTCTTGAACGGCGGGGTTGTGCAGGATTTCGTAGAACACATCTTCTGGGAGGGGCTCTTCTCGCGCTGCGGCCTTTGCAAGCTCATCGGCCTCTCCATTGTCCCGTCTTGGGATGGTCTTGGTTGTAACTCCGAGAAAGAAGGTCTCCGTCTTGCGTAGCTTTGCTAAGTATTTCTGCAGTTCAGGGTGCCTGGCTCTGATGTCTTTCTCTGCTTGCTTCGAAACCACCTCCGAGTCTGTCTTGATAATTGCCCTTCGCGCCGACATTGCGCGGAGCTTGTTGAGAGCGAGGAGCACAGCTTCGTATTCTGCCGTGTTGTTTGTGCATTGGAACTCAAGTCTGGCCGCGTATCTTAGTTTTACCCCGGAGGGCGAAGTGATGATTGCTGCGATGCCGGCTCCGCGGGCTCCCCATGCTCCGTCCGTGTGTGCTGTCCATATCGGGTCCAAGTTGGCTGCTTGATTGAACGTGTCGGGGGTCCAGTCAGCGAGAAAATCTGCGAGGGCCTGGGACTTAATGGCTGTCCTAGCGACGAATTTTATTGCGTGGTCTCCGATCTCGGTTGCCCACTTCGCTATTCTGCCCACCGATTCTGGATTTCTGAATATGTTGTCAAGTGGAAAACTCGAAGGTATGGTGATCTCGTGCGCCTGGAAGTAGTGCTTGAGCTTTCTTGCTGCCATGACCACTGCGTATGCTACTTTCTCAAGTTCGGTGTAGTTCAGCTTGGGCCCTTCGAGGGTCTCGGAGACATAGTATATGGGAGCCTGCTTTGATTGGTGCCCTTCGCTTGTTTCTTTGATGAGCACCGCGCTGACTGCGTGCGGGGATGCGGCGACATATAGAAGGAGCCCTTCGCCTGGTTGTGGAGTGGCGAGGGTGGCAAGGTTCTCGAGGTAGCGCTTGAGATCTTCGAAGGCTTCTTGTTGCGGAGGTCCCCAGTCAAACAACTCCGTGCTCTTTAGCACTTGAAAAAACGGTAGTGCCCGTTCGGCAGATTTGGAGGGGTTGGCTTCGATTCCTTTGACGGACACCAGGCAGCCAAGTAACTTTCCCTTGCTTACCCCGAATACGCACTTGGCGGGGTTAAGTTTCAGTCTAGCCTCGCGGAGCTTGACGAAGGTTCTCTGCAGGTCCGTTATGTGGTCTTCTTTCAGCTTGCTTTGTACTACGAGGTCGTCAACGTATGCGGAGATTGCGTTGTCGTCCCCAAACACCTCCGCTGTCATGCGCGCGAAGGAGGAGCCAGCATTGCGGAGGCCTTCGGCCATTCTCCTAAAACAGTAGGTGCCGAAGGGTGTTATGAAGCTTGTCTTTTCTTCGTCTGCTTGGTTCATCCAGATCTGATGATAGCCCGAGAAGCAGTCCAGGAGGGACAGTCTTTCACACCCTGCTGCTGCATCGACGAGGGAGCTGATCCGCGGGAGGGGGAAGTCGTCCTTTGGACAAGCTTTGTTGAGACTTGTGAAATCGACGCACATTCTCCACACGGTAGGCTCCATTGCGTCCTTCTTGGCGGCCTTCTTCACCATGGCGACGTTGGATAACCAAGTGGGGTATTTGACCGGACGGATGACCTCCGCATCTAGTAGACGGTTTACCTCCGCCTGCGCTGCTGCTTTCCTTTCATCTGACATCTTGCGGAGCTTCTGTTTTACCGGGGTGGCATCCGGTCTGATGTTGAGGTGGTGCTCGATGAGGTTTCTGCTGACACCTTGTAGGTCCTCCGCGGACCATGCGAAGACATCGGAATTCTCGCGGAGGCACTGGAGTAATTCTGCTTTGGAGGCTGGGTCAAGTTGTGCTGAAATCGTTACTTCTGTTGGGGTCGAAGGCTGAAGAGTCGACCTTCTTTGTTTCTTCAGCCGGAAGAGCCCGCGGGGGGCTCCGCATCTCTCACTGGTTGATTCCCTTGTCCCTCCGGGCTGTTGCTCAAGGTTATGGACATTGCGCTGCCCCGGGGCTACGGCCCCTTCTGCGTTTCTTGCGGTGTTCGATCTCCGAAGATGGCGATGATGCCGCCCGCGGAGGGCATTTTCATGCAGAGGTAGCTTGGGTGAAGCACTGCATCGAACGCGTTGGTGACTCCGCGACCGAAAATGGCGTTGTAGTTTAGTATATGTCCACCACATCGAAGGTTATGTTCTCTGTTCTGTGAATAGGATCCTTTCCGAAGGAGACCGGCAGAGTGACTTTTCCAATGGTCGCCACCTGTTGCCCTCCGAAGCCGAAGAGCGGGTTGCCGGCTGGTTGCAGCAAGCTCTGTCGAGGCCCATCTTGTCAAAGGTTGAGGCGAACAGGATGTCAGCGGAGCTGCCTGTGTCAACCAATATCCTTGTTACCGTCCATCCTCCGATGTTGGTATCGATGACCATCGCATCGGTGTGGGGGTAGTCCTTGAGCTTCATATCGGCGGCGCTGAAGGTGATCGGGATGTGCGACCACCGGTGTTGCGATGAGGCCCCTCCGCGCCTACATGGTGGACCCTTCGGTGTAGTGCTCTTTTCATTGTCGTTTGTTGCCATGGTCCTCGTTGGAGCCTCCGGTGATTGCGAGGATGACTCCGAACGATGGGTTCGGTTTGCTGACTATTGTCTGTACTTCTTGCTTGATGGGCGGTTGCGGAGCTGGAGGGAGGGCGGGTAGTGGTGGCGGAGGCGGCAGGGCATGATTGGGGTAGCTAGGTAGCGGGGGCTCTGAGCGGTGTGAGGCTGTGTAGTCTTGGTGGTAGTATCGAGGGGTGGTGCTGGCTGAAATTTGCCGAGTGAAAAGCGGGTAGTGGAAGCTGGGTGGCCGGGGCCCGTCGAAGGGGGTGAATGTATAGTGGGTGGAGCGAGCATTCGCTGGTTTTCTTGTGTGGTTGATTTGCCTCTGGGAATTCTGCGAAGCTAGCTCCCTATCCATCGCTTCTTTCCCCTTGGCGAAGTACGGGCATTGGTTGGTGTAGTGGCCCTTGCCCTCTCCGCAATAGTGGCAATATGGCTGTTTCTGCGGAGGCCTAGTGCTATTGTCTTGGCTCAGCCGAGGGGTTCTTGGTAGGTTGTTTGGTCGTGGAGGTGGTTGGTTAGGTTTTTGCTCTCTGGGGGGTTGTTGCCTATAGCGCCCACCCTTGTGGCGTCCGGCCTGGGGTAGTTGTCTCCGCGCGGAGGGCGGGGTGCTTGGTACTGACTCTGCGGAGGTCGGAAGGATTCCATCTTCGCCTTGTGGCTGTTGTCGGCCCTACAGTATTTATCCATTATCTCATGCAATTCTGCTAGCGTTTTGGGCTGCCTTCGCTCGATCTTTGAATGGCAAGGCCCCGGACGAATACATGCCACTGCTGCCATGATGACGCTCTGATCGGAGATCCCTTCTGTTCTTGCTTTTTTCTGGAGGAACCTTCGCCACCATTCCTGCAACGGTTCGCTGGGCTTTTGTATGACGCTCAGGAGCTCCGTGCTGTTGGTCAATTCGGAGTCCACACCCTTGAAGTTTGCCTGGAGAACGGCTCGCAAATCTGACCAGGACCTGATGGTGTTTGGAGGTAGAGTGCAGTACCAAGATTGGGCCACCCCTCGTGCTATGATCACAAACGACTTAGCCATGGTGGAATGGTCTCCCCCTACTGCCTCTACTGCCGCTTTGTAGCTCATGATGAATTGTCTGGGGTCGGTGATACCCGCATATCTTGGTAGATGTTGGGGGTTATAGGACGGAGGCCACCCCGCGATCTGGAGAGCGTAGGATAGCGGGGATTTGGGGTCGTAGTGGGGGTTTGCTGCTAGCGGTGGGCGGGTTGGGCGTTCGATGGCGTCACCTGAGGAGATGTTGGGGTATAGCTGGTTGATGCGAAGAGAGGCCGAGGGGTGACTTTGCGGCGACGGCCGGTTGGGTTGCGGTGGTGGCGGGGTTGATGGAGGCGGAGCTGCCCCCGAGTGGGGCCTCGGGGTAATTGCTGGGTTGCGGCTGCCCTCCGCCGTTGACTTCCTGTACCGCTACGAGCTGTTGGTTGATCCATTCGAGCTCGGTCCTGGCGGCTTCGGCTTGTTCTCTGAGCGTTCGCAGGCGTTGCCTTCGGTCGAGGCGTCTGCGGCGACCTCCGCTTCTCGGCGATCTGAGCTTGCGAGCTTCTAGAGCCCTGTTGCCCCTGCTCGGTTTTCTTCTTCATCATCTTCTATTGAACTCTCGATGAGCCCTTCGAGCGGGTGGGCTGGGTTTGCTCGGGGCGGGGGACCTTTGCGCCACCGGCTGGCTGGACCACCGCCCCTCGGCCTGCGGGCGTCGCCTTGTTGGACGTTGGGGGCTTCTTCCCCGGTGACCTCCGAAAATCGGGACGGCGGGGGGTCCGTGGCGGCTGGCTCCTGCTCCCGCAGCCCAGCGCGGAGCTGCTCGGCCGTGCGGCAACCGTTTGTCGCCCACCCGGCGGGTTTGCACCGGGGTCCTCCGCGGGGAGGGGTTGCTCCGCCGGCCGGCGCGGGGTGTCGGATCGGCGGGTGGGCGGCATGGCTTTGGGCTTTTCGTAAGTCTCCCCCGGACGGCGCCAACGTGGGGATCACTCACCCGCCCCCTTAGCCTTCGCTCCCGAAGGGGCGGGAAGGGGCGAGGGTTTCCCACAGGATGAGTCGGGAACACGATAGGGAGGCCGGGACAACCCCCGGTCTGCCCGACCTTCGATGGGGTTGCCGAAGGGCGGGGCGATCGGAGGTCGGTCGGGCCTCCGCGAAGGGAGGGATAAAGCAACTAGTGGAGCGTGGCGTAGATGTGGTAAAAAGGAGTAAATGGCACTTAAACTGGCCAACAACCGATCCCCTTCTCAATGCCCGTACCCGGGTATTTATAGGAATACCAGGGGTCAGAGGGGCTGATTTACAATTTGGTACATGGTAGGTACAGGACTAGGCGCTTACAACTGGGCCCTCACAGGGGCAAGCAAGTAACTAACAGTGCGGGGGCAATTCGGGAAATCCACCGGGGGCCGCTCGTCTCTCGCGAGTTGTAGGGTTCCCTTGCCCTAGCCGCCGGCGGCGCGTTCCTGCGGAGGGTCGCATGCGGAGGGCTCTCCCCGGTGGCCCCTTCTGTTCGCGGACCCGTCCACTGGTCGTCGAGGCAGCCCCGGCCCTGGTTGCTCTTTCATGCGGAGGGTCTTCCTCCCTTGCTGATCCACTGGTGGAGCGAAGCCTCGCCGGCCGAGTTGTTGCGGAGAGTCCCTCGCTCGTTGGCCCTGCAAGACTTAGCTTTTTGTGAGTAGAGTGGAGTGCTTGCTTGGCCCCCCGAAGGGGGCCGCGGAGCTGCCGGGGGCTAGGGGTTGCCCTCCCCAACGAGGAGCACAAGGACCGAACCGCACATGGAGGACGGACGTGAGCAACTGCGACGGCAGTCTGCTACGCGCACATCTTCGCCGTCGGTCGACACTTCCGCTGCACCTCGCGTCTAGTGGTAATCCCGTGATCTATAACTAGCGGTAGATCCTTGGTTTATGGGTAGAAAATTTTGTTTTCGGCTGGCGTAGCGATCCCATATTCCTTCAAACTTGACGGTTTCTAGCTGATTCAAGCGACAAATATCCCTCAAATCACCTACTCAATTGAGATGGGAAATTGATTGATTTCAAAAATCGAAGAAACTTTCACTACAACTCATATCCTTGTTGAATCCATGGACAAGTGTTGGTGTTTCTTAGCGTAAAAGCGAGGAATAGTCCAAAGCACACGGAAATACCGTTGTAGCACTTCACCGGAAGTGTTCGAGGTATCGATTTCCACGAGGAACGGGCGTTAAGTCGCTCGACTAGCTACCAAGAGGAAGATGGAAAGGGTGAACCGGGTAGTGAGTTTCTACTACGAGAGGATTATCCTAAAGCCAAATTACTTCTTTTCTTATACGTTCACGTAGCCACCGGCTCTCCTCGGTGCGCCGGAAGGGTCCGGCCTCCGGACTACCGCACAACCGGGACGTGGAGGAATACTAAGGTCGAAACAGGGGGCTGTCACCACCTACCGCCTACCTCACTACCGTGGACTGATTGGTAAACGAGGGTGACTTGTAGTTTAGACACCACGCCTACACTACTTATCACGTACTCTAGCGTTGGCCGGGGAGCATCCGTCTTCATCGGGGAGTCCTCTACTAGAGCATCTACTGATATGGTAAACAACGAACCGGTGAGCGTATAATTAAAGTAATAATTTAAACTCGAAGATAATTATTGGAGATAGAACACGGATCTCTTACTCAAATCGGTAGGATGATCCGTAGAGGTACAAGTGCGAGAGGCGGGGAGCCGACAGGTTCGAACTCCGTCTGCACGAGGGCGAGGGGTCGCTACTCCTCTTCTCCACACTTCCTCCTCTCTCACTCCCTTCTACTTCTAACTTGGCTCCTTTCCTCTACTCAATGTGTACTAAATGTGATGGAGTGGAGTGTGTGAATGGAGTGTAATGATGTGTATGATGATCAATGTGCTTCTATTACAAGTGAGGAGTGCCTCTCTTTATATAGTGGAGAGGGAGAGGAAATGGAGGGCTCTCCTTGCTTCGAGGTGTTCTTGGCGGGAGCAAAATTTGCACCACATGCAACCGCCGCTTGAAGGTCGCTCAAACCGCCCGAGAGAAAGGGGCGGGAACATTCGCCGAAATCTTGCGCCCGACCGCCGCGGTGGGCGGCCGGCCCAAGTTTGGCCCGGCTTGAGCCGGGCTCTCGCGTGTCGCCTCTTGGTCCAGCGTCACGTAGGTGCGTCGGCCCGTTTTGCTTGATTTCGGACTGTTGGCCTTTCCCTTGACAAGGCGTGAGTCCGGTTTTTGCGCTTTCAGCGTTGATTGGGCGTATTTGTACTAGTTTCCACTTTTGTTCACGCAAAATATGTTTTTCGACCAATACAAGTGGAACTAGGTTAGAAATAAATGCATATGCACCATGAGATTGTTTATTTTCCTTGGAATGAACTGAGTTGGCGGTGTTATATGCTCGATAATGACCGCCAACAACTCCCCCCACTTGGCTTTTACTGGTCCTCGAGTAAAGTTAATCTTTAAGTTTTTCGTGAGGCTTTGTTTCCTTTGTCAATAACCAAAGTGTTCTATCACATTACCTTGAATGATCGTGCGATGAAGATAAGCGGGGAGTTCTTTCTTTCTACTTACACTTGCACAAATAGACTTGGTTGTTTTTCAAATTTTTGAAAAGAATTTGTGTTACGTTCAGGTTTAATCAAACTTGAGAGTACCAACAAAATTGCTTACTTCCTTGTATGAAATGTCAAGTCAAATTCTAGATTAATGGAGAAAATGTCATATTCCTAGATCAAAGATGTGCATAGGTAATGTTCTTTTTAGTTATGATGCCTTTTTTGCATTCAAAGGGTCATGGGCTTGCTACTCTTTTTATTATATTTTTTTTTTTTTAATTTTGGAGAAGTGGGCTCTACTCGCCCTCGGACACTTGTCCATTATTTCTTCTCTTTTTATTTGGAGAAGTGGGCTCTACTCGCCCTCGGACACTTGTCCATTATTTCTTCTCTCTTTTTTTTTTTTTTTTAGATAGGCGGGCATCGATGTACCCATTGTTTTCTATGTGGAGTGCGTGCCCATTTTTTTAACACAGCCCATGACTTTGAAGCATACAGGTTTCATCATATTCGAAATATCAATTTATTTGTGCACATGTACTTTGATCTTGGGATCATGAAACTTTCTCAAACATTAATCTTTGAATTTGACGAGATACAATAAATAAGGAAGTAGCTATTTTGTTTGAATACTGGTTCATGTTTTGATTATCCCAGGAATATTATTTTGAGTTATTTATTTTTAAATAGGAAAAACCAAGTCTTATTTGCACAGGAAGGAGAAATTCAAGTAATCATGCTCTCTCTCAAAGCACAAGAATTCGAGATAAAGTGTGGCTCTTTTTTATAGTGGATTGACGAGAAAGGATAAAGTTTGTCTATGTTTTTTTTTTTAGTTAGCATATGAATTTAATCTCCCCACACTTGTTTCTTTTATAGAAGTTAACAGAAAATAGAGAAACAAGTGCACAAAGAAATATTCAAAGACAAACTTTATTGATCTTCGAGGCAATTACAAAGTAAATGGAAATAAAAATGCGAGGAATTAAAAAGGAAGCCCGAAGTAAGCGGATGATTTTTACTCGGTGTATGATACTCCAGCTATTTTTGCTAGCTTTGCCACCCTATTGTTAAACTTGAACTCTTCAATTTCCATGTCATCAGTGAGGTGGCGCAATTTTGTGCGTAAAGTATCTAATTCCTCTATGGCCTCCCAGTAAAGGTCCTTAAGGGCTTCATATTTTTCTAGCAAGGAAGGTGGTGGTGCCTTGCTTTCTTCCCCGTCACTATCTGTAGTCCTAGTGACTTGAGGTGTCCTAACGAACCTTTCACCTAAGGATGGCCTAATGAATCTCGACATGGGGTTTTTGCGCATGAGTCCTTTTGGCGTACCCCCCTTCTGGCTTTTCGTACCTGTAGATGAAAAACGACTGCTCTGGTGGGTAGTTGGAGGAGGTGCTAGAGCTGGCCTTTCTTTTGTGGTTTTTTTTTTTTTTTACCTGGACTCGGTGAAACTAAGGGGCTCTCGCTACAAAACAAGTCTTGTGTTCCAATGGGAGAGTTGGCAGAACTTGTGTTGTGGCTGGCCATGGGGTTGGTTGAGCAAGTAGAAAGAGGGAGAAGAGATGGTTTTTGGTGTGATTTGTCATGAGGAACTTGGGGTTCAATTTATAGAGTTTTACGTCGAACAGTGACCGTGCACCACAGGGATTGGGATAGGATCGCTGGGATTTATCCATATGAGAAAACAGGAGGCACAGGGCCGCAAATGGAGGCGGCCGCCCCATTGCGCCGGCCGCCGCAGCCGGGGCGTGCCTTGTGCACGACTTTTTCCCATGATCATTATCTTATCTGAACTCTTTTGCCACAGTGGTGCAACGGGGAAAGACCCCAGTTTAGGCGATGTTTTCTTATCTATACTATAAAAGAGCGAAGGAATTAGATGTCACGTGGCTCGATCTCCACTGCCGGACCTGACTAGATCTTCCATCCAACGGTTGTGGTGTATGGACCGACCTTAGGTTACATGAGTGTTTCGCTCAACTTTCTTTGTCCGATCTCCATCGCCAGAGTTGCGCACAATCAAACTTCCGAAACGTCGCGAGGAACCCCGATACGGCGCGAGGCATGGCCCCAGCCCTACGCGCACGACTACCCTCGAGGCCTCGCTCACGCCACATACGCGAACTGCTGTCCGGCCTCGCGATCGATCTCTCACCGCCGGTGGCACCAGCGGCCAATGAACCTCCGCCAAGCCAGCAACAACCCGCTAGGGCAGGCGACTCTCAACGACTCAACCCACGTTCAGCCACCGCCGAGGGCCACTGCGTACGTGGAGAAGCCTGCGGCAACAGCGGCCAACGGGCCTCCAGGCCGCCCTCCACCGCTAGGGCAAGCGTCCGCACACGCCGCGACCCTCAACGGCGTCAATCCGAGGAGGCAGCCAAGAAGCAACCGCGATCGGCGTCGTCCCAACACAGCCCGGCGGCGACGTCGGCCTCGTATGAACCTCTCCTCTACGTCCGGGCAGTGTGCCACCAAAGGGATCGATCTCCCGCTGCAGCAACTCCCTCCGGCCGGCCAACCAAGAGGACGTCGCGGCGTTCGAACTTCGAAGCCTACGGCCAAGAAGCCCCACGCGCACATCGACGCCGCCAAGAAGCCTACGGTTTTTAATCCCTCCTGTTTCAGTTCATTCATATGCATGCATGCATACAAATATTTATGCATGTGTATGCATGCAAATTATGGGCCTGTTTGGTTTGATGCCAAACTTTGCCTCGCCACGAGCATGGCCGCCACGGCTGCTGTGGCTGGTGTTTGGATGCATTCCTGCCACGCTATGTTCCTTGTGTAATGATTGCTGCCGGTTTTTTGTTGTTTTCTGCTTGTCTTATGCTGCAATAGGTGCTGCTGCAGGTTTTGTCGTTTCGATGATTGTGGCAACTTTGGAGGCGAGCTGTGGCGAAGTAATTTGATCGCCACAAAGTGTGGCCGCCATAGCATCGGTGTGGCAAAGTGGAGTGCCCAACCAAACAGCCCCTATGTTCGCGTTGTCAGATCGCTCCACGGCGGCGGCACGCGACTCATCGATCGCGCCATCACGCTGATTCCTTGCCACGCCGGCGGCAACACCAAGCAGCGGGCCACGCCAGCAGCACACGACTCAGCTAAACGGCGACAAAAGCCATCTCTGAGCACGACGCACACAACCGGAGGAGTTTGCAGGGGCAAAGCTCCGCCATAGCGCACGCCAACGTACGTGCATGTTCTATATTGAAGTGCCTGTTGCACATCTGGTATAATTCTCTCTCTCTCTCTCTCTCCTTAGATTTGCCATCGTCGTCATCAGATATGGCTTAGCTTCAGTACGTACGTGCAAGACGATTTTATTACAGGTAAAATCAAACTCGCTTGCGAATTTGGTTTCTTCGTCTGCAGCTAACTTGCCGGCAGGCAGCAGCACCTTTTTCTGCATTGGGGCATGCATGCATAGTACTGTGCTCTGCTGAATGCTAATGGCTGCTGATGGTACTGAACACTGCTACTGGCCGGTTGCTTGCGCGTATATATGTCTGTAGCTATCAAAACAATTTTTCTTTGTGTTACTAATACACTATTTACCTAAAGAAATTAATGTACGTCTCAAACAAAATGTAAGGAATCAATCTATGTGTTATTTCACTGCAGGACAGCAAAGTGCATATCTCTAACAGCTTCTGAGCCATGTGGTAGCTGGGTATTTGAAATTCAGGTTCGTTCTTCTTTCTCTCCTTCAAGTTTCCTTCTACTCATAGATTTAAAGCTTCTGCGCTTGCACTCATTTGAGTCAATTTCAAGGATGATGGCTTTACCACATATATTGGATATGCCCCTGGGCTCACAATCATCATCTAAAGACAATGCTAATTTATTGATGGCTTGATTCTTTAAAGCACATTGTAATGAATTTATTTCTTTTCCAGTTTGTTTTTTTTTTTTTAAGATATATGGTTGAAATAAATGGTTAATGAATAATGATCATGTAGTTCATATATAATTTTCTCTGTTGCAATTAATATATACAGAACTCAAGTGCATATGTATTAAAAAAGAAGATTTTTATTTTCTTGTCATACTACGTCTAATATATTCATGACAAGCTACCATCCCACATAATAACGATTAATTTATTTCTAATTGATTATTGATTTGTATATAAATTCTCTAAACATAACTATAAGCATGTGCCTGCAGCACGTGGAAGACAGTACGATTTTACCCGCTCCTGGTCTGGGGCATCGTTCTTAGGTTATATATTGTGTTGATAATGTTATGGTTAGATTTCACTTTTCAACTAGGTTAAATATATTGTTAAAGCCACAACAATGTCAAAGATTGTGGTGGCTTACCCTACTTGATTTACCTGATTCAGTTTACCTGGCACGCACAGCAAGTCAGCGCTGCACAAGACGTTTAGATTGATGTATTGACTTAGCATGTTGCGTTCAACACATCTAATCCTTACATACAGGTTATATGATGCAGGTATAAAATCTATGGGGTGTACTCAAACAAATGTTGGCAAGCTACTTTTGAACGAAGAAAAAAAGCAACGTACAGACAAGTACGCTAAATTATCTCCTAATCAGAAGGAAGAAGCCCGGGCCAAAAGACGTGATCGTCGTAGTCGTCTAACTTGTTCGAAGGACGAGGCTGGTTTATCAAAATTAGAGGAAGCCCGTGATAAGAATCGTGAGTACCAACAAAATCATTTGGCCCGTTTGAAGGCTGAGGCTGATGTATCCAAATTGGATGAAGCTCGGATTAAAAATTGTGAAAAACAACAAAGACATCGGGTTCGTCTAAAGGCCAAGGTTGAAAGCATGGATCTTCAAATGTTGATAATATAGGTATTTTTTTTTATCTTGTCCACTTTTGGTTTTGCTTTCACTCTGAATTGTTGGCAGTTTATTTTAGTGAAAATACACTTTTTTGAGTTTTTAGGTCAGAGGACTAGAGATCAAGACACTCATGAAAAGCGCATGGCCAGGGAGAGGTATATGCATGCAATGTCTGGGGATAGAAAGGATGAGATCCTAGCGAAAAAACGTGAATATCAACGTAACTATCGCGCTAAACTGAGAGCAGCTAAATCGAGTGTTGTCCCAACCAAATGTATGTTAGGTATGATAGAAATTAATATATTACTCAATTATTATTATCACTACTACATGTGTAGTCTCAAACATGTCACACATTATAGTATAGATAATTTTTGCTTAACGTTTTCTGTTGTAGGTGTTGGAAAACATTTATATCAACATGATAACCGTGCTAAAAAAAGGTTGATCATAAAGCATACGAATCTGGCATTTGGGAACCAGAAGACACCTTGCATGGAATAGAGGGTAAAGGTCAGACCATACCAAATGTTGGTGTTTATCTCCCTGAACCAATTTTCTCCCATGGACAATTGTACGTAGCACTATCAAGAGGTGTTTCTCATGAGTGCACATGGGTTTTGGCTGATACAAATAAGAATGTCGACCCCACTGGAAGGAGCACAAAAAATATAGTCTTTAGAGATGTATTAGAGATGTGACACCGATACATTCAGTCATATCTTAGACATATTTACTATATTGTATCTTGGATTCTTGGCCAGTGAATAAAATTTGAAACATGTTTTGGTCATTGTGTATTCTGGTACCATTACCACCATATAAACGGATTTTACTTTTTCATCAGAACTTGTGTGGCCAGGTATATAAGGATTTGCTATGGTACCTCAAATAACCGTGAATCGTTTGTTTAATTAGATCGGATGGTAAGGATCATTTACCTAGGAGGTATAAATTTCGTCGCTCATATGACACGACAACTGCTGATATTCTTAACATTTTTTGACGAAGACAAAATATTAGCTGTTGTATATACATATATACATGCTGTATATACATATATACATAATGAACTTGCTAGATAGTCAAGTATCTTTCTTATATTGTCTATGTTGTAATTATTATATAGATAAATGTAAACCATTTATGTATAATTATCACAACACTTGAACAAGCTAAGTATTTATCTGAAATATTTACTTACCCAATGGCTCTTAATTATTTCATCATAGTATATTTTAGTTAAGCACGTGCGTGTCGCACGTGCATCTCTACTAGTTTTAGAAAAAGAAAAGAAAAAGAAAAAGGTTATGTGCTTTTGTATTTAATATTTTTATTGTGTTTTTTTTCCAAAATGTTGGCAGCAATTATTGAATTATTTTTATATTGCTCAAAATCTACCAACATTATTTTCTCTATATATTTATTTGGAGAAGGCTCAAGGAAAACTTTTAAACGTTGGCCATTTACCTTTGATAAATTACCCGAATCGTCGGTGATGGTGATTGCGCCATGAGGTGCGGCGTCGACGACGGTGTATGGCCCTTTCCATTTGCTTCGCGCTTCCCTCCACCGAATAGCTTTACACGAGAGTTAAAGAGAAGTACCTTGTCTCCTTCGTGGAAAGTTTTCTGTTTGATTCGGTGATCGTGCCATCTTTTGTTCTTTCTTTGTATAGCTTGGCACCGCGTGATATGCTTTCTCCCTCCATTCCTCTAGCTCGGTTAACTGTTTTTGTCTATTTTTCCCGGCTAGCTTAAGGTCCATGTTCCATGTCTTGATTGTCTAGTAGGCTCGATGTTCGAGTTCTGCGGCAAGTGGCAACTTTTTCCGTAGACCGGTTGGAATGGTGTCATGTCAATGGGGGTTTTATAAGCTGTCCCCAGCAGCCCGAGTGCATCGGGTAGCTTGTCTTTCCGACCCTTCCCCATTGCATTGACGGTTTTTGCAGAGAATGTTCTTGATTTGCTTGTTCGACGTTTACGCTTGGCCGCTTGTCGAGGATGGTAAGGTGTGGCTATATTGTGCTTAGATCCCAGCTCGTAAGAAAGCTCGAAAGGATCCGTCTATGAAGTGTGATCCTCCATCACTTATGACCATCCTTGGTGTTCCAAACCTCGGGAAAATGATCTCATGGAACATTTTCCTGGCATGTTTGGCATCAGCGGCAGGGCAGGCCAGAGCTTCGACCCACTTGGACACGTAGTCGACTGCGATGAGGATGTATTCACTATCATGGGACTTTGGGAAAGGTCCCATGAAGTCAATACCCCAGACATCGAAGACTTCTACTTGGAGATTGTAGTTGAGGGGCATTGCATTTCTTGATGTGATTCCTCCTTGCAGCTGACACTTTTGACATCTTCTGATGAATTCTCTTGTGTCTTGGTACATCGTTGGCCAGAAGAATCCACACTGCCAAATCTTGGCTTGAGTGCGATGTACTCCATAATGGCCTCCATACGGGGCTGCATGGCATTTTTCAATGATTTGCTGTCCCTCTCTGGTGGGTACACATCTCCTTAGCATGCCGTCAGCACATACTCTGTATAGGTACGGATCATCCCACAGGTGGCGGCGACTCTCAACTTGCAACTTGTGCCTGGATTCGCCGGGTGGTACGTAACCTGAAACCATGTAATTCACAATATCTGCATACCATGGGGTTACGTCCTCCACCTTGAGGAGCATGTCGTCGCGTAGGAAATCGTTGATCGGTAACTCCTGCATGTTAGTGAATTGCGCGACGCGACAAATGATCCGCAACGGTGTCCTCTACTCTTTCTTGTCTTTAATTTCTAAATCAAATTCTTGGAGTAAGAGAATCCATCTTATTAATCTGGGTTTAGCGTCTTTCTTAGTGAGCAAGTATTTCAATGCAGCATGATCAGTGTAGACAATTACTTTGGATCCCACTAAGTAAGACCTAAACTTATCGATAGCAAACACTACAGACCGGGAGCTCTTTTTCAGTTGTGGCGTAGTTTAGTTGAGCTCCATTTAGTGTTTTGCTTTGGCATAGGCAATCGCGTGATGCTTTTTATCTTTGGTTTGGCCAAGGACCGCACCAACGGCGTAATCACTAGCATCACACATGATTTCAAAAAAGGCAGCGACCAATCGGTGGTTGAATGATTGGTCTTTGAGATGAGTGCTTTCTTAATGGTGAGAAAAGCTTTCATGCACTCATTAGTGAACGTAAAAGGCACATCCTTAGCTAGCGGGGCTTGTTAACGGTCTCGAAGTTTGTGAGAAATCTTTTTATGAACCGTCTATAAAATCTGCGTGGCCTAGAAAACTACGGATTCCTTTCACGTTCACGGGGGAGGTAGTTTTTCAATCACTTCAATTTTTGCTTTGTCTACCTCAATCCCTCTTTTCGGACACTAGGTGTCCAAGGGCGATGCCCTCTCGGACCATGAAATGGCACTTTTCCCAATTTAGTACCGGGTCCTTCTCTTGGCATCGTTGCAAGACTCGATCTAAATTCTCAAGGCAGGTTGTCAAAGGTTTTCCATAGACGGAGAAATCGTCCATGAATACCTCCATGATTTCTTCAATCATGCACGAGAATATCGACATCATGCACCGTTGGAATGAAGCGGGTGCATTACACAACCCGAACGACATTCTCCTATACGGCGTCGTTCCATACGGGCATGTGAAAGTTGTCTTGCTTTTGATCATCGGGGTGGATGGGAATTTGGTGATAACCTGAATACCCATCGAGGAAACGAAGAAAGTGTTTAAGCTAACCGCTCCAACATTTCATCAATGAAGGGGAGCGGAAAGTGATCTTTCTTTGTTGCCGCATTGAGTTTTCGGTAATCAATGCACATTCTCCACCCCGTGACGACACTTATTTGTGGAATTAATTCATTTTAGCGTTTTCAATTACCGTCATGCCTCCTTTCTTTGGTACCACCTGGCAGGGGGCTAACCCGGTCGGCTGTGGTGGTACGGGATAGATTATCCCGGCGTGAAGAAGTTTGAGGACTTCCTTCTTCACGACTTCTCTCATCTCATTATTGAGCCGGCGTTGTGGTTCACGTGAGGGTGATTTTTCCGGTCAACGAGGGATGCGATGAGAGCAAATTAGAGGGCTAATCCCTTTTAGAACGTGTAATGAATACCCGAAGACTGTCCTATGTTTTTCCAGTATTTTGATTAATTTGGATGACTCCTCGTCGGTTAATTTGTCACTGATAATTACGGGAGCATTTTTGTCATTGTTTAGGAAAACATAGCGTAATCCTTCGGAAGGGCTTTTAGCTCAATGGGAGGTGGTGTCGTTTCTTCTTCTTTAGGGAGATCGATAAATTCATCTATCTCACTAATTTCTTCAACGAAGAATTTGGAGTCTTTTTCTAAGGATTCTTCAGGAGTTTCAAAAGGTATTTTTGACACCACCTCTATGGTTGTATTGGGGGACAGGGGTTCAGCTATTGTGTTTTTGGATTTTTGTATGGGTAGCGTGAACGTGTCCCTTCCTAATTTGACATCTAACTCCCCTGTATTTGGTGGATCGGCGAATAACTTTTCTAGGGGATGGCCAATTAGAATGTTGAAATCCTCAATGTCAAAGATGTGAAAATCAAGGCTCATTCCGACACCTTCATGGTAAAGAGACACATTATGTAAAACCCCCAAAACTTGGAGAGTTGAGCGCTGTATCGGCTCTAAAAGTTTTTTTATTGTGGGCCAGCGTTTCTCTTCCTCAAAATAAGTTTGGGCATAAGTTTCTGACATGATGTTAATGCCCACGGTTGGGTTATACAACACCGTTTCCTGTTTTCTTTTTATTATGCATTGAATGGGGAACGAGGGAGTACGGATCCGAATTTCTTCAGAAGACGACTCGTTCTCATGTACCCATTCGCTGCTCATGAAAGATGTTAACCCCATGATTGACTCTCGTGAGAGAGTCTTGTAAAAGGTTCTCTAGGGGTGACGAGGCGGTGGTCTCTTTACAAACTTCGTATCTCGAGGTGTTTCCGAAATCTTCAAGAAAAACGTCCTCGATATACGGGGAGGTCTCCCGAAAGGGGTTCCTCCATTGGTTCGAGTGCAGTATTTTTCGAGAGGTTCGGCTTGAAGCGGCGAAACCTCTTTGGACATCGGCTCAACACGGACGGGTTCTAGAGGAGGGGTGTTTTCAAGAATTCGGTCTAAAAGGGCTTCCCCTTCCTCCGCGGTTTTGTGTGTAAACGACCCTCCTGCGGCCGTGTCTAGCGTAGGGTAGACTCTCTAGTCAAACCTAGACAGAAATACTTTGAAGACACATGGTTGGGAATGGATAGTTCTCGACCGGACCTCGTTAAAATTGAGAATCATCGCTGCACCTAACGACTCCTTCTCTCCTTGTTGGAAGCGAGTATCTCTTGACGGAGGGAAGCAATTCGGGATATAGGGAA
The DNA here is from genome assembly GCA_015847255.1 of Hyparrhenia diplandra. Classification (NCBI taxonomy): domain Eukaryota; kingdom Viridiplantae; phylum Streptophyta; class Magnoliopsida; order Poales; family Poaceae; genus Hyparrhenia; species Hyparrhenia diplandra. The sequence goes on along the minus strand of JADLZK010006151.1, from coordinate 101,627 downwards.
GAAAGCTTGGCAAAACCTTGCCCGCAATTCTTCCCAATCACCTGCTACCTTCCCTACATTGTGGTCGAACCACTTTGTTTTGCTCTCTCCTCAAGTGAAAAGGGAATAGTTTCCACCTCAACGTGTCTTGTGACATGCCTTCAATGGTGAGGCAAGCAATGAGTTGCTCAAACTCCCTCGGGTGATGGTATGGATTTTCGTAATCATATCCCGAGAAGGATTGATCCCGAACCATGGCCAGTAGGCCAGGGCGGAGCTCATAACTCGAAGCTGTGATGGGCTTCGAAGAAGATGGGCGTTCTAAGAGCTCGCCACTCGGAGCGCATAGTTTTGCAATAGTTGAGTGCTCCATAATTTTTTCAGATTTTTTGTTTTTAATGGCGGGGTGGAAATGGATAATGTAGGATACACGGGTAGACTAGGTTCGAAGACTATAACGACAACCGTTCCCGACAACGGCGCCAAAATGCTTGTTGGTGTTTCTTAGCATAAGCGTAATAGTCCGCAAAGCGCACGGAAATACCATTGTAGCACTTCACCCTAAGTGTTCGAGGGGTATCGATTTCCACGAGGAACGGGCGTTAAGTCGCCTCGACTAGTGTTGGTATTTCTAATGTCACTAACTAGTAATGGCATCTAGAAAGAATATCGATGTTGCTTCGGATAAAACTAAAAAGAAATATTCATTGCGGTTCATAGCATATCGAAAAGGTTGTCATCCCTATAGTTAAACTACTAATATGCAAGGAATATAATATTCGTACTATGCCTTGATAACTTCTTAATAAGTAAATAAACAATTATAACGGGTATCCGCAGCGCACAGATATGAATATATACCATTGTAGCATTTTAACCGGGAGTAATAACTTGGTCTTGAATTTATATTCTACCACGAGGGAAAGAAGTCTGTTATCTTGAATTAACTAAGTATAGATCTTAATCTAACCATCTCTCATGTGCAAGACATCAGCATTAATCTCATCAATTACTTAAGCAAGGATCAAAGTTCATAATAAAGATAATGATAAAGTTCTAGATAAAAACAGATTTGACCAAAAATCACGTTGGTTGGCGAAAGTGTCTAACAATGGACGATAGCAATTCATAGGCTAGCTAGCATTAGAAACTCCAATATGTAACTCTAAACTAAATGTTAGGATCTACCTAATTATGCAATACAAATAACAATCATTGAAGAAAGACTAATTAAATCCAAACATGAGGACCCGAATCCGTGAAGACTAAGGCGAAAACTTAGAACAACCCGAAATCTAACATCCGCTAGGCCTACATACGGGGGGATGGATTGCAAAGGACTCAATGGTGCTTTGTCACCACCACGATCTACCACACGACGACGGCACATAGGGTGCAAACGCGAGTAAATAAGATCTAATCACCATGATTACATCGTCTCTACCACTCACCTTCCGATCTAGATGATGAGCGCTATACGAATCCATGCATGAACATAACAGTAATTCAACTATGCTAAATGTGTAATTAAAATAAATACTAGAACAAATAATCTCGAATATAAACATGATCAAGATATTTATATTAAGCATGTGTGCAGGACTTGAAAACTACTTACAATGAAGAACTTACAAGAACGAGAGGCCTGATCTTGAGCTGGCCTCCGACGATCCGAGCGGATTTCCCTTCCTACTAGTTCTAATCTTGATTGCTACTCTTCCAAAGCGATGTTTCTCTAGCGTTGAATATGACTTGGTATTTTAATTAGAAATATCTTTGTTATAGAACTTGATGATCTAAGAAGGGGGGTCTAGGGGTCCTAATATATCGGTCTTCGTCTGTCTCTCCATCTTCATCGAGGCGATGTGGTATTAACCTTGAATCAATCCCGCACTTCTACCGTCGCCCTCGGATCAAACCGACTCAAATCAACCGGTTTAGATCGAGTCTTAGAGGCGGTGGAGGAAGCTTCCCGAAGCGGAGCGGCGGCGGCTGGCGGGGGCCGATCGGCCCCATTATTGGGCCGATCGGCCCGGCCCAGGGGCCCCTGCGGGTCCCGTCGTGCGTCGCGTGTTGCGAGTCTTCTAGATGATGTATTTCTTGGTTCGAGAAGTTAGTTCACGTCGGGATTAATCCGAAGCCTTCTAGACTTGTTTCGAGTTGGATTGCGTTGCGTTACGTCGGTAGTATGCCACGTCATCTCTGCTGATTTTTACGTTAAGTCCCCGCAAATCACAACTTTACCAAAACTGATGGAATTATGTTAGTGACACCCTATTCTAGGTTGTTATTATTATTTATACCCCTTTCTCATGTTTAATTAATTAAAAATTTTATATGATAACAAGTGTCAACAAACTCCCCAAGCTTACCCTTTGCTAGTCCCTAGCAAAGCTACATGCTATAGTAGGATCGGGAGTTGCTACTACGCTTTCATACCTCAAAAGTCTTGTGTTTTTTAAAAAATAAATTCTCCTCTTAACCAGATTACTCTTACTGTTTTACCATGGGGCGTAGCCTTGTCATGAATCATAAGCAAGATAAAACAATCAAGTTAAGTACCATGTCTCAAATTCTTTGATCAACTATCATCACGGGGTTTTGCAATATTTTTTCAAAAGAAAACTTCGAGAGATCCTATGTATGACCCCTTTAAGTAGATGGTGCGTGGTGGAGTTACACAAGTGGTAGGACATACATAGTGGGATGATAGTGGTGAAGTGGATGAGGATGAAAGGTAGTAAATAGCCTTTAGCCTTTTTTTTTTTTTTTTTTTATTTTTTCTTTTCAAGCATCTCTAGTCTATATCTCTCTTTCTAAAAATTGTTAGGATGCAGGCTTTGTCCATTCTTGGAGAGGTGGGCTTTTCCCTGAACTTGTGTCCATTTTCTCTCTCCTTAGAGATGTGGGCCCTGCTCACCCTTGGACACGTGTCCGTTATTCATCTCTAAATTTATTTTTATTATTTAGGGAGGTAGGCCCTTCTCGCCTAGTATGACTTTTGTCCGTTACTCTCCCTCTCTCGTCTCACTTTTTCTAGATATTTATTTTTCTCTTTTTTTTTTTCGAATGTAGCCCAGCCTATATAAAACATTGAGAGAGACATATCTAAAGATTGCAAGAGCTTTATTAATTATTTTTATGGCTAACGGCTAAGTGAAATATGGGGATGCGTACTTCCGAGTTAGAAGCAGCGTATTGGTGGAGTGGGATGATCTTGATGGAATACTCTTAAGGGTCATAACTAAGGACTCATCATGTAATTTTATAATTTTTAAAGATAAAAACCAGGAGTCAAGTATCTCTAAGAATATGATAAACAGTAGCTCAACTTTTCATGCACTATTATCTTTTAATGCTAAGACTCGAGATCAAGCATGTGCTTCTCACAGTGTTGGGTTTAGAGCAAATTAAACAATTAAAGCTTCAGGAGAATCTAAGTCCAAAGTGTAAGTACTTTTTAAGAGGTATTAAAGGCGGAGCAACTATTCATCATTTCCTTAGCACATATTATCAAGATCATAATTAATAGGAAGAAAGTAGTCTAACAAGTTCTAGCACTTTATTTATTTGACTCTTTAACACTAAGACTCTTTAACTAAGACACATTAAATAAGACTCATTAACTCTAAGCAAATATAACTAGCTAAAATTTAAAGACATAGGGTAATAATACTTATCGTGATAAATGGGGGTGCTCTCCCCAAGCTAGATCTTGAAGTAGTCCTTTTCGTTCATCCTTGGAATACGCTCCTCTTTTTTCGGGTCTCCTTTTAATGTTCTCCTGTTAATATTAATTTGCACATACCGAAGGAACAAATCTTAGGATGTTAATGTGAGCCTTCATGTGCTCACGTCTTTTTGGGTTTTTATTTTATTTTTAGAAATCGTGTGGACCTTCATGTGCCCACATATTTTTGGGTTTTTCTATGCAATAGGGATGATAATGCAAAAACATATGAATGCAATAGTTTTGTATTTTTATATTTTTTATGCCACCACAACAAGGAGTGCTTGCATGGGGCTTAAGAGACTGATGCACATGCGGCAAACATATTTTTGGGATTTTCTAATGTGAGTTTAGGAAAAGTAAATATGCTAAAGTAAACATGCTAATTGAAATATCTTTGTGCGAGAAAATTAAAGATGCAAATAAATACCGAGTTACCTCTCGGCGAGTTTAGAGAGCACTTACTCCCATGGCGTGGTGTGTAGTCTATGGGCCCCGTATAAATGTTGTACTGGTATGGTTCCTTCAATGATCTCGTAGGTGGGCGTGAGCGAGTAGCCGCGAAGTCGATTGTTCATTTGTTGATGCCGCTTGGGTCTCAGAAGGTGTACTCTTGTTGCTCTTCTTAGCGACTTCTTTCTTTTTCCAAGATTGCTTCTTTGGTGGAGACCTCTCGGTGTGGTTGGTGCATCATTCAAGATAGGTAGGAGCTGAGTGTATTTTTCTTGGATGTCTTTTTCTATCCTCTCAATATGCTCCATCTTTGAGTCCGACTTTCTTTGTAATCTTTGAAAACGCTTACGGCTCTTGGTCCTTCTTCGGGGCTGTTCATAGTTAGTATAAGTATTAAAGAAGCGGCGCACTTTTTTACCTTGAATGTGAAATTGAATTTCCTTTCCGATGTAGATGATTGCTCTTGTAGTATTCGAGAACGGCCTTCCAAGTATTATGGGAGGATCTTGTTCTTCATCTCCCGTGTCCATGACTAAGAAGTCGGTGAGGACATAGCTGTCTTTGATCTTGACCGGTACATTTCGCACAATACCTTTCGGGAATCGGTGTGTTTGGTCCGCCCGGTATGCGATAATACATAGGTGGAACACAAAGGCGGATTACCATAGATTAATTCATACGTTACCTTTGACATTAGGTTGATGCGATCCGTGTCGCGACGGTTGTATAGAAGTTCCATTGATTAATGGAGCGGTGAATTGCGAACTCGAGGGTCGTCTAGCTTCTCTTGGTGGTTGATTGCGCCGAGTCTTGCGTCTTTGAATTGACTTGATTGATCATCAAGACTCGTTCTACGTGTGGTCGAGGTTGACGGTTCTTCTTGTTCTTGCTTCTTCTTTTTATCCTCTTCTCGGCAATTTACGCGTGTATTTCGAGGTGCGGTAGTGGTATGGGTTGGAGCGGGGGGCTAAGGTCTTGTGTTTGCGGTTGAATCTCTCCCTCTGTCCATTAAGCGTGAAGACGATCTTCGCGGTGTCGGCGTAGATGATTGCCTTAGTGGTAGCCGGGGAAAGGGCGGCCCGAGAATGATCGGGGCGTTCTTACCTTTGCCCATATCGAGGACCACGAAGTCGGTGGCCACATATAGCTTACCGATGTAAAGGCATACGTCCTCTAGAATACCCTCGGGGTAGCATAACGATTGATCTGCAAGTTGTAGGCACATGGTTGTGTATACTAATTACGAATCGGCTCAAGGTTTACCTTAGGCATGATGTTGACACTTGAGCCGAAGTCGATGAGTGCGTCGTAGGTGCGGGCGCCTATGTTGATGGTGACGGCCGGTCTTCACGGATCTTCTTTCTTAGCGGGCATTCCCGGTCGACACAATTGAATTTCTTGTCCGAGTAGGTGGTCCGCATACCGCATAGTAAATATCGACAAGATTTGCAGATTCTAATTCTTCCTTTTGACCCGGAATCTTACAGGTTAGGCATAGGAGCGAGATAAAGCCAGCTTTGGGATAATTGTGATTCTATCATTTTATTAAAGCTATCTTTGGTTCTTTATTGCGAGAAGAAAAAGCTTTCCATTTTAGTACTAATAGTTTCTAGCATTTTATCATTGGAAGCTAACTTCTTAGATAGATTATCCATAAGTCTACCTTGGTTTTGTACTAACTCTCTTAAAGGTGGGAAATTATTGAAAGAGTTATTACCTTGATAGTTACGAATAGTTACCTTGGTAGTTGGGTCTCTGTTGACTCCATTGTTGATTCGGAGGGCGATCTTGGTTGTTGTTATTGTTGATGTAGTTCACGTCCTCTTCTAGCTCGGGACGGTGGCAGCCCGAGTGTCGGTGTTGCCACATTCTTCACATGTCATGCGGGGAATCGAAGAGTTGCATGACTTCCTTCTTCTCGGGAGCTTTGTCTTCAAGCTTCTTCATAATTAAGTCCATTTTGGCGAGACAACATATCTACCTCTTTCAGCTGGTGCATTCCTCTCTCTTTCTTGCGGGGTTGACGGTCCTCATTCCAAGCTTGGTTTGACGCCATCTTCTCCACAAGGTCAGTAGCTTGGTTCAGTGTAAGTGATAGGAAAGCACCTCCGGCCAGCGGCGTCCATGGTCTCACGGGTGTTGTTGTTAAGCCCGTGGTAGAAGGTCTGCATGAGTAACCAGTTCTCCATTCCATGGTGTGGGCGTTACGTGATGTAGTCTTGGAAGCGTTCCCACGCCTGCTGGAACAGTTTCGTCGTGTTCTTCTTTGAAAGCTTGAGATTTTCCCTCGTAAAGGCGTTGGTTTTGCCTATAGGGAAGAATTTTGCCGGGGAAGGCGGTAGAGCAAAGTGCCCAAGTAGTGAGTTTGTCTTTGTTGGCGTAGAACCCTTTGCCGCTCGTCCCAAGAGTGAGAATGGGAAGAGACGAAGTAGGATTGCATCACTTGAGACATCTTTGATAGTGAAGGTGCCACAAATCTCTAAGAAGTGTTGTAGGTGAGCATTGGCATCTTCATGAGCTTTTCCACAGAATTGGCTAGCTTGTACCATGTTGATGAGTGCAGGCTTGAGCTCAAAAGCTTTGTCTCCCTACATCGACCGGTCGGTCCAAAGGCGGATGTTGGCCGTGGTCGGTCTGGTATTCGCGAAGGGTCTTGTTTGCCATGTCTTCAAAAATCGTGCTAAGCTACGCCGCGTGGAGGAGTCTTCCGAGGTAGTGCTCTTGGGTTGAGATTTCAACTTGGATCTTGCCTCCTTCAAAAGTTTTTTTTGGATCGGATTGGAAGTTTTCGGGAAGATTCCTTTTCATACATTACCCCGCAAAAGATAGGAAGAATAATAACAAGGGTATACTTGTTTAAGCAATTGATAAAATTAATCGATGCGTATGAGAGATGCATGCATGTTAATCCTATATGTTTTTATTTTATTGGGCTATAGACTTTCTTTCCCGGCAACGGCGCCAAAAATGCTTGTTGGTATTTCTAATGTCACTAACTAGTAATGGCATCTAGAAAAAGAATATCGGATGTTGCTTCGAGATAAAACTAAAAGAAATATTCATTGCGAGTTCATAGCATATCCGAAAAAAGGTTGTCATCCCTATAGTTAAACTACTAATATGCAAGGAATATAATATTAGTACTATGCCTTGATAACTTCTTAATAAGTAAATAAACAATTATAACTGGGTATCATAAGCGCCGCGAGATATGAATATATACCATTGTAGCATTTTAACCAGGAGTAATAACCGGTCTTGAATTTATATTCTACCACGGGGAAAGAAGTCTCATTATCTTGAATTAACTAAGTATAGATCTTAATCTAACCATCTCTCATGTGCAAGACATCAGCATTAATCTCATCAATTACTTAAGCAAGGATCAAAGTTCATAATAAAGATAATGATAAAGTTCTAGATAAACAGATTTGACCAAAAATCACGTTGGTTGGCGAAAAGTGTCTAACAATGGACGATAGCAATTCATAGGCTAGCTAGCATTAGAAACTCCAATATGTAACTCTAAACTAAATGTTAGGATCTACCTAATTATGCAATACAAATAACAATCATTGAAGAAAGACTAATTAAATCCAAACATGAGGACGAGAATCCGTGAAGACTAAGGCGAAACTTAGAACAACCCGAAATCTAACATCCGCTAGGCCTACATACGGGGGATGGATTGCAAAGGACTCAATGGTGCTTTTGTCCACCACGATCTACCACCGCGACCCCGGCACATAGGGTGCAAAACGCGGTAAATAAGATCTAATCACCATGATTACATCGTCTCTACCACTCACCTTCCGATCTAGATGATGAGCGCTATACGAATCCATGCATGAACATAACAATAATTCAACTATGCTAAATGTGTAATTAAAATAAATACTAGAACAAATAATCTCGAATATAAACATGATCAAGATATTTATATTAAGCATGTAATGCAGGACTTGAAAACTACTTACAATGAAGAACTTACAAGAACGAGGCCCCGATCTTGAGGCTGGCCTCCGACGATCCGGAGCGGATTTCTCCCTTCCTACTAGTTCTAATCTTGATTGCTACTCTTCCGAAAGCGATGTTTCTCTAGCGTTGAATATGACTTGGTATTTTAATTAGAAATATCTTTGTTATAGAACTTGATGATCTAAGAAGGGGGGTCTAGGGGTCCTAATATATCGGTCTTCGTACGTCTCTCCATCTTCATCGGGCGATGTGGTATTAACCTTGAATCAATCCCGCACTTCTACCGCCGCCCTCGGATCAAACCGACTCAAATCAACCGGTTTAGATCGAGTCTTAGAGGCGGTGGAGGAAGCTTCCCCGGCGGAAGCGAGGCGGCGGCTGGCGGGGGCCGATCGGCCCCATTATTGGGCCGATCGGCCCGGGGGGCTCCCCTCCGGGTCCCGTCGTGCGTCGCGTGTTCGGGTCTTCTAGATGATGTATTTCTTGGTTCCGAAGTTAGTTCACGTCGGGATTAATCCGAAGCCTTCTAGACTTGTTTCGAGGTTTGGATTGCGTTGCGTTCGTCGTAGTATGCCACGTCATCTCTGCTGATTTTACACATTAAGTCCCCGCAAATCACAACTTTACCAAAACTGATGGAATTATGTTAGTGACACCCTATTCTAGGTTGTTATTATTATTTATACCCCTTTCTCATGTTTAATTAATTAAAAATTTTATATGATAACAAGTGTCAACAACTAGCTACCGGAGGGAAGATGGAAAGGGTGAAGAACGGGTAGTGAGTTTCTACTACTGAGAGGATTATCCTAAAGCCAAATTACTTCTTTTCTTATCACGTTCACGTAGCCACCGGCTCTCCCGTGCCGCGGAAGGTCCGCCTCCAGGACTACCGCACAACCGGACGTGGAGGAATACTAAGGTCGAGCAACAGGCTGTCACCACCACCGCCCTACCTCACTACCGTGGACCGATTGGTAAACGAGGGTGACTTGTAGTTTAGACACCACGCCTACACTACTTATCACGTTTCTAGCGTTGGCCGGGAGCATCCGTCTTCATCGAGTCCTCTACTAGAGCATCTACCGATATGGTAAACAACGAACCGGTGAACGATATAATTAAAGTAATAATTTAAACTCGAAGATAATTATCGGAGATAGAACACGGATCTCTTACTCAAATCAAAAAGAGGATGATCCGTAGAGGTACAAGTCGCGGAGACGGGAGCCGACGGGTTCGAACTCCGCCTGCCTTTGAGTGCGAGAGGGGTCGCTACTCCTCTTCTCCACACTTCCTCCTCTCTCACTCCCTTCTACTTCTAACTTGGCTCCTTTCCTCTACCCAATGTGTACTAAATGTGATGGAGTGGAGTGTGTGAATGGAGTGTAATGATGTGTATGATGATCAATGTGCTTCTATTACAAGTGAGGAGTGCCTCTCTTTATATAGTGGAGAGGGAGAGGAAATGGAGGGCTCTCCTTGCTTCGAGGTGTTCTTGGCGGAACGAAAAATTTGCACCACATGCAACCGCCGCTTGAAGGTCGCTCCAAACCGCGAGAGAAAGGGCGGGAACATTCGCCGAAATCTTGCGCCGACCGCCCTTGATGGGCGGGCCGGCCCAAGTTTGGCCGGGCTTGAGCCGGCTCTCGCGTGCCGCCTCTTGGTCCACTTTGGTCCACACCGCCACGTAGGTGCGTCGGCCCGTTTTGCTTGATTTCGGTTGTTGGCCTTTCCCTTGACAAAGGCGTAGTCCGGTTTGCGCTTTCACCGTTGATTGGGCGTATTTGTACTAGTTTCCACTTTTGTTCCCGCAAAATATGTTTTTCGACCAATACAAGTGGAACTAGGTTAGAAATAAATGCATATGCACCATGAGATTGTTTATTTTCCTTGGAATGAACACGAGTTGGCGGTGTTATATGCTCGATAATGACCGCCAACAACAAGTTGCACCCAAATTGTGAATTTGTCTCTGAAATTGTGACAAAGAAAGTAGCATGTGCTAAATGGATGTTTTAGAAAGATTATCAAACTAATTTGTGACGATTTTGAGCAAGGGGAAGCGGCGGTGCGGCGTGCATCACAGCGATGTCGTGCATGCGGCGGCGTGGCGATGCCTCTGCTGGCAGGCGATCTTGCTGCGGCCCGTGTTTTCACCGGGCGGCTTGCTCAAATCATCAAACTTCGATTTTTCTAAGCTTTCTCTTACATAGATTTGGCCATATTCATCAGCTTGTCATTCCACGGTTTCTTATCAAATTCTTAATCTTGTGCATAGATGGACCTCGAAGTGATCCCCATGGCAAGAGGGAAGGAGGGTCAAGGTGATTGACAAAAGGGACGAGAGGGAGGAAGAACACGAGAAAGAAAGGTGGCGGTGGGGCAGCTCGGCTCACGAGGAGCGGCGGCGGCGATGCGGGTACACCATTGTGCCTGCAGGAGAACAAGGCACCCCAGATCATCCTTCTGTGTTTGATGGCAGCTATATGCAGCAGGTTGATGGGGTCTTTGACATGACAGCTCCTGTCAATGATCCTCCCATCCCTGTTGTAAGTTACTTCAAGAAACAGAGGGAGGTTGCTGATGCTAGAGCAGTAAATGTCTATGCAGATGAGCAGCATGAGGGCATAGATGAGAGGTTTTGGGCTGCTTTTCATGCCAACTTCTACTTGACTGTTCTTGTTCATTCCAACAAGAGCAAGATCACCACTATGCATTACATTGACTTTGAGATGATGGCAGAAAAGGAGGAAGATGCCTTCAATGAGGCAATTGAGGCTTGTGACAAGTTTGAGCTGACCAACATCATGTCCTTCAAGCATGATTGGAATGAGGAGATCCTTAGTCAGTTCCATGCCACATATTACTGGGATAGGCCATCGACACTATCCATTGGATGACAGAATGAGACACTACAGGATTGACTTTGTCACCTTACACGCCGATTCTTGGCTTTGGGGCTGAGCACACGAGAAATTCAGCGATATCCATGAGATTGACCCCATTGATGCCAAGGCCATCGGGGGGGCTGGCTGATCAGGCACTTCTTGGCAAGAGGAAGGGGTTGAAGGACTTCTTCTATGTGATGAACAACCTCTGCAGATGCACTATTGATCCCAAGGATGGGGCAGCCTCAGACATCAATGGCTATGCCAGGAACTTACTTGCTCATTTCAGGAATGATGAAACTTTCAATGTTGGAAAGTTCATCTGGAGGCAGCTAGCCAATGCTATGGATGATGCTAGGAGGAACCTACCTTATGCTCCCTACCTCATGTTCATGATTGAGAGGGTTTTAAGGGGAACATCTATCCCAAGGACTTGCCCCACCACGTCTACAACATTGAGAAGACCCATGGTTTGGAGGGAGGGGAAGACTAGTGGCAGGGGGCTAGACCCTCGGCCAGGAGGCACCTCCGCTGGTAGAGAGGACTTGGATGAGCCCTCTAGCTCTAGGCCCAGGAGGCACAGCAAGTCCAAGGGCAAGTTGAAGAAGTGGCTCAAGGCCATATTTGGACATTGCTCCTATGCATCTCAGCAGACCTATAAGTTGCGAGGGAGGTGAGACAGGCCTTCAAGAGTGTCAGGGAGAAGCAAGGACTCCCAGTTCCTCCTTCCATCCCTAGACCACCTCGATCGACCTTCGAGTTGTCAGCCACTAGCAGCTCGGACCGGGACTGTCGGATATGCTTGGTTCCATCGCTCAGCGATTCACTCGGCGCTCTACTCGCCGCTCCACTCGGGGCCGGTCTTTGCTATCTCGAGGAGGGGGCGAGGACACCGCTTCCAGCGGCGAGGACACCAGTGAGGAGTGACTCCGCTTCGTTTCTTCTCTTTTCTATGATCTTTTTGGTGGTTGACGCCAAAGGGGGAGAAAATTAGAAGAAAGGAGGGGGTCAAACTTTTCGCCTGGCGGAGATGGTTGCGGCGGCGGTTGTCGAGTTTAGCCTTTGAGAGTAGCTAGTCTGGTGTGAGTTTGAGAGAAACTCTATTTTATGTAATAATGCCACCAATGACTTGTTAATTCTCGGATTTGGTCGTTTGTTTGCTTAAAACTCTGTTATATATATATCCTATTTTGTTTAGATTATTTATCATGTCATATATGCTGTGGTGGTTTCCCTGTTTGTTTTGCCTCAGATTGATGCGGCGGTGCAGCCAAGACATCGGTCTTGAACAAACAATCCCCTATTGTTCTCGATGTTATTACGTCATATGCATCACGGATATTTACGTATGACACCTTGTTGAGCACCCCACAGCAACCATGGATGTAGGGGGAGGCTTTGCACATCCTCTATTTGTGTGACTTGACCTTTATGTCAAAATGAGAATTTAAATCTCACCCACACATTCATGAGGAGGCCTCACTACACCTAAATATGTGAAAATTGACTTCTTATGTCAATATCGAGGGATTCAAAACTCACTCACATATTTAGAGGGAGGTTCCTACATCCTTGGTCTTCGAAATCTAAGTTTGACTTTACATCTTATGTAAGCTCTAATTTGGTTGTCATCAATCACCAAAAAGGGGAGATTGTAAAGTGCAATCAAGCTCTAAGTGGGTTTTGGTGTTGATGGCCACCCCAATTAGGGGACTAATGAGATTTACGAAGATGACATGCGGGGATTAAAATATAAAGTTGATGTCTGAGTCCAAAGGTGCCAAATGAGCTTAATGGTGGTGTTTCGGATCAAGGCGTCTAAATTGTTTTACATTTTGAATCTTGAGTTTAGGAAATGTCGTACTATCAAGAGGGATTCTAGGATTCTCGGTTTTGTGGACCAAGTGCTCTAAACATCCAATCCGCACACAAACACAACTCCAAACCCGACCGGCCAAAGACTTTCACATGCTTTTCACCCTTCTATCGTCGGGTTGGCGTGGCAAGCAGCGCAATGAATGGTGGCAGTGCCACACTTAAATCCTACCGTTGGGTCCGTGGGGTATAAATACCCATTCTACCCCTCCCACAACGGTCACCCGCTCACTCCTTCTTCCTCGCGACGAGCGGCCGGGGAGCACCTTTTGCTCTCTCTCACCTCCATTGAAGTTGCTCAAGCTCCCCACTCAATCTCTCACTTCCCACCGAGGATTCTTGACCGAAAAAGGCAACAAACTCGATTGGAGACCTGGATCTCTTGCTTCCCCCACTCAAAAGAGCATTTGGTTCACGTTTGGCCGAAACCCTAGGGTTTGTTACTCTTGGAGCTTGCTCCTAGACGGCTAAAGCGTCGCCCTTGAGCTTGCCCCCTTCGTGTGGCAGCCTTGGGAGGTTTGTAACCTCGATCCGCAAAGAATACATTACCCCACATCTCTAGGGTTAACTCCCTAGACTTGTGAACGAGGGAAAAGGCAAGCCGGTGGTCAAGCCAAGCCTTGTGTGGCAACCTCAACAACGTGGACGTAGCCCGGCTTGTGGTGGCGCGGGTGAACCACGGTCAAATCCTTGTGTCACCTTGTCTCCTTTACTTTTGTTGCATATTTGTCTTGTGAGAGAGGGTCTCGACCGATCTATCTTGCAGCGAGGTTTTACGCCGCCAGCTTGTGTTACGTGAAGTACTTGTGTGCGGGGAACAAAGGTGGTTCATTATCTAGCAAGTCACGGCCAGATCCACTTCGAGGTCACTTCTATGAAGTGACTCGCGTGAATGCCGCACGAGGACGCGGCGGTGCCGCGCCCACCCGCCGAGAAGTCCATTTTACGTCTCTCTGTCGCTGCAGCCGACTTTTACACGGTGGCCGCGCATCCCGTGTACTTGACGGTGTGTTCAAGTTTTTAACAATCGATTTTCGGGGGGTTAAGCCTATTCACCCCCCCCCCTCTAGGCTTCCATCGGATCCTACACACCTAAGAAAACCGTCTAGAGTGAGTACTTATTTATAAGTAAAATCCACTTTGTAGGTCCCTAAACTTGTCCCGTCGTCTCACCTAGGTCCATGTAATTAGGAATCCGGTTCCTTGTGGCGCCTAGGCGAGCTTAAGTGTTGGGCAACGGGGTAGCTCACGGCCTTTGGGGGTAGGCGGTAGTTTGGGCGCGAGGAGGTTGCCACCATCACCAAGAACCTCGCCGGTCGGACGAGCTCCTCTCACCGGGCAACCTCCTCCCCACTGGACTTCCGCGGGTGTTGCTCGTCTCCGACTCACCGCCTAGAAGTTCTTCTTCCCTCGACACGGATTTGGCGGCGGCGACGTCGGGCGGTGGGGTAGGGAGGTAACATTGACGGAGGCGGCCGGGTGGCGATGGGGAAGGAGGCGGTGGCGCCGGTGGGGAGGAGGCGGCGCGTGTGAACAACGGGCGCATTAGGGAGCGAGGGGAGGCCGGGAGGTGATAAGGTGTCGTGGGGGTAACTTGGGTTGTTAAATGGGCTTCTTCTCCTCTTTCTCCCCAACATTGACCACTTATCTCTTTTTTTTTTACCTTTAATTAAGTATAAAAGCATATATTAGCTCTTTAATTAGGTATAAAAGCATATATTAGCCACCACCTAGAAAAGAGGCCTAGGAACGCCTAGGCTCGCAATCCCGACTAGGCTCTAGCTTATGTCACCGCCTCGAATCAGCCCTAGTGCCTAGCGGAATTTTGATCCGTTAATTAGATCCTTGAACTTGTTTAAATGTGTCATTTAATTCAAAATGGGTTTTGGCGTGTGGTTTTGCTATAGTAGTTTTTGGTTTTCTTTTCTTTTTTTTTCATTTGAGTTGAATCTTTAAAAAATCATAATAAATTATAGAAAAATAATAAAATAAAAAAGTCAATTTTTTTGACTCCACAAAATTGTAAAGTCTAACAAAATTGAATTTCTATTTTATAATTTTTTTGTGATTTACTATGATTTTTCAAAAGATTCAACCAAACAAATAAAAAAAGCAAAAAGATAAAAGCTTCAGAGAAAAAACTTTGTACTAAACTATATCATATTATATGTCCACTTGTGGATCTACTCATGTAGAGTTCAAAAAAATTATTTTATGATATTTTTTAATTTACTATGATTTTTTTAAAGATTTAACCGAAATGATAAAAAAAAATACAAATTTCAAGGGTAGTGATTATTATAGTCTAAATAGGGCACTGAAATTTGTAACAACATTCTAGCTTGAAATTTATTGTTTTTATATCTCACAAACGAAATCGAGTTTGGACAAGATATTTTTCAAGGTTGTGTAACATGATATCATCTACATGTGTGTGATTTTTTTGTGAATTTAGACAATTTTTTTGTTGTGGTTTACACGGGTTGTCTGAATGTTGTGGTTTGCACTAGATATTTTTGCGAGACTGAGGGGGTAACGGCATGCTTCTTGTGCTATTTAGTTTTTAAGATAATCAATCATAGCTTTAATTTCACAACAGTATATTGTTCAACAACAGTCTGCTCCTTACTGGAAACCTATGCTAAACTTAAGCTCAACAAAGGTCAAATATCTATACCATGTATTACATGAGAAATGGTTGGACCTTGGCATATAACATGGGCAGTTGGGCACTATACCAACTATACTTGACAACTCACTCGAGAGATGTGTTAGCGTGAGGCTTGGGAATTGGAATTAGGGGCAGAAATAGCAGGAACAAGGCAGGATTAGACGGGGTCTGTTCTAGTATTCAGAGAAGATGTAGTTCATCACAATATGCATAAGCCTCTCTCAACATCTACAGAGTATATAACGCGGACAGTTAGACACTATACCATCTTCTTATCCTTTGGCTCTTCAGCACTTGATGGCGTGGCCTCCCCCGTTGCTGGACGTTGCACAGTAGAAGAAGTGGTGACAAAAGAGTCATGCAGTTGTTTTTTAGATGTGTTTTCATCACTGGACACATCATAGCCCTTTCGTTTACGACCTGTTCCAAGTTGACTAGGCAAGTCAAGGTGTGGGTCATTGGAGAATCCATGGTTGTGCCCAGAGAGGTACATGACAAACAATGTGTTGGGATCATTATTGTCCGGCTGCAGAATCTTTGTTGCACTGCATCCTGTCGAGTTTCTCCAAATGCATGTGTAGTAAGACCTGAAAAAAATCACATTATAAGCTAACTGAAATATCATCACATGCCCAATTTACCTGTTAATCTTAGGCCTTGTTTTCCTACACGATAAACGGTAGACAGTCGGTCGACCATTGTTTAGTGTTTAATCTGTTTAAACGGGCGTTTAAAAGGGGCTAAATAGGGCTAAACGGCGTTTAAACGGCATTTAGGCATAGACGGTGGTCTCCCCGTCTAGCGTTTAGACGCTGTTTAAACAGCGTTTAACTCTGTTTAGGATATCAAGGATCTTAGGACCAGTACTTCATATTTTGCTGGGATCGTACTTTGTATTTTACAATCAGTAAAACACAATTTATGCTTATAAATAAGAAGTGCCTAATTAATTATAATCTTTATTAAAATGCTTGAGTACTGGTTCAATTATAAAATCTTTAAAATGTTTGAGGAAAACACAATTCATGCTTATAAATAAGAAGTGCCTAATTTACAATGGGCAAAGGTACATTAACAGTCAAACGCAACTCCTCAAAAAGATAAAACTGATGTAAACAGTCTACAAAATTAGTAGTTTCTCTACATCCCACATTATGTTCTCACCTTGCGAATATGTAGCCAAAGATATTCTTTTCTCCAAACTTTTCCCACTTGCTACCATCATCCAACAGATTTGTGTATGTCAAAGTTTTTAGCACCATATGCCTCCTTGTTAGGCTATTCCTGTGTAAAAGGAAACATTTAGTAACAAATAAAGTCTTTCTTTTATCGAACACGCAGGAGAGCTGCGTATCATTATACTAAGAAGAATAAAGGGGTGGGTTTAGAAACCCAATACAACCACACACACACACACACACACACACACACACACTTTTTACATCTGATATCTCTCTCACACACACACTTCTCAACTTGACCCAAGACCACTAGAGAGGAACTCATGCATTGACTGGCTCTAGAGCAAGGAGATTGGATATTCCCGAGCTTCTCGCCAACCTCCGCAGGAGTATCTCATCTTATACGGAAACCAGAACACTACTTAGGCTCGGTTGAGCCCCATCAAACACACAACGATCACGGTGATTTCAAATGGACAAATAAAGTATACATAGAAGATTTTAGAATATAGTGATCTGCATGTCCAAGGAAAACATACAGTGATAACGATTTTGCTTCCATTTCAAAATCTGGCCCACAGTTTATTGAAAACCACAAAAGCAATTTTAACGATCTTTAATTTATTTCTTAATTTATTCCTCCTACTATGATCTCTTAATTATCTACGCTAATACTAGCACAAGAATATCATGGACATTTCTATAACTTGGGCTGGCAGTATGCTAAGTGCATCTAGGATTGTCCTAAGTTGCTTTTATAACTTTGACTATCAATATATAAATTTTAATATAGATTCACTTCACAAGATTGTCATTGCTAGATTCATTTGAAACAAAATGATTTCATATAGAATTAGGAGAAACCTAGATGGACTTCAAATTATGATCGAAGGAAGTAATAAAAGCAAAAAGATAAACACAGTACATTCATATACCTTCCACTAACCCCTTTCTGGCTGATATGGTCTTCCATTGAACTTCCAACCAAATCAAGTTTCAAGCACCTGACAACTTTTAAATCTGAAACAGACAAGGAATAAGCATATATTGATAACAGCTCTTTGCAGTCAATAATTTCCAACTTCTTCAAGGTTGTCAATTGATGTGGGAAACTAATAGATCTAATCTTCTGGAAGCCTTCAATCTTTAGTGACTCTAGTGATGGAAGTTCTGAGAAGGTTGGCAGTTCAAAACCATAATGAAATGACACATGCACTAGGGAAATGAGGTGAGGCAAATTGGTGAGTTTTGGGCATCTACTGATCGATAGACGACAGAGTCGTGGAAAATCCTCCTCTCTCGTGCTAACCCAGAACTGCAAGTCATACATCTCGCATATATTCAACACCTCCAGTGACGGAAATCCAGTGGGACGTTTTTCTTCAGTGGCCAAAGAATTAGTCTCGATTCCAAATCTTTCAACAGCATTGATTCTCTGTAAGAAAAGAGATTTAAGATATGGCAGATCACCAAGGTAAGGGAAGCTCACTACAGCCATGGCAGTTATCAAGTGTAACTGAGATGAGCTTGCAAAGGTAATTGTCCTGCATCCAGACAGGAAACAGATTTCCAGCATAATTTCGAATGGCAAGCTCCATAATGTTACTGTTAGGTTGAAGATTTTGAAGAATCTCATTAGCAATTTCTTTGTCCATGTCATCGTCCATGCCTTCTTCCTGGTAAGACCACTCCAATGTCAAAGCCTCTAGCAAGTGCTTACCCATCATATTTGCTTCTCCAGCATCATTGGCTGTCTTAATATTCTCAAGCCCAGTTACATGAACATGTCCCCTTAGTCCATTCAGATTCTTTAACTCAAGAATTGAACAATGCAATAAATCATTCCCGATATTAAATTCTGGCAATGTTTGTAGATCAGTCAGTTGGCCAATACCATTGGGCATGCTGACTTTAACATAGCCTGGTTCTTTCTGCACATCAAGGTGTCGCAGGTTTGCCAAATTACTTGTGCTTCCTGGTAAGTCAATGAGGTGGCAACAATCCTTCAATTCCAATGTCTGCAGAGTGTGTACCTGTCCTATTTCAATAGGAAGGCCCATAATCTTTGTGTTGTTGAGAGCCAAGAACTGCAAGTTTTTCATGTTTCCAATAGAACTTGGCAACTCTGGTATGTCTGTATAGCTCAAATTCAGTGCCCGCAGAAATCTGTATTTCTCATAAAGATCATTTGAATGCAAAATTTTAACAACTGGGAAGGATCTTCTAACAACTAAAAAGGACTGTAGGTTTTTAGCTTCTTTAGCCAGTACAACAGTCTTAAAATCTGAAAGAACGAGTGATACATGGCAAATTTTTTCAGGTAAGCTGCAGAATGGTTCTTCACATCTAAAGCATTCATTCTTCGAAACCGAGGTTGCCAGATCATGAAACAGTTCGTGGATAACAAACCTATCTTGCTGATCATGATGAGAGGGAGAGCGCTGAAAAAAAGATCTGTCGAACAATTCATCAAAATAATGCAGACCAGTGTCTTCTGGTTGATTACCTTCTTCAGGGGAGACAAAACCTTGAGATATCCATAATCGAACAATGTGATGCTTTATAAATATATACTCTTTGGGAAACAAGGAACAAAATCTGAAGCACTGCTGCAGGTACCCAGGTAAAAGATCATAACAAAGTTGCAATGCTGGTAAGGTACCATCATCAAGCATATCAATTTCAGCCAAGCCAATTTCAGTATGACGCAGCAACCTACCCAGGGCTTTTACACACATCAGATTACCACCACATTTCTCTACAATTTTCCTGCCAATGGTTTCTAACGACTGAGGGTAAGTACTCATCTGTAGGCCGCCATATACATGTTCCTTGAAAACCATCAAGCATTCTTCTTTGGATAGAGAATTCAAATGACAAGTTTGCATTGCTCTGACAAGGTTAGCAACTTCCTTCTTCTTAGTGGTTACCATAAGAGCACTTCCTTTTGCACAAACACTTAGCAGCTTCCTTTACATCATCCCAGAAACATTGGCTTGGAATATCAGAATCATCCAGTACAAGTAAGAGCTTCCTGTTGGTGAGTTCCTCAGTTACAATTTCTTCAAGAACACTTATTGGGGCATTTCCACAATATGTAGAAGTTGTAAATTCTGCTATATTCTCCAATAGCCGCCTCCTATCACCCATATACACCCATATTCTCAAGTCAAAGGCATCCAGAACCATTTGATCACTGTAAATTTGATGGGCCAGCTCAGTCTTTCCCATGCCGCTTTCACCAACTACACATATTGAAGTGAGTATCTGGTCCCGAGAAACCTCACTCTCATCAGAATTATCTGTCAGTAACTTGTGAATAATACTTTGCTGGTGACACCTATATGAATGCAACAGAGTATCCTGCGGACAAAACCAATTTCACATTTTAAGCATGAATAATTTTGCAAAATAATTCATTACCAAATAGATGTAGCCTGGGTGAGTAAAGAGAGTACTAACCTTTTGGTTACAATAGGGATCGACATGGACTCGGCTCATATTTCGTAATGGTGACATGTCAAGGTGGCTCACAAGATCTTGAAAGGAATCAGGAAACCCTCGAATATTTGTACTTCGTGGCAGGGTTAGACACTTCAAATTGGAAAGCTTATATAGGTACTCAGCATCCAAGTTCAGCCCATGGCAGCCTGAAAAGTTCAAGTACTTGAGCTCCAGAAGGTTACCAAAGGGTTGTGGAAGCTCCTTCAATCTTTTGCAGTTGGATAAGTTTAGGCTCTCTAAATGTCCAAGATTGGTAAAATTGGTAGGCAAGGCCATGAGGTTGGGACAGTCTGACAAATCCAACAATGTGAGCTTTGAAAGCTCACAGAGTGACACCGGAAGACTCTGTAGTTTCTGGCAGTAGGATAGAACAAGAATCTGCAGGTTGTGCAGGCTTCCTAGTGTTTCTGGCAACTCTTCAAGAGAATAACAGCAATGGAGTTTCAGTACAGCGAGATTATGAAGGGTGCAAATGGAAGCAGGCAGCTGTTGAATCCCACTGCAACCAGAGAGGTCCAAATGTAGCAGAGTTGTAATAGCTGTGGGCAACAAATATATGGGGTTAGCCACACTTTCACTTTTTGGTGTACTATGTGTACCCATCGTAACTACCTTGTCATGACCAATGTTGCTGAGTAGCGTGAGATCATCCGAAGCAAACACTGGAAGGTCCTGTGTCTCCTCGGTATCGTTGGCACGAGTCATACTCATAATGCCCAAAATTCCACGACACATAAGGATGCAATGCTTGACTGAGGGACCGAGGCATAGTGGCATATCACTGCGATTCTCAAGAGTTGTGCCAATTGATATGCTGCTTTCCTCATGTAAGAAAATGCCCTCAAGTTTCTGAATAGTGGAGAGGATCCGATTTTTGTTGTCAGAATAAATAGGTCGGGAGGAGGTAGAAGATGTCCATGACATGTATGACCTCGGCCTGTTGTGGTACCCCCTGATGTCAAGCATGGGAAGGACCATCTCGTAGTGCAGACGTTGGAGAGATTCTTGGGCATCGGAGATGACATTTCGGAGGGCACTAAACATAGCTTCTGGCACCGGTAGCAGAGCTGCAGCAGAGGATGAGATGGCTGTTCTGACACGACGAAGCTGCTCAAGGAGCAGCCTGGTCGCCTCGGCCATGGTGGGCGCCTCATCCTGCGTCTGGTTCGTCGAGACCACGGTGGGCGGTATGACCGTGAGCTGCATGCCTCCGCTCCCCAAGGACTCAATGTCGATGGTGCTAATGCTGCTGCTGGTGAGCTTTGGATCAGAAGGCAAGGGAAAGTTAGTCTTGGCCTTGGAGCCACGAAATTCTCGCGCGGCAGCGTCGTAGGCCCGCGCGGCCTCCTCGGCGGTGTCGAACGTGCCGAGCCACACCCGAGATTTCCTGCCCGGGACGCGGATCTCCGCCACGTACCGGCCCCAAGGTCGCTTTCTTACGCCTCTGTAGTACACAGCCCGTCGCTGGAGCTGCCTTGGCCATTGCCACCATTCCTTGACGGCTGTGTTGAAGGCCGCGGAACAGATTCGAGGCACGGCTGTGTTGAAGGCAGCGGGAGAGGTTCGAAGGAAAGCAGCGGGAGAGGTTCGAGGCACGGCAGCGGGGAGGTTCGAGGCACGGCTGTGTTGAAGGCCGCGGGAGGCTGGTGCGTCGACAATGATAGGCGCCTTCCAAGAAATGGGCGGCCTGGAACAAGCTGATCTGTCCATCCATGCTGGCCGCCATTTCAGTACCTGTAGAGGAACGCCATTTCAGTAATCTGTAGAGGAAGGGGATGGAGGATACCATGGAGAAATGGGCGGTAATGGTTCCGCACCGGAACCGGAATAGGAGATGACCGTCGCAAATGCTCTGCGAGGAGACTCCATGCTCAACCTCCTCCTCGATCAGATTCAGATCTAGATCCAGTCCCCCGTCCTACTCGCGTCTCCAGAATCTTCCATGGCGGCCGGCGTCGATCGACTTCCCAATTCACGCTTGCAACTGATCTCAAGATCTGCGCGCGGTAGCTCAACTCCAATTGGGTCTCGATGGTGGTGCTGGGTATTCATTGGAAAGGGAAAGAAACTAGCTTGAGTTGACCTCGGGAGGAGGGAGGTTTTATCTGAGCTCGGCAGCTCCCGGAGCAAACAACAAACAAGTACTGCGTCCAAAAAGAGATCCTCTTTGGCTTTGGAACATATGCTTGAGCTTGACCGCTTGTCTTATTCAAAATTTGTGTGTTATTAATTATAAAATCAATAAATATTTTTAATAGTAAATAAGTCATAAAAAAATAAATAATATTTATAAACTTTTTTTAAATAAGGCGGATGATTGAATATGATAGATGAAAAACTAAAACGACATTCTTTTTGGAGATTAGAGAGAGTAGACATCCAATTCTCTATAACATACACACTACGCCTATAAATAAGTGCACCTTTTGAAATTTATAGTTTTTATCATTCATCTTTTTTTTTATGCAAATAATAATGACAATATTTCAAATAATTAAATAAGTCATAATAAAATAAATAATATTTATTAATCTATACATACTAATAAAGAGAAAAATTTCTGCCTCCACTTTTTTTTTTTTTCTGCCTGCCTCTTCCGTGTCCATGTCATGTTCGGTGTTCCTTCGGGAAAAAATTGCGTGGACTCCCGGCTCATTGCGTCCAGGATGCGCCCCCTCCCCGGATGTACGACGCGTGGACGCGGTTCCCATCGAACGACCGCGGGAATTTCCGAATAGAGCGTATCTGTATGGTTTGCCGTCGCACTTCCCATCGGCTCGCTCCACTTTCCCTCACGCCACCGCGCTACTGCGACGACCTGGCCGCTGTGGGTCGGACGGCGACGACCCCATCGACGCAGAGAGCCTTGAGTGGGCGTTCCACCGGGAGGAGGACTCCCGCCCGGATGCTCGCGTCGATCTGCGCCCGGCTCCAGCCCGGCCGCCGGCATCGTCCTCTCCTCGATCGACCTGTACGATCCCCGCCGACTGCCGTAACCTCGCCCTGGCACGCAGGTTGGCGACGGCGATTGCAACGGGTCCGCGGCCATGCAGGACAGCAGCAGGCTGTTGAATGCAGTCATTCATGAGAGCAAGCCCGCCTGGGCACCGCCGCTGCTGCATCCTTGTCCTGCTGTGAAGCATGTGTCGATGGTCTCCTCTTTTTGGCCCCTAGCATTTCCATGGGAAGCCGCTGGTTCATCAGGCCTTGACAATTGACATATCACAATTGACGTGTTATCTTTTGCTAGACTACTTTGCTTAGGCATTATTCTAGAATTTTCTTATCATGGTTTGACACCATTGACAACATTAGCAAATGTGGCGCATGAGAGGAATAAATGTTATGACCAGTGGCATTGATGACACAATAAACTTCTTAATGGTACCAAACGAAAAGATTCAAGAAAAAATAGTGAAGCTATTATGGAGTCTACACTATCAAAAATGAATCTTAATTTGATTAATTATGATGGATGCATGGTTATCATAAAATAAATTATAGCTTTTAGATTTAGTGAGAGGGAAAAAATAAATAGATATGTAACTTCCTGTCTTTTTTCTATTAAACACTAACACGTAACAAGACACGAAGACGGAAGAGGTACAATTTTCACGTTTGGCAGACTGTACAAATTTTTGACAATTATATATATTAGAATTATTAGGGATATATTTTATTATTTTTTTTTCCTCCCGTTACAACGCATGGGCATTTTTGCTAGTTTTATTAAAATAAGAAGCGAAGAAGTCAAAAGGTGCCCTTATTTGCGACGGAGGTGTAATGTAACACCCGGTTTTCCAAAGAATACCAAGCGTTAACCATATGTGTGCCCAGGATGTCCACACGACACATATAGCAACAAAATGGTAAATATCGTAAGCAATGCTTTATTACATAGCGAAACATATTTACATCAACTTACATATATATCAGAGTACAACGGAAACTACTTTTTAATCTTCTGTCTTTTGGGTCTCCATGCTCCACAGGGACGGTTGACTGGGGGAGCACTCGCCTAGTACTCATAGACCTCCAAAGGAAACTCTTGGCCGGAACCGCCATCCGGTACCCATCCGGGATTTTCATTGGTGATACAACAAGTGTCAGCTCACCATGCTCGCGGCAAGTATAACATGAGGTTATGCAAGGCTCAAAAGGCTAGACACGGTTTAACCTGCGATAAGCATTTTAATTGGTCATATTTTATTTATTGAACCTATATCGCTAGGTTATGCTTAGGCTCTCATGTGAACATAATTATTTATCATCATCAGGATTCATCATCAAGCTTCATCATCATCTGAACCATCCATAGAACCATCTATCTCGAAAAGGATCCAGGCCGCTCGTGACCGTGAGCACGGCTGATATATCAGTTTGATCAAACTCGCTGCCAGAGGTGTACACTTTCACCTTGAGCCGTGATTGCCCGGTGCCCGAGGTGGCGGCCTCTTAACTCACTACCAAGGTGAGTCGGCAGGGAAAATCACTACGAAGCCTTTCACTAGTCTCTCTAACAAGTTAGCGGCCGCTAGGTTTCAACGGCTAGGCGAATGGAGGCCCCCCTTCAAGATCGCACACCGACAAATGTAACCCGGACACGGCTTGACAGGCAAGGAAGCCATTCTAGAACCGAGGTCCCCTTTTGCGCTGAATAAATTCAAGAACTACTAAACAATATTAGAGAGTGCTAGTTATACAACTACGGTCGTGCCCACTTTGACACTCAAGGCTGCATCTTTTGTTTTCCCGGGTTGCCGCTTTAAGATTCATCCTTCACGGAGGGCAAACTAGAGCACCCAAAAGGCCCAATGCTCTAGCTCCCTTCTTTCCATGTTGCTCAAAAGCATCTTATGTCCATGTCACTCAACATCATCATCTTGGTCATTGATCCATATGTTATTAATCAAAGTTAACATTATAGTATGGTGATTGCAAAAGCTAAGCAAAACTACCCATATGCATAAACCCAAGGTGAACAAGGTTCGGGATATCAAAAAGTACTAGGTAAATCCTTAGCATCGGTTTCGACACATGCATATGAAAGTGATTAAATGGTTACTGGGTAATCAAGGAAACTCATGCTACACTTGCCTCATAGTGCTCAAGCGTTTCCATCTTTCTTGCTTTTCCTTCGTAACCTTCCTCGCATAAATCCTCTTCTATCGATAGCAACAACCATCACAAGCACCTGACCACAACCCTAGAAACAGTACACCAAACATTACAAAAATAACCTATGAAGGTTTTGAAAGCGTATGACTTGTTCTATGATCGTGAGCGCATAAACTAACCAAAACAAGAGGCACAATTAAAAGGTATGAGAGTTGAAGGGTATATATGGAAATGTGGATTTAGTTGTGCAATGTGGAGTCGGGACTAGAATCATGTTGTGACAAAAGGACATGATATTTGGATCACCGAATAGCTAAGGAGCAAGATGGCAAACAAAGGCATTGCGTGAGATGTTGGCATGGTAGAGCAGCGGCATAGCGATGCTTATAACTCTAATGTTGAGGTGTATATGGCCAAGAAAACTTGTAGATATGTGTGTGAGTTTATGTTATACATTGTGGTCGAATGGCATGACTACTGCTGTACAGATTCAATGGGAACGCGTATGCTAACCGACATCAACATGGCTGCAGGACAACAAGGATATCAAATAACAAAAGGTTAATATATCTTTCATAATTAATACTATGACCATGAATCTTTGCAGGGGAATGTGCAACTATATAAAGGATACTTATGCCAAAGGATGCATCAAGGGTTCCAATATATCAATGGGAACGCCACTGCCAACAACAGGGGGTTTGCTGTTTGGACAGGCCGGGGTAGCAGACACTTTGGCTTTGATATCTCGGCCATCAGGGATTTAATAGAAAAAAGGACTTGTGGGATCATGTTCAGCGATGTTATGAATATCTAGGTTAAAGGGCTTGATGATTTTCTCAGCGGATAAGCGGGGAACGCCAAAACTATACAGAGCTGCAATCTGACTAGACAGCAGGAACAGCGACACGGGGATGATGATATCTCTAGTTTCTCAACTTCCATGGATAAACCGTTTTACAGAGGTGTGTTCAAGGACGTTATATACATCTACACGAAAGGGTTTGCTGATCCATGCCACGAAACAGCGAGGAACGCCAATTCCTGAAGCAGCGGCAACGCTGGCCGCAAGGACAGCAACACATATCATGGGTAAACTTCATCGGGGATCAACCATAAATCGTCTAAAGTACTTGATATGCAGCGAGGATCATGATAACATGATGGGGATGGTGATGGGGTGTTCTCACCATGGGTGATGGCGTGGTGGATCGATAAGACGCATCAACGACAGCCGATGATGACGATGCGGTGCGACCGGGCTTCCTTCTTGCGTTCCGGTTGATCGGGGCAGCCATGGGGAAGGAGGAGGAGGTGCAGGGGCGTCCCTCCTCTGTTCTTGGCGTGGGAAATGAAGAGGGAGGCGTGTGGGGGCTGGTGGAGGTATATATGAGGGGTGAGGGGATGGAAGGTGAAGGGGTGGGAAGGCAAAGGGGTCACAACTTGATATTTCTTGTCTTGCTTGATATTTTTGTGAAATATGTGGAGGGCTGCCAAGGGGTGACGTGGGAGAGGGGAGAGGAAGAGTTAGAGGGCTGGTTGGGCTTCGCTTTGGATCACAAGGGAGAGGAGGATGGTTGGGCTTTGATCCAAGGCGTGGATTAAGGCACAGTTTGGACCCAATTCGCCCGATGCGACGATAGAGTTATAGGGTTGGTTTATTGTGGTATTTTGGGTTGTAGGCCTTGCTCAAGACAAGAAGAGGTAGAGAGTAAGAGGGTGCATTGAGATATTAACCAAGGTGATCAAAGGAGTGAGAAGAATAACTCTATTAGAAAGAAGGAACAAAGTTAGGGTTTGAGAGAAGATTAAAGATTGACAACCCATAAAAGTTTTTGGGACATGAATCAAGGAGTATGGTTTCCAAGAATTTGATCATGGTTTTGAGGTTATGGAAATTGGTCAAAGATCAAGAGAGATATGATTTGGATTAAGCCCTATACGGATTTGAAAACATTTAAACTCATTTTTCAAACAAAAACACTATGCAAAGGCATGAGATGCAACACAACAACTTAGTTGATTATAAAACTTTAAGAAACACACATTTTCACTATCTATAATGTCAACAACTTAACTAATGTTGATAAATTTTAAAAAATAATAAAAGAATTTGTTGTCATTTTAGTGTTTTCAAAGTCATGTCCCAAAATACAAAATTTTGGGGTATGACATGTAAAGAGGATATTCAACAGTTTGTTATATTGACTTGGCATCCATGAAAATTTGGCAAAAGGAGAAAGAATGGGCTCCAACAAGTTGGCATTTTTGACAACTTGGCAAATTTCACCCCCTTTCACGCCAAGCATAAATGCGCGCCCGCAGCAACTTGGCATAGCGGTCTTTACGCCATCGCCATCGCCGTGATTCACGACGCTGGGCGTGTCATTCTCATGCACGCGAGGAAACTTCAGATTCGTCTTCTCCCCGTGCTCATGTGCCATCATGATAGTGATGCTGATTGGAAACAAATGTGATCTTTCCCATAAACGTGTTCTCGTGAGCGTTGTCTTGTCTTTATTGAGGCATCTCCTAAACTGCACAAAACATCGAGGAGGTGATTTTTTTTACCCTACTACATGTTTAATACCATCCCTAACTTGAATAATAGATTTGTTTTATCTGGTTGCGTCCTCATAGTTCGCTCATAGTCAGTACTTGTATAAAATTGTAGGTTTAGGGCTACTAAATTTCCAACACTTCTGTAGTGGATTTGCCGGTTGTTTCAAGCAACATTGGCAAACTCTTTCATTCATTTTGCCCACTGTAATACATCTTATTCCTAAAATGCAATATAAATTTATGCAATACTCATCAATCGATAATTTTCCAATCACCTCTCTTGTACCGTGAAACTGTGATATGAGCTATAAGGCATGACCTCTCGTGCAACAGAAGAAAGTTGTTTAAGAATTTCTCTCTATGATGGTCATGCTATCCTTTTTTCAAGTATAATTTGAATGTTTTGATGCACTCATGTTTATTGCATATATCCAAAGAGTGACATTTAGTTTGCCAAGGTGAACATCGCTTATGTTTTTCTCGATCGTGGCAGGAAGTTTTATCTCGTAGTGTTGTGAGTGTCTCCGTTTTGTACTTGTGTAATTCTCAAAAAAAAATGTTGATTTAAGAAGATTTGCAGTCGTAGTTGACAAACTAAAGCGCCTCCACCAGTTTCACTTTATTTTGGCATGGGTTAAGTACTAATGCAGCATAAATATTTTTTATGCATAGTAATTTGCTTTTGTCAGTGGTCAATATATAGGCCATCTTTGGTGCCTCTAGATTCAATCCAAGAGGATTGTGCATTGATTACTTTTGTTTGGCTTAACAAAGTGTTGTCCACTGTATATTAGTAAGCTATATTTGTTACTTTGCTCAAGTATCTTTCCATGAACTATATTAGTGGTAAACTGTGCAATGACTTTTGTAGAAGTTTCCTTGCTTATGAAGTGAGACTGTGACCGGATCAAAAAGAAACAAGATGTTGCCTTAATTATTAAGTGAGGGGATCGTAAGAGAACAATCTTAAATTGGGAATAGCTGTTCAAGAGGGACATCCAGGGAGGAAGACATCATTAGTTGCTCAAGGGACCATTGGGAGGCAAGATACGTGCCTTCTATTTTCCAAATCATATATAAAAGTACATGTAACTTTGATATTGTTACTGTTTTTTTTTTCCAGCTTATACATCGAAGTATATATTGAAGTACACATATAGATGACTTGTTTTAGTTTAAGAATTTTTTTATAAATATTACCGTAGCGTTAGATACTAGTGGAATAGAATAACTAATCCTATCTTTTGTCCTAGCCACCGGTGGTTGGCTCGACCTGCCTCGTCCCGGCGCGCTCAGCAGCAGCCGCACGTCTCGGACTCGGTTGCGTCGGGTGTAGGACTTGAGTCTTGACCCCACATGACACTGACAGAGTGGGCTGAGCAAGGAAATATTTTATGATTTACGAGGTAATCATGATTCATATGGTGTTCCTGAGGTTGGTGGTATGTTTGAAGGATTCTTCTCACTATCTCAATTCACATCAGTGGAGTAGACCTTTCCATAAATCATGCAAATAGTAGAATTAATTAGGCAGGTTTTTTGTTTGGAGAGGCATGCCCATAACAATTTGAGTTGTCCTAGTATGCATGGTGCAAACAGCCTTACATGCCGTGCTCATAAGTCATAAGACTCATAACTGTCCCAGAATGGGTTACATAAACCACGGTCAGAGCTCTTGGAACTCATTTATGAAGATCATTGCACCACCCCAAAATAATTCTCCTTTGCCTTTCTGTTCCAATTATCATACCACACAGGCCCCAAATTTCACAGCGGTTTCATGCATCGAGGAAATACACCAATCAGCTCCGGGTTGCACTGATGACATCCTTGCACTGCATACACTCTATGAATGAGAAGACACATCAGGTCATCAGGGGAGGTCTAATGATCAATTATTGAAATTCTGTGCCAGCACATATGATTGAACTGCAACAGCCTAGTATTGATTTTTCTTTTTTTTTGGGAAAAAAGTCTGATTGGGAATACCTGATTCAGTAGATCAATCGCTACCACCTAGGGTTCTATGCACCATAGGAACAGGAAGCTTCAAGAACTAAAATGTCACCTTCCGCAATGCATGTATATGAGATCTCGTTTTGAGCTGGTATGTGCTTCACCTTATTCCGATATTTCTGAAAAAGACAGAAAACAAATGCTTTCTGATCATGTCAAAAGAACTTCTAATTTTGACTTTTATTTTTCTGGTTCATAAAAGTAAGGTTATGACATATGGGTTAAATGACTATAGTCTAAATAGGAATTCTAGTGTTGCTACATATCCTTTGGAGGGATTTCAACCAGTATCAAAACAAAAATAAATTATAAATTGAGATGTTTTTGATAAGGTGGCTGTTGTGAAAATTTTCAGAACTGTTGCGGTTTAGATCCACTAGATCCAAATAAGCCTGAATCCATATGAATGGTTGTGGAAACCTTAAGGGGCCATTCCATATGCTTATCAGCTTATGTTATTCTAAAGCATCAAACATCTAGGAGATATATGCTGTTTTCAGGAATGAAATATAAACGGTCTTTTGGTAATGAAGCGAAGAGAAATTCATCAAAAAATGAAGCGAAGAGAAACAATTGCAGAAAGTTGAACAAAATTATGATATGTCCATATAGAACATACGGAATATGAAATTGAAGCCTGTGTATCCTTAGCTTATGAGAGTCATTTAAGTTTCAAATGATACCTGACACAAAGACAATTGCAGCAGGTCACAGTACTGTATTTTCAGCTTTGGTTCTGAAGTGAACTTGGGCAACAGCTTCAGTTTGCTGCATCTGGCGATGCTGAAATATTTTAGATTGGGGAAGTGCTCACTCTTGACACCAAGCCATTCCTCCCAAGCTTCCATGTTCCTGAACTTTAGTGACTCTAGTGAAGGAAACACATTGCCGGTTCTGCTCCTATTATTAGAAGCTGTATCTCCAACATTGCCAAAGAACTCTGGACCAATTAGCTTCACACTTGGCAGTGATTGTATCAAAATGTGTTTCAGTAATGGTAGGCAGCCAAGGGGTGGTACTTCTTTGCAATTGTGACAGTCTTTCAGCTCAATAGAAGCTAACCTGTCCAAGGGCAGCACCCCTAACCATGATGGAGAAAAAGGATCCGTTATAACCCTTGATGCTGAGCTCCTCCAGATTTGAATGTGGCCTGAGGCACTTTAAAACCTGATCTGCTGTAGCATTGATTCCAGGGTGCTGAGTGTCTGACATGCAGCTCACTGCGTTTCCTTGTGGATCACAATGGGACTGGTTAAAATTTGTAAGTTCTGACCATTCAAGTGTAAGCTTTTGAATCCCCAACTTGTTCCAAAGGTTGGCGGTGGAAGCTTGTGCTACATTCAGATTGTTTAGACCTGTGATGTGAAGATGTCCTTCAAGGTTTACCAGTTCATTCAGGTCTGCTATGCTACATCCAGCAGGCCCATTCTCAATGGCAAAAAAAGGTAGTCTCTGCAGCCTAGTCAACTCTCCAATCCCAGAAGGCATCTTTATGTCTGAATGTGGAATCTCCAGGCACCTTAAATTCAATAGCAGTTTGATGCCTTGAGGCAACTGAGTAAGGGAAGAACAATGGTTAAGCTTAATTGTCTGCAAGTGGAAAAGTGCACAAATTGACTCAGGCAACATCTGGATTGAAGTGTTGTCCAGGCCAAGGAACCTTAGGTGTATCAGACTTCCAATGGATTTCGGCAGCTCCATGATATTGGAGTTGCTCAAATCTAAAGCTCTTAAACATTCAAAATCTGTGATCAGCTCGGAAGGAATCTTTGTTCTGAAGGCCATCTCCTTGTGGTTTTGTTCTGTTCTTGTAATGAACAGAAAGGTTCGCAGATCACGGTGACCACAAAATGAGTTCAAGTTTATTTCTTCAACAGAATGCGACTCCTCATCGACAAAGGACAAATGCCGAGGGCTGTCATCTATTTTCATCGAATTAGGAAGCTGGATCATCCTACATTCATTGCCTGAAACAAACTGAGCAAGCTCCCGGTACAGGTCATGCATAACAAACTTCCCTTCGCTGATAGCATGAGATGGGGAAGGCTGGAAGAAGCACCTTGACACCAAGTCATTGAAGTAGCCATTGGCAATAGCTTCATGGCTGCAGTCTCCTTCAGCATCCACAAAACCCCGCGCAGTCCACAGCTGGACTAGCAGATCTTTGTCGAAGGCGAAGCCCTTTGGAAACAATGAACAAAAGGCAAAGCTACGCTTCAGTGGCATGGACAGGTGATCGTAGCTCACCTTCAGCACCGGCAGTACCAGGTTCTTCACCTCATTGTCGGCCCACAAGTCATTATTCAGGATTTCATCCCAGTGCTTCCAGCTGGTTGAAGTGCTCAGGGCGATACCAGCTGCCTCGCCGCCAATGGCAAGCCCTGACACTTCTTCGCGATCTTCTCACCAATCTCTACAAGTTCTTGGTTGACGTTGGCATCGCTATTCGGCAGTGCCCGTCGCTGGCATACATGCCAGCAGTCTTCATCTGACAGGCATTTGAGATGATACGCTTTGGTGCTTACCATCCTGGCAACCTTATTGCTCCTAGTCGTCACAGCAACCGCGCTCCCTGGTGCGCAGCATCTCAGCGGCGCCGTCAGGCTGTTCCAGTGGCTGGGATTGTCATCCCACACATCGTCTAGAACAATCAAGCACCTCTTCCCCGCAAGGTGCTCGACTATGAGCTCATGAAGCGTGCTCAGCTCGCCGCACTCCGGGCGCGATCTGGTGAGCGCCTCAACGATCTTGCGGGTGACGCTGACGACGTCAAACTCCTGGGAGACCCAAATCCAGAGGGTCAGTTCGAAGCACGACTTCACGGCCTCCATGCCGCAGACGTGCTGCATCAGAGCCGTCTTGCCGACGCCGGCCATCCCGACGATGGGCACGACGGCGTAGGTCCTCCCGCCGTCCGGCTCCCCGCGAAGCAGCGCAGCAACCCTCTCGATGTCGCGCTGCCGCCCGTGGAGGCGCTCGGTACGGGAAGCGCGCTGCTTGGCACGAGCGGGCTCGCCGCGGGCCGGGGCGCGCCGTCGCCGGGCCGCAGCCGGAGCTTCTTCCTGTCGGACGCGATCTCCTCGTACCGCGCCCAGATGCCGTCGATCTTGCGGCGGAGCCGCCTCGCGGGCGCGGGCGCGAACAGCAGCGCCACCTCCCGGCGCCGCTTCCCCGTCGTGGCGGCGTAGAGCAAGTCCTGCTTGAGCTCCTCCAGCTGTGCCGAGCGGCGGGACTCGTACTCCAGCTCCTCGACGACGTCCTCGGTCCGGTGCTCCAGGTCGCCGAGCTCGGCGAGCCACAGCTGGACGGAGCGGTCGGTGACGGACAGGCTCGGCGTCGCGGAGCGTGGCGCGGATCCGGCGCAGTTTCGACTTGAGCGCCGTCAGCTCGTCGTCGTCGACGGTGGCCGGCTGGGACGCGCGCCCGAATGGCTCCAGCAGTGGCGACGCGAGCTTCTTGGACTTGACTGCGAAGTGAAGCAGCGCGTCTCGCAGTGTGTGGATGATGGCCTTCTCTCCATTGGTGTCCATTGCCGGATCTGTACGTCGCGCGAGAACTCAATGGTATGGTTTGGAGATTGGATTGTTGGAGAATCAGCTGTTGGTGCGAGAGTAAAGCAGGTGTGAGGGTGAGAGTAGGCAGCGTTGACGAAGACTTCGCTTGAATGGTGGAGAGAGGCTCTCTGTAGCCGATAAGGTAAAAATAATACAATTATAATGATACTTATTTACAGTATTATAAATCTATTTAGTTAAACGCCTCAAGGCCAGAACGGAAAACATAATATCATAATAACATTCATTCGTCCTCCAAATTTGATCACCCCTCGAACTCATGTGAGCCCTCCTCAAAAAAAGAAAGAAAGTAGTATAGAGACTAATGGCAATGTCGGCACTCGGCATATTGTGACATATTTGCCAATAATAATAAGGTTGGGATGCACACAATATGCACACAATCGGTTTTCAAAATAGCAACAACATGCAATATTTTTTACCAGAAAATTTTTCTTTAGATCATTTTGTTGGTAGTATTTTTTTATAGAACTAATGGAATACTTCGACAATCGAATCTATGGAGATTTGTTTAGTTTTTTTCTTCGGTTTTTAGTAGAAGATATTTTATATTTTTTCTTCCCATTTTTTCAGAGTCAATATTTATTCTTAGATTGTCCGCTTGGGTTTATCCAATCTAATCTATGTGTACAAGTGATTTGATTAGAATTTCTTTCTTATATTTTTTCTAGACAGAGTATAATTCATATGTCTTTAATACTGAAGATTTCTTTTTAGGTTTTTTCATCCCGCTTTTTAGATTCCGATCCTATTTTTAGATTTTATAGATTGAGGTCTTCATGGCGTGCACACATGGCTTGAAACAACCGTTTTAGTGGAGAGAGAGGGAGTAACAACCATTAATCATGAGAGCGGAGTCATTAGGAGTAGTTTTTTTCCTCCTGCTTTTTAGATTGGGAAATTACTAATTTTGTTGCATGCAGGCATGCAAATCTAGTGGAGGAGAGGGAGTAACAACCGTTCTAGTGGAGAGAGAGGGAGTAACAACCGTGGGTGCGCTGTTAATCATGAGAGCGGGGTCATTAGTGAGGGCGGGGTGATTAGTGAGGGCGGGGTGAGTCTGCCCCGGTGGATGATTCCCTTTCATTCTTTTTAGTAGTAGAGATTGATAACTTTTCATTTCGACTTTGTCAGACGTAATAAAATGGATTGATTTACTATTATACTAGTATTGCTAATTTTCCTGGGATGAGTGTTCTTTATCTTTTTTTCTCATAATTTAGGGTCTATTCTCCTTTTCTCTAAACTTGAGTTTTAAAAAGTTTATTAGAGCACTTTAACTCACTTTTTGAGGTTTAATGTGAGGTATGCAAAAGTACGGAGCTAATTTTAGACGATCTGTTTGGAAATTTAAGCTCTAAAGTTTTAATGTCGCACCCGCCGGGCCTCATGCGCGACCAACGGCCCTCCGGGCCGAAATTGCGCCGGGCGGCCCGACTAGCCCCGCCAAAATCGTCGGGCCGTACTCCAGCCTAGTTGTAACACCCGTGTTTTGCACCATTTTAAAATTCACTAAAAATTTAAACTTTTTGAAATAAACTAAAACTTGATCTACTTTCCGCAAAAAACCAAACCCCCGTTTTTGAAAACCTTGCATAAAAATCCACCATATAGAAATTAGACTCCCTCTTGTTTGTTGCTTGTCGAGCTTATGGTGGCCAAGGTATGTATTCTCGATCTAGACATTAAATTATGGAAGTATATTGATGCATGAGCATGGTTTACATTTTCTCTGGGAATAAATCCAGAAACCCTAGACTCCATGAGTAGGAAAATATGTATTCCACGTATCTCTAAAATTCCTGGAATGTCTATGCACCTCACCCATGTGTAGCCCTAGGAAAGTAAAAGGGGAATAATGAGGGCATGTATACTAATATACTTATGAGTATGTGACCTCCCCAAACAAGTGAATATATATATTGGTGCTCACGAGGGGCCTAATAATATATATTTACATGCATAAAATATAATGGGAGATAAATACTTTAAGTATACATGGGAATGTGGAGAGAAGGGAAAATAGAAATAGAAATGGAGAAAGAAAGGAAGATAGCTCGTGGGCTCATTTTCTATCGGCCCAACAGCACCTCTCTCCCTCTCCTATTCTTTTCCACGCTAGCAGGCCGGCCTGGCAGCAGGGCTCGATCGCGCCCAGCCCAAGCCCAGCAAGCCGAGTCTGACCCATCCCTTTCCCTTTCTCACTGCCGAGTGGACCCCCGCCGTCGTCCGTCGTCTTCTCCTTCCTCCCGACGCGAGTGGAAGGCACCGCCGATCCACGCGAGCGCCCCCATCGCCAAGATAGAGACGACCTCCGCACGGTCGACCAGCCGGGCCTCGCGGCACCACCGCCGCGTCGTCATTCC
This sequence comes from Hyparrhenia diplandra, assembly GCA_015847255.1. Taxonomy (NCBI): domain Eukaryota; kingdom Viridiplantae; phylum Streptophyta; class Magnoliopsida; order Poales; family Poaceae; genus Hyparrhenia; species Hyparrhenia diplandra. The sequence continues at coordinate 65,728 of JADLZK010006151.1, read as the reverse complement.
GCCCGAGCCAAGGAGGGCGCTAACGCCAACAGCAGCGGCTCCCTCGCCTGCCGCCATCGCGGGCCGGCACCGAGTCAAGCTTGCCAGCACACCGCCGGGCGGCGGTCCCAGCACGAGTGCGCCACGCGGCACCGCGATGCCACTAAGGTCCGCCGGACATTAGCCGAGTCCAAGCGCATAGTGGCGGACTTCAATCCCCACAGCGACGCCACGGACCAAGCTCGAACACCGACGCGCCGGGCAATGTGACATCTCGGCCACCGGCGTCCACCGTGGAAGCACATTTCCGTCGGAGCTGGTGACGAAGACCGGACCACGCCTAAGGCATTAACCCCGACGAGCCATCCAGATAAGGCCATGAACACAGGAGAGCGTGTCAATGCCAACAGCGGCGCCGAGCGCCGTGCTCGCTAGCGCTGCCGCCGTCATGGCCGGCAAACGCACCCTGTGCTCGGAGACTCGGCGATGGACTAGTTCACCGGAGCCCGAGGCGTGCGCGACCGCCGGCTCATGGCAAACTGCTGCTGAGTCGCCGTGCCCGCGAGGATGTCGGAAAAGATCTCGCCGGGCATCACCGCCGCGAGCACCGTCGTGGCCAGCCTATAAATAGGCCCGACCAGAGCTGATCGGCGCACCACCCCTCCCGAGCTTCGCCCCGTCCTAGAACGCGTGGTGCTCACCCACTGCTTCCCTACTCCCTCCCTCTCCCGAGCTATTCGGATTTCCCAAATCGAGCTCCGCCGTCCGCCGGAGTGCTCCATCGCGTTCCCGTCCGCCGCTGCAGTCCCGGCCAAGACCGGTTAGCCAGTGAGTCACGCCAAGTCTTCCTCTCTCGTTTGCCCCCCTTATACACCTCTCTACTCCCTTGTTTTGCTCTACCGCCGGAGAGCCGCCGCCGCCCGTGGGGGGACGGAACCCCTCCGTCGCTACGCTACCTACCATTGGGTCAGGGGCAAGGATGGGGACCCTAGGCACCCCACGCGGCGAGCTATAGACGAAGTCCTACCGACTCCGGCCACCCACCGGCGAGAGCGCCGCCGTGACCGTGTAGCCAACGGGGACGACGGTTTAGGGTTTAGGGTGTAGATGTTCGAGAGATTCTTCTGCATCTGAGGCCAAATGTTTGACATGATTGAACCAAGCATCAGGCGGCAGCTTTCCACCAAAGGATGAGATGGTGGTGCGAACATGAACAAGCTGCTGCAAGAGTTGCCGGATTGAGCCTGCACACACTTCAACTTGCGGGTCACCAGCTGGTTCAGCTTTTGGAGATTGCTTAGCGTCACCAGCAGGTGGAGCAGGTGCTCCTTCCCCATGGCCTGATTTACTGCGACAATGAATGAAGATTAGGAAACTTACCTGGTTGTTAATCAGGGCATTTATTTTTTCGAAAGGACAGAAAAAAACTTTTATCATGATTATATTAATATACATAGAAGGAAGCAAAACAATAAATAAACAGAGGAAGCAAAAAGCAAGGGAAAAGAAGGGATAAAACAGCAGCCCACCCAATTGTTCTGCTCCATTGGACTGCTCTGCTCCATGAAATGTAGCTCCAAAGCAGCTCCAACACGGAGTAGCACTACTTGTTTGGCTTGCATCTTAGCTCCAGGTTTTTGTGGGAGTAGTCTAGCATGCCCATACATCCTATATGGATGGTGATTTGATATATTTAGTATACAATATACATGAGTTATTGATTTTTATCCTTTGCTTCCAAGTCACAGCTTTTCCTTTACACCGTTTATTGTGATTTGATATATCTTTTTCCCCTAATCAAAGCATTATGGGTGTGTTTGGTAGCACCCATTTTGGCTAGCCAGGCTTATGTTCACAAAATTGTACAATTCAGTGCCCATAGGAGGCATAGCAGATCAAGGGGGGTGCAGAGCACCCAGGTCCTTGTGGCATTTTGCCGAACGGATAGCATGCGTGGGGGACAAGGCCCGAGTCCCCAACCAGGCTTACGCGGCTAGAGGACTTTCAAGCAATTTCTAGCTTCTAGTAAATGAAACTGAAGCCAATTTTCATTGCATGTCGTCTTCACTGTGCATCACATCTAGCACGAGAAAAGGAAATCAATTTCCATACCTGCGTCGCCACCTCAAGGCCATGGCTGGCAGCTACCTGGACGGCCAGAGCTTAGGCGGCGGCGGCACGATCGAGCATCGGCGGCAGCAAAGGAGTGGGACCGGAGGAGGACCAGGGGGGAGCCTGAGCCCGAGCCGGGCATTTCTCAGCGATGCCGGGCGTTGGATTCACTAGTCACGCATCTCTCTCTCATACCAATTTGTTTCATACTCGCTCTGTTTAAAATTGAAGTTATTTTAATTTTTTTATACATCTATTTGCTACGCATCTAAATATATTAATAATATGTCTAGATACAAAGGAAAATGAATGAACCAAAAAATTAAAACAACTTACAGTTTGAAAAGAGACCTCCCCTACTCCTTCTTCTCCAACCGTCAACAATCTCGTGCCCTACCGTGGCCAGCAACGTGCCCACCCCCTAATGGCATCGTAGCTGGTAGCGCGGTCCCATGACCAATATCACAACAGCCCGACCTGGGCTCGTTCGTGGTAAGGCGTGATGATACCTAGCCCAGTCTCAAAGGGGGTGTTGCGGTAATGGGACAGTGGTGCGCCAGTGGTGTCTGGCAACGATGTGGAGAAGCCCACTCGGAAATAAAGTTTTTTAAAGTTTTAATGAAAAAAAGAAAATAATGGATCGTAGGCAACGAGAGAAAGTTAAATATGCTCTCAAGAGCATATGCTCCCAAGCATGCAACGTCTAATGTAGCATGTGGACATCCAACAGTTGTATAGGAGCATGTGCCCTTAAGGGCAAAATTTCCACGTTATTGTCTGTTAAATCTGCTCTCAAGAACATATGCTCCCAAGCATGCAGCGTCCAATATAGAATGTCGATATCCAACGGTTGCATGTGTGGGAGCATGTGTCTTTAAGAGCAAAATTTCCATGTCAAAAGAAAGTTAAATCTGCTCTCAAGAGCATATGCTTCTAAGCATGCAGCGTGGAATGTAGCATCTCGATATCTAACGGTTGCATGTGTGGGAGCATGTGCTCTTAAAGGTAAAATTTTCACATTACAGACAATGGCACATGACTTCCATTTTAGCTAAAAGCTCGGTTTCGTGGATCTAGAGCTATCGTGTAGCCAAACAGTTTCCAAGTAAATCTACGGTTTGAAGCTGCTCCACAGCGACTCGTAGATTCGATTCACTTTTCCGGTGGTGGACAACAACAACCCCTAACTCTGATTGGCAACGAGAACCGGGAGCAGTGCTAATGTTTTTGGTGCCAGCAATCCAAAAAGGACGTGTAATCAAATCAGTGATGAAATCAGGAGGGTAGAGTTACTTACATTTCTAGGACATTGCCGAACAACAACTCAGGCGTCGAGACGGTTGCCGGACATGGCATGCCGGGGAGCAGGGTGCTTCGGTTCAGCGTGAAGAGGCATCTGCTGGCAGCGGGCAGGAAGAAGGGGCTCAGCTCCTTGAGCCACGAGAGGCAGCTCGGGTCAAACGGCATCGCCGAGAACTGCCCAGAGCACGCAGCCGGCGGCAGAGCCGCAGGCGACAGGATCCCCAGCGGCCGTCGCGGCAAGCTAAGGACGGCTGCCAAGCCGTCCGCTGCATCCAAGGAGTCCGCTCCGTAGTCCGTAGGAGGGCGACGAGGCATAGGCGGCATCGCCCGAACGGCCCTCTCGGTGGCCGCTAGCCTCGCGGACGCGGAGACAGCGGCGCCGGCGCCGGCGGCGGTGTTGGGCGAGAGTACCAACACCGGTGGTGACGACGCGACGGCGGAGGTGACATGGCCTGTGAGGCGCTGAACGACCGCCATGAAGTCGCCAGCCTTGACGTGGAAGACCTTGGGCGAGACGTCGTTGATCATGACCGGAGGCCGCTGTGGCGGCTGCTGCAGGTGGTGACTCTTCTTCCACGGCCATGTCGTCCTGACGGCGGGCTTCTTGATCTTGAGAGACTCCGCGTTGACGGCGAGCCGCGGCGGGCGGGGTCCTTGCAGTTGCAGCTCATGCTGTCTGCGCGGCGGCGACGAGGGGTCTGACGCCGTCGCGTCCATTTGCCGGTAGCAGCAGCTGGACTTAGCTAGAGTGTTAGGACCCCGGAGGGGATCCAATGATACACGAACTCAACACACGCAACCCCTCTGTATTAAGCCTGGAACCAACGAGGAACCGGCACACTCAACACGAATTCTCAATCCTAATACAAGATAATCGATCAGCCTGCCGTCTGGCCAACGCTACTACTTAACTACTCGCTCACAGGGACACAGCTGTTACAGACCCATTGTGGGCCGGAAGTGCGAGTGCTCTTGAAACGGGCCCGTTTGCTCTGCTTCTTAGACTGGCTCTGCTGCTGCGCTTCATGGGTATTACTGAGATGGAGAGTGATAACATCCCCCCTCCTTGGGAGCCGGCATGTCCCCATGCCGGAGCATTAGGGAATTGCTGCTTTAGACGCTCTGTGTCTTCCCAGGTGGCAAGGGTGGAGTCGAGACCTGACCAGCGGACGAGTACCTGAGAGATTGCGCCGTCACGGCGAGGTTGCATCCGTCGTTGCAGGATTTCTTCTGGGAACTTGAGGTCATCCTCGGTGTCGGGAAGCTCAGGTGACACCGGCACAGCTGAAGGGGGAGCGGGCTTCAACAGGGACACGTGGAACACCGGGTGTATGGAAGAAGACGCCGGGAGCTCAAGCCTGTATGCCACCGAACCGACCTTGCCGATGATCTTGTACGGGCGGGGCGTAGCGGAAGCGAGCTTCCGGTTGGACCGAGGAGCCAACGACGACTGTACGTAAGGTTGGAGCTTGAGGAAGACGTAGTCGCCCACATTGTAGGTGCGGTCCGAACGGCGCTTGTCGGCTTGGTGCTTCATGCGCTGTTTTGCTCGGTGGAGGTGTTGCTGAACCGCGGCCCGCATGGTGGCGCGCTCGCTGACCAGTGCCTCAACGTCTGGAGAAGCTGAAACCGAGTCCAAGGACAGACCAAAGAAACGGGGAGGATGGCCGTAGAGTACCTCGAATGGAGACATGTTGAGCGCCGAATGGAAGCTGCTGTTATACCGAATTCAGCGAAGCGAGCCACTTGATCCACCGGGCGAGACAGGAATGGACGAAACAGCGCAAAGTAGGTCTCCAGCACCGGTTCACCCGTTCCGCCGACCATCCGATCGCGGGTGATACGAGCTGCTCATAGCAAGAGTTGTTTGGGCCACCTTGAACAAGTCCTTCCAGAAGAGGCTTGTGAAAATTCTGTCCCGATCACTGACGATCTTGATTGGCATCCCATGTAAGCGGTAAATCTCATCCAGGAATTTTTGAGCCACCGTTGCGTGCCGAATAAGGATGGAGCAAGGGTATAAAGTGTGCATACTTGCTGAAAGTGTCAACCACCACCATAATAGAGTTGGCCTGTCCTGAGCGAGGGAGACCTTCGACGAAATCCATTGTCACAATTTGCCACGACTCTGTAGGCACAGGTAAAGGAGAAAGAAGACCGGGGTAACGGGCACGGTCTGGCTTTGCTTGAGCACAGGTGGACCAGTTGGCCACGAAGGATTTGACAGCCGTCTTCATTCCCTTCCAAGCGAACAGCTGCTTCAGCTTTCTGTAGGTGACAGGAAACCTGAATGGCCCCCTAATGCGCTGCTGTGAAATGCTTCCGCATCGCGTTGTTGAAGAGCCGGGTTGGTCCCGATCCATATCACGAGGACCCAAACGCAGCGGACCACCAGTCGAGTAAATGGAGGGTGACCATCGGGGCGGACAGAGAGCTCTTGGATCAGTTTGGTGGCTTCAGGATCGCTGGCATATCCCTCAATGATGTCCTGAATCCACAGGGGTGTAACAGAGGAGATAGCCTGTAGTTGGGCTGGAGGTGCCGGGTGGCGCGATAAGGCATCGGCGGCCTGGTTAGAACTGCCTGGCTTGTACAAAATTTTGAAGCGCAGGCCAACCAACTTGGTGTACAGTTTACGCTGCCAATCGGTATGAATACGTTGGTCTGTGAGGTGGATGAGGCTGTGATGATCAGTATAGATGGTAAACTCCCCATGCTTGTAGGTAGGAGCGCCACTGCTCAATAGCCACCAGAAGAGCTAAGTACTCCTTGTCGTAAGTTGACAGGTCTCGGGTACGAGGGCCAAGCGACTTGCTCACATAAGCAACAGGATGTCCGTTTTGGAGAAGAACTGCACCGATGCCCTGCGCGACCGGCATCGGTCAGTATCGGAAGGATTGGGAAAAATCCGGCAGCGCGAGGACCGGTGCTTGGATCAACTCTTGCTGCAAGGTGGTGAAAGCCAACTGGTGGTTCTCAGTCCATACAAACTGTTGTCCCTTCTTAAGAAGATCTGTCAGCGGACGAGCGATCACCGCGGCGCTTCACAAATTTTTACGTAGTAGCCACTAGACCGAGGAAGGCTGCGAAGCTCCTTGACATCTTTTGGTGCTGGCCAGGCTTGAATAGAAGCAATCTTGGAGGGCAGAGTGGAAACACCCGCAGCGCTTATAGTGTGGCCCAAATACGAGATTTCTGGCGTGCGGCGGCACTTTGACAATTTGACATGCCACTGATCCTTAGCCAGGAGGGACAACACCTGATGCAGGTGAGACACATGTTCCTCGAAGGTTTTGCTGTAGACTAGGATGTCATCAAAGAAGACGATCGCAAATAGTAGCGAAAGGTCGGGCTGTAGTGTACTTGTTCATTGCGCCTTGAAAGGTGTTGGGGGCTCCTGTCAGACCGAATGACATGACCGTAAACTCGAAGTGCCCCCAATGAGTTTGGAAGGCCGTCTTGTGTTCTTCTCCAGGGGCAAGGCGGATCTGGTTGAAACCAGCCCGTAAATCGAGGACAGAAAACCACTTGGCACCCGAGAGCTCATCCGAAGTTCATCGATGACTGGAATAGGGAACTTGCCTTTGACGGTCAAGGCATTGAGCTTCCTGTAATCCACGCAAGCGCCACGACTCATCTTTCTTGCGGACTAGCGAAGACTGGATCGGAGAAGGCACCGGCACTTGGCTTGATCATGCCGGGCTGGAGCATCTCTGAAACCTGTCTTTCGATTTCATCCTTGAGCACAGGAGTGTATCGGTAGGGTCGGATTGCGACAGGCTGGGCGCCCGGCACCAGCGGGATGGTGTGATCACAACTCCGGCGAGGCGGCAGACCCGTGGGCTCAGCAAAAACTGACTGGAACTCGTCAAGGACTGACTGAATAGCCGGGTGCAGAGGCTGAGGAGGCTCAATAGAAGCGTCACTTGCCAGGTGATATAATTGAACCACATGCATTGTGCGCCACCCGAACCGATTCCCCGAAGAGAAACGTGATGGAACCATACTTTGAAATCGCATCCACCTTGCCGACCCCGTGTATCTTCATTGGAGAGAAAGCCATAAGCCAATCAATACCCGGTATAATCTCGGAGGATCCCGGAGGAAGCACCTTGAATGTCGAATGGAATGTGTACCTGAATGGACCACTCGGCATTTGGAATCTCTTGATGATAGCATAACGTAGAGCCATCTGCTATCTGTACCGTAATTGTGGGTGATAACGGTCGGATGCCTGGGAGAAGGGCAGCTAAGGATTCGTTGATGAAGGACAGACTGCTTCCTGAATCCACAAGAATGTTGACAGACTTCCCTGCCAGAGAGCCTATGAACTGCATTGTTCTGGGATTAGTTTGAGAAGACATAGCTGCTGCCGATATAATCTTGAAGGCCTGTGCGGCTGGTTCGACAGGGTCAGAATCCAGAGGAGGCTGTTCCGGCTCACTGAGTTATCTTCACAGACACTCCATACCTCCTGTAAGGCGTGGAGCTGCGCTTGGGGAGAGCAAATGGTGGCCTGGCTGCCACCGTTCAGCACAGCGGACACAGAGGCCGCGTGCCTTGCGGTACTCGCGGAGAGTCTGAAGACGGTCGTCCGTGGAGTTGGTACGGGATGGACGGCGACCGTCGACAGGAGGGTTGTTGTCACTTGTGCCTGAACCGGGGGCCATGTTGCCAGCACCCAACGGTCGAGGGTGGTTTGGTGGTGTTGCCTCCGGCCATGGTGCTGCCGGGCTTGCCGTAGTAGGAGTCATTCCGACGAAATTCACGGCGACGACTTGGCTCCACGGTCTCCTCCCGCAACAAGGCCAAATTGCAGGCGATATCCAAATCGCGAGGTTTGTGCATGATAACAATTGAACGAATATCTTCACGAAGGCCATCGATGAAGCGGGTTGTATACGTGAGGAAGTCGGGCTCTGGTGTATAGGCGATGAGTTGTTCGATTAAGTCGACATAGCGGTCGACATAATCTTGCACGGTGGATGTCATGCGAATGCGGAAGAGTTGGCGAAGTAGGACCTCATGTTGATCACGGCAGAAACGCTCGCGGATGAGACGACATAGGGAAGGCCAGTCTGAGGAGGAGATTTTGCGCTCGGGGCGATCGAACCGGTGCCTGGCCGACCGGTGAACTGCATGGTAGAACACTTGACCCAGATGGACGGATCTACATGGTACATGTCAAAGTAATTCTGGGCGCAGGTCATCCAGTACTGGGGGTCAGTGCCATCGAACTGTGGAAATGGCATCTTAGGGATGTGGCCGTGGGGAGAATTGTTGTAGGGCTGTGGTGAGTTTTGGTGGGACGGAGGGTAAGAATTCGGGTTGTGGAATTGGTTTGGTCGAGATTGAAACTGCGGTGGGGGATTGTTGGTGGGAAATTGTTGTGATGGATTTGGCTGGTGAATAGGTGGGGAATTGTGGGGATGGATAGGTGGGGAAGGAAAACGAAAATCGCCAGGATCAGGAGGGTGATGCGTACCATTGGCGGGTTCGGGACTATGGTCGTGACCGATCCATAGCCCCGCTCCCGTGTAATCGATGCGACGCGGGTGCCCGTGGGGCCCGGTCGGCCGGATGCCCGCCGGTGTTGCTCGGCGGCGGCCGACCACCGGACCTCGCGAAGGGTGCGAGGTGGACCTCGGGGAGGGCGCGTGACGCGGCGGAGATCGGCGCGATGTCGCCGATGTGGCCGAGTGTCTCGAAATGCCACGAACGGATCTCCTCCACGGCCGTCTCCAGTCGGCGACGCTCGTCCCTCTCGTCGCCCGCCTCGGTGACGGGATCAGCTCGAGGTCGAACGTGCGCGCTCGAGGTCGGAGACGCGGCCCTCGAAGAAGCCTCCCGGTTGTCGGGCGGCGGCGACGGCGGCGTTATCTGGGCCGCGGACTCCGCTCAGTGCGAGATGCGCTCGCCCGTGCGCGTCGTCCCCGCCGATCAGATCTCGTTCCGCCTCATCCAGCGGCGCCGATGGAGACGACGCCCGGTGCGGGAGGTCTCGATGGCGGCGGCGTTGGAGCGGAGATCCGTTTCCACCAGTACGAGACGGCGCTCCAGCTCATCCCCGCGCTCCTTGCACCGCTCGAGACGCTCCTCCGCCTCCCGCCGCCGGCGCACTTGGCATCGAGATCCTCGAAGCGCTTGATCAGGCCCTCGAACCCCTTGACGCGAGAGGATCCATGACCCCCTTCGAGTGCTGGAGTCTCGTGAAGTGGGTGTGGGCGGCAGATGAAGAAGAATCCAGCTCCGGCGAGGTGGCGGCGGCGCTGGATCGGTGAGCTGATACCAGGTTGTTAGGACCCCGGAGGGGATCCAATGATACACGAACTCAACACACGCAACCCCTCTGTATTAAGCCTGGAACCAATGAGGAACCGGCACACTCAACACGAATTCTCAATCCTGATACAAGATAATCGATCAGCCTGCCGTCTGGCCAACGCTACTACTTAACTACTCGCTCACAGGGACACAGCTGTTACAGACCCATTGTGGGCCGGAAGTGCGAGTGCTCTTGAAACGGGCCCGTTTGCTCTGCTTCTTAGACTGGCTCTGCTGCTGCGCTTCATGGGTATTACTGAGATGGGGAGTGATAACATAGAGCTAGAGCTGCACAACCTGCCGGAAGGGAAGGCGACGTGTGGAATGCAGTGGCCGGAAACGAGCCGGAGTAGCTAGATATGTACGTAGGGAGGCTAAGGGAATGTGATGTGTCGTGTTGACGAGGGAACTAGAGGTCCACGCCGCTGCCTCGCTCGATCAATCGTTGGGCGTGGCAGTGGGTACGTGTTCAGTGCTCACCTTTGAAATGTGAGTGACGTTTTCCTCCGCCAGTGATTTTAGTTGACGCCCTGCGATGTTGCCATTTGAACATCCAACAAGTGCACTTGGATGGTTCTTGAGGTCAACTTTGAAATGCATGGTGCATGGCAGTGACGCCCGTGACCGTGCAGGCCCCTTGCAGCTGCTGGACTAGTCGTGCGTGTCTGGCCTGCTGCGTTACTGCTGCCAGTTGACCGCACTGCTGCTCTTTCTGGTGTCCGCGTGACCGGAGTCTGTCCTCGGCTATATCTGGCCTCAATTCCCGGGCGCTGCTGTTGCCGCTGCCCGCTGGCTTCCTACGCGACGCTGCAGCTGCTTTCGCCTGCACCCTCTCGCATACGGCCACCGCCCCAGTAATAGTAATGGCGATTTCGTGTGCGTCTGCCGGTCTCGTCGACCTGCAGGTCTTCTGCAACCACGTGTGCCGCTCACAGCCAGCCGCGCGCTTGCCACCGAGGAGACCCTGTTTTCTCTGCCGCCATGGTCGGCGAGACCCGCAGTGGTCATTTCAGCATGATCAAGTCACGTCGCCTTGTTTGCTTGCATCCCGAGCTCCGGCCACTAGCTGCCTGACCAGTCACGTACCCTTTACAAAGCCAGGTTTTTTTTTTTGAAAAATCAAGAGCTTATATTAAATCAATAATTGTCATCGTTACAAAGTGGATAGATTCTTGAAAGATTACAATCCAAGTTGTCATACATCCATGTACGGTCTAAAAAGAGAAGAGAAAGTGATCTTAGCAAGATCATGGGCTTCGATGTTGGCTTCTCTTTTGACATGAGAAATCTCAAATGATGTGCATCTCCCACTAAGCTCTTGAATTTTAACAAAGAACACAGCTAAGATATAAGACCTGTTAGTGGTTTTACTTCGCCATAATGCTAGAAGCTCCAAATTATCAGTTTCCACAATTACTTTCTGATGTTTTAGCAAATTCATTAGAACAGTTCCATCACGTGTTGCATAGGCTTCAGCAGTCAAAAACATTAGGAATTGAATCATACCATTTGCATTTAGCCGCTACAACATGACCGTATTCATCACGAACTATTACCCCAGTGGCACCTTGTTGATTTTTTCTTTTGAAAGCAGCATCTACATTAATTTTTAAAAAACCTGGAGGAGGAGGATTCCATTTGATAACTTGTTCATTAACCTTGGGCCGTGGCAAACTTTTATCCACAATAAATAGATCTGAAGATAATTCCCGCGTCCACCTACAAGCTTGTACATGATTCATATTTGCCTCTCCTCCATGACGTCTTTTATTTTGTAGGGTCCCAGCTTCACTTCACTCCTCTTGCCACACTGCGCAAGCATGTCAAAACTCTATCGTCCCCGACGTTGCTGACGCGCTAGCGCCAGCTTGCGTTGTTCGGGTCGCTTGTGGCTGGACCAGCTCACGGTAGTTCCGGCCAAACCACATCATCCCGTCTCAATCCTTGTTAGATCCATTAACTACGGTGGTTATTTTTCTAAAAAATAGGTAATAGCTATGTCGGTTACTTTATAAAAACAGTCACAATTTTATCTATTAACTGTGATGATTTTATCCCCTGTGGGCTATCTTGTCCGGTCTTGACTAACCCTGATATTTTCTTTTCAAAAAAACCGTCATAGTTAATAAAATTTAAGTGTCTTGTAAAAGATTTTATGTAGTAGTGCAAACTATTTGGTATTTAGGAATCCAAACGGTGGGGAGGGTGGCAAGAGCCCTAAGTTTTTCCTAGGGTTGGCTTCTCCCTTTATAGTCGTGTTTCAGAGGCTTTTCTCTTGGATGACACGTGATAGAGATAAGGCGGACCATGGCGTGGCAACCATCAAATCAATCACCATCATTACTGTTTCTCACCTTGATATGCATCCGTCATGATCTCCCTTGTCATTTGCAACGATCGCCGCTTTAAGGTAGGATCACAGAGTTTGACTAATAAAATGGTTTATGAAACTTTTAGCAAGATCTTGACCATAGAAATGTGGAATTAAAAGACCCGGCTAAAACATGACTACACCCTCATCAAATACTAAGTTCACAAGCACCCTATGTCTATAGGTTGAGGTTTACTATCCTAATAATAAGGTAATGAGGAAGCTATTATATTTCTACATAAGTAAATACCTAGAATGTAAAGAGCTCAAGTGAGGTTTCATGTCTTAGTTTTTAAGACTCTCATGTATGGAAAATACTCCCTCCATACCACACGGTCCCCAAAACATAACTCTGACCTCTTATTATTACAAAAATATTTGTCAAAGAGTGATATAAAAGTATTTTTTTTCAAGACATCTATTCATATAGTTTTTACATTTGCAAACTAAACAACTTAAAAGTTATTGATGATATGTGTCGGGGACCTAAATATTGGGCTCGAGACATTCTCCAAACCACGAGAATCCGCCGACCCATCGGGGCCCATAAAACCCGGCTGCCATCATCCCGTTACGAAGGGCGGCCCAACGGGCGACGGACCAGCCAAAGCGCCACGATGCATACATGAAGCGGAGTCGGCCCACGAGCGGCCGCGGGGAGTCGCCACGGCGAGACATCAACCAGGGGAGCCCTTTATGCTCTAGAAGGACAAGGTCGGGGGACCTTTACAAGGCGGCGAACCCAGGGCGCCGGTGTTCCGAGAACCGGGGTGCCTCGGGACCCGGCAATAAAGAATTTATATCTTTGCGTGCCTCCACCCTCAATGGCGTGGCGCAAGATGGACACGGACACGGCGAGTTATCCTGTTCGGGCCCACCGGGGCCCTCGTCCGACGGGGGTGTGTCTGCTCGTGTTACCTCGCTCAAAGGTGAGCTCGTAATAGGGGGTTACAAGCCGACGTGAGGGAGAGACGATGGTCTCAAGCCCCACGATCGTGGATGTGGTGGTGGTGGTGGTGAGTTTCTCCGTGCGGATCGGAATCCTTTCTAATGGGGCATTACCCTCCCTTTTATAGAGGGAAGGGAGGGATAATGCTTACAGCGGGCGGGTGCCTAGGTGGCTGATTCCCGAGGCTGCTCCCGTTTGCATGTGCGCAGCCGAGGGCGTGCTGGCCTGGATGTCATTTGATGAAGACACGCGTCCGATCGATGGCGGGCGTGCCGTTCCACGGGGTGGCCCCGAGGGACTTGTGAGGCGTCCCTCACGGTCCGCATGGCGAGGGCCGGTCCCAGTAGTGTTGGTACGGGCGTGTCGCGAGCCAGTGCGGCCCAACGTGGCGTCTTGACGGTTCTTCTGGGAAATGAACAGTGTCATTCTGGTTTCCGTCTTGGGCGGCGTCGTCACCGGTTCGGGCTTTACGTCCGTCCGGTCGGCAGGGGAGATGATTCGGATTTGATTTGATCCGGGGTAATCGATGGCGCGGGCGCCTGCGCTGCCGTGCAGCCGCGTGAATGCGGCGGTTTCCCTTCCTCCAGACGGAACCTCCATGCCCGGGGTGCGAGGCCTGGGGTGAAGGGTCGATTGGGCCGTCTCGCCCGGGGATGGAGAGCTGGTCTCCCTCGGGCGGGCGGAGATTTGTGCCCGGGTGGTGAGCTAGGCCACCCTCGGCCGAGGCGAGATTTCTCCCGGGGGCTGGTGAGCTAGGCCAGCCTCGGGCGAAACGGAGATTAGGGGCTTGGCCCGTGCCACGATTGGCTGGTGTCGTCATGGTTCGTCATCTTCGTAAAGGTCCAAGACCTTGTCCTTCATGAGCGTGGTGAGCTCTTGTATTCGTGGTGACTCCGTTTAGGCCACTCATGGGCCGTCGGTGGGCCGACTCCATCGTCATGGAAGCTCCGTGGCCAGTCCGTCGCCCTTTGGGCTGTCCTTTATAGCGGGATGATGGCGGTCACGGTTTTCTTGCGGGCCCGATGGGCGGTGGATTCGTCGTTCGGAGGATGTCTCGGGGCCCAATATTTAGGACCCCGACAAGAACGCTCCACGTCGTCACCAACCGACCCGGGGCTCGGACTCGGCCCCAATCTCCGCCTCGCCGGGGTGGCCTGGCTCACCACCCCTCGGGTAAGAAATCTCCGTCTCGCCCGGGGTGGCCCTAGCTCACCACCGCCGGGTAAGAAATCTCCACTTCGCCCGAGGGAGACCCGGCTCTCTATCCTCGGGCGAGGTGGCTTAATCGACTCACCCGGGGTCACCGACCCTCGGGTATGGGAGGTTCCGTCCGGGAGGAAGGAAAAAGTTGCATTTAATGCGGTTTGCACAAAGCGAGGCGCGGCGGGCCATCGATTACGCCCGGTCAAATCGACCGCCAAATCACTTCCCCAATCCGGCGATGGGACACAAAGCCGAGCCGGTGGCGATTCGCCGCCCAGAAAGACGGAAACCAGGGTGACCTTTCATTCATTCCCGAAACACCGCCAAGACGCCACGTTGGGCCAGACCCTCGGGCTCATGACACGCCGTAACCAGCGTTCCTAGGACCGGCCCTCGCCATGCGGATTGTGAGGGACGCCTCACGCATCCCTCGGGGCCGCATGCGAAACGCATCGCGTCCGCCATCGGATCGGGGCGCGTGTCTTCATCAAACAACGCCAAAGCCAACCAACCCTCGGCGCACACATGCAACGAGTATAGCCTCGAATTAGCCACCTAGGCATCCACATATGTAAACATTACTTCCCTCTTCCATTATAAAAGGGGGAGTAATGCCTCATTAGCGGGGGATCCCCATTTCTGGAAACAGAAACACAACCACCACCACCACCACCACTACCACGATTGTGGGGCTTGAGACCAGCTTCTCTCCCTCACACCGCTTGTAACCCCTACTACGAGCTCTCCTTTGAGCGCGAGGTAACACGAAAGCAGACACCACCATTTGGACGTAGGGCCCCGTTGGCTGAACCAGGGATAAACCCGCCCGTGTCCGTGTACATCTTGCGCTATGCCATCGGGAGGAGGCACCGCGGCATAGAAATTCTTTATTGCCGGCACCCGAGGCACCCCCGCTCTCGGAATGCCGCCGCTAGCGCGCCCGGGTAGGGGAGCGCGTAGTGCAATCCACATCTCCACCAGCCCTCATGGCGTTTCCACCCTCGTTTCCACCTTGCTCGCCGGATGCGAACTCCCGTGCGGAACACCGCTGTTCTTCGGGACGCCGGCGTTCATGGCGCTTCGGCCGCAACTACGAGATGATCCTTTTGCCCGACATGACGGGTGAAAGAAGGGCAGCGTCGCCCGGTCGCGGCGTATCCGCCATCACGGGGCCGCTCAAGGCGGGCAAGGCAGATCCACTAGCGCAAAGGCGCACTAACGCCCGGATTCCGAATCCGACGATGCACCCTCGGTGCCCATTTCGCGAGGAGGGTTCTTAGGAACCCTAGGCACCGGGAAGATCCTTCCCCAAATCACTCGCGGCAGGATGCCAAGAAACCCTAATCGTCGGAAAACGGCGTCACGCCCGGTGTCTTGGAAGGAATCCCCGTAAATCCTCGCCGGCGCGAGACTTCGGTCGAAGCCACCGCGAAGAAGCACGAGCTAGACCCCCTGTCGTCCCCACGGGGGCGCTATCCCACGGACCATCACGCGGAAGAGCGCATCCGCCAAAAGGATCTTTGCGGGACCCGTCTTGCCTCCTCGCCCGGGCACGATTGGGGCCTGGTCCCGAACCTGGAGGAATCACTCTACCGTCCGGAGAATAGGGACTTCCTCCCGCGTTCGTGCCCCCGGAACCGATGACGACGGCGACGACTACGACGGGAATGCTTCAACATAGAGGTCGAGCAAAGAAACGGCCACCTCACCGACGTCTCCGACGAGGGAGGAGAGCGAATGTGTGCGCCACGACGGGCCCCCGACCGGCGCGCGGCGTGCAAGCCCGCCCTGTCCGGCTGTGGCGGCACCGGCACCGGACGGGCGGAATGCGCAGCTGCGGGATCTCAAAAATCCGGGCCGCGTAGAGTCCGCGGCGACCGACAACCGGAGCGTAACATCCAACGAGCAAGCTCAACGTGGGCGGCCCCGAGGGCTCCCCCGGGCTCGCAGGCCGGCGGGGACGCGGTGGACCCGACAGTGGTACCTCCACTCCACGACATAGCGGCCCCGTTCAGCGAGCCCCGGCCTCAACGTGGCGGCGGCCGCCATCTTCCGGTACGCGAGATGCCCGAGCCCTCCACCACCGAGGGAAGGCGCATTCGAGAAGGCCTTCGACACCTCCTTGACAGGGCAGCTATGCAGCAAGCGGAGAGCTCCGCTTCCCGGGATCGGGCCGTGACGTCACGACGACGGGAGGAGTCCGGACGAAGTTGGCAGGGCTCTGCCCAACCTCGAGCAAAGCCGAGCCTCGGCAAGGCCGGTTCGGGAACGCCCTGGTCGACAACCGCAACAATCGCCCCGTCGGGAGCGCATAGAAGACCCCGTCGAGACCATAACCGACGCTCGCGCTGGGTTGGCCCGAAGGGCAAAAATCCTTCGCGCTAATTGGAGACAAAAGAACTCTACAAGAAGGAGGCCTCGGGGATATACATGCGATGCATACCCTCGGCGGAGGGCAAGGATCTCGCTTGAAGACACACACCAAGGGGGAGTGTGGCCATCATGCCGCTCAGAGGACCCTTTTGTCGGAAAGTCTTCGACAAGGCTTCTACTTCGGCCCTCCGCGGTGCGGGACGCGAATGAAGTCGTGCGGCGCTGCGAGGTGTCAATTCTACACACGCAAGACGATCTCCCGGCAGACAAGCCCCCGCGACCATACCTCGACATGGCCATTCGCGGTGTGGGGCTCGACATGATCGGTCCCTTGAAAGGGCGCGCTGGAGGACACACTCACGTCTGGTCGCCATCGATAAGTTCTCCAAATGGATCGAGGCCCGAGCGTGGTGAACCCTCGGACGGAGGAAACGGTGAAGTTCTTCACGAACATCATTTGCCGTTTTGGGGTCCCGAACTCCATCATCACGGATAACTAACAAACTTCGTGGGGAAAAAAGTTCCTCGACTATTGTGATGACTACGGCATCCGGGTCGACACTTCGGTAGTAGCCCACCCGGGACCAACGGCCAAGTGGAGCGTGCCAGCGGCATGATCTTACAAGGCCTCAAGCCAAGGATCCTCAATCGGCTGAACCAATGCGGGAAGAGGTGGTACTAGGAGCCGCCGTCGGTCCTATGGAGCCTTCGGACGACAAAAAGCAGAGCCACGGGCTTCACCCCCCTTCTTTCTAGTCTATGGGGCTGAGGCAATCTTGCCCACGGACATTGAATATGGGTCCCCGAGGCTGCGGGCCTACACCGAGCATGGCAACCGTGTGCAAGACAAGACTCCATCGACCAAGTCGACGAGGCCCGAGATGTCGCGCCTCGAATTGACAAGATATCAACAAGCTCTTCGAAGTATCACGCCAAGCGGCGAAAGCCTCGGGAGTTCCAAGTCAATGACCCCGCACTCAGCCGAGGCAAGATAACAAAGGGCGCCACAAGCTCACGCCACATTGGGAAGGGCCTTATTTCATCGCCGAAATACTAAGGCCCGGAACCTACAAGTTGAAGAACGAGAAGGGCGAAGTCTACTCCAACGCCTGGAATATAGAACAGCTACGTCGCTTCTACCCTTAAACCCCGCACTAGAAGTTAAACACTTATGTTTTTTTTTCACTCAATAAAAGATCTACATCTTTTACGAAACTTCTTGTGCATACCATAAAGGAGTCTTAGTCTCGTCCGGCACAAAGACTAAAACTCCCTCGGGGGCTACATAGGGGACCCCCCTCGGGGGACCCCTCCCTCGTTCTTTTTTCGAAACTTTTTTTTCAAAGAAAAAAGTTCTCTTGCGCACACTCGGAATGATCGTTTAAGGCTGCGGCGTCGCGCACGCACAAATCCTAAGCGAGGTAACCGAGCCACACGGACCGCCCCGGTGGCACCCGTACGGACCGCCCCCAGTGGCATCCATGCTCACTATCTCGCGAGCGGAGAAAGCAAGCGACCCGGCCACACAATAAACGAAAAGTTCGAGGAGCGCAACACAAATCATAAACACACCTGCCAGGGCCACAGGGCCACGGGCAAGCATCATTGTTTATACACACACAATTCTTACGCATCTAACTCTTTCATACAAGGGAGATCGGGGCATCCCGCGCCTCATCCATCCGCCGACCGTCGCCCGGTTGCATCCGCGAAGCAACATCTTGACAGCGGCGTCCCCCGGCCGACGTCGGACCCGGCCCGTCCCTAGCATCTCACGTATCCACCTCATAGTTTGACTCTATGGGGGAGTACGGAGGGCACACCTCGTCCTCAAAGCGGGAGGCCACCGCCGAGTCGCGGCATCCTCCACAAACTCGTACAACTCCTTGGTCTTGGTGGCGTCGGCGGCATCCTTCGGGCGAGGTCAGCCACGTCCTCGTCATCGGAGCCGGGGAAGAAGCCACCGCGACGTTGTTCAATACCACGGGCTCCATTGGGAAGTGCGACGAGAATCACCGCCATGCACGCGTCCGCATGCCGGGCCGGAAGGCATTCGGAGCTCGGACCTAAAGGAAGCCTCACGGCGCCGAGGGCGGAGTGCGGCCGAGGGCCCAACCTCCCGGGTTGTCGCCCCAAGCGACGGATGAAGTCGAGACGGGGCCTCCTCCGGCTCTGGTATGACTTACGCTCTTGCTCCGGCCACAGGCGGCGTAGCCGCGGTCCCCGCGGCCCTCGGTCGGACCTTCTCCGCCTCGATGGCGAGGCACCAAAGCGGCGTCGGCAAAACAAAGGGATCAAAAGACGGAAGACCGGACCAAAGGGAAGGGGCGTACCTTGGCACTTCATTTTGCCCGACCCGGCATCACGTTGTGCTCCTCCGCGACGGCCACGGCAGCCCGTCCTTCTCCTTTCTAAGGGACTCACCCTTGGACACCAACTCCCCGATGCGGGTGTTCGGGCGTCGCACATCTCCGCCTACTTCCTAGCCTCCTCCGGGCATTGTCCCGCTCATCGTGGCCTCCCCGGGGCACGGAGGGGCTTCCCGGCGTCCTCGAAGTCTTGGCTCATCCCGAGCCATCTCGGCCCGCCATCTTCTCGGCCTCGGACTGGCCTTGGCAAGCTACGCCACTGAGAGGCCGATCGGGACTCCCTCTCCTCGGCGAGCGGCGAGCCGGGATGTCTCGCTCCGGGCCTCGATCGGCTTCACCGCGTGCGCCCAAGGGCGTTCCGGTTCGGGGCGTTCGGCGGAGGAGCTCGGACTTCTCCCGGACGAACTGCCGGAGACTACGCAACGGGGACATCACGAATGCGACACACACACAAAAACAATGCGGCGGGGAACAACGGCCAAGACACTCACCGCGTCGGCTTTGACAAGACGCCGGTGACTGCATCGGCCCGATCCTCGCCAGGCCGTCGGCAACCCATCGGGCGGATCTGCTCATGAGCCCTCCACGCCAGGGACTTCGGGTGATCATCGATCACCACGGCGGCGGACCCCCGAGCACATCACCCAAGGTCATGGGAGGACCGCCCGGCCGGGTTGGCTCCGTGGGGAACATCGCGTCCACCGCAACTCCGCAGCTCGGGAAACCTGGACCAATAAAAGTCTAGGGGTCCTCCGCTGCTGACCACGGGCACGGACTTCACCATCGCCGAGGGCGGCGCCGCCAAGGGCTGCGTCCGCCCGGGCGCATGGAGCAACGGGAAGTCAGGATTGTACGCCTCATGAGCCCCCGGATCAGCAGGAGCCGACACAAGTGAAGACCTCCGTGTCTCCGCCGCCTCGAAGAGCTCCTCCCGAGAAAATTCCCTGGACGAAGGGGCTTGGCTCCTCGGGAGGGGCGGCCGCGTCATGGGTGCCCTCAAACGGCCCCGATTGCCCGGCGCCGGGCTAGTGTCGCGCAGCCCGGCCGAAGTGAAGATCTCTAGTTTGGTTTTGGATAATTAGTGACACCTTGAACTAATCTCTATGCTTAAGTGTGTATCTAGCTTGAGATGGTTCTAGCCAAGTTGTGAAGCATGGTGGTCATGGTGGATGCACGTAATGATCCAAAAAGGTGATCAAGTGCTTGGACTTGCAAAAAGAAAAAAATAAAATGGGCTCAAGGCAAAGGTATATCCATAGGGCTATTTTATTTTACACTCAAGACATCTAGCGGATGTGAGTGTTTTTTAGGTTTGATAACCGTACTATAAAGAGGAGAAAATCATAATCGCTTTTTACTCACCTAGTGCCACTAAATCCAATTTCAAATTGCATGTGCATTTGGGTTAGTGACATGGTGATACGATGAAAAACTCCTTTGGAAAAGGCTTGAGAAAATGTCATCTAATTGTGCTCAAAAATATTTGAGATAATTTGGATGAGATGACATGAGACTTGGATTAAGATTTATTGAAAATCTTGGAAAAGAAAAAAAAAAAGGTGAAAGAGATGACGTGCTTGAAATATCAAATATATACATGTATATGTATATATATGTACTCATGCTCACGTACATTAGCTTGCTAGGCTAACTCTATTTGAGTACTAGTTCTTGTGCATTGATGATCGGCATGGCTTCACTGGTGGACTTGAGCTGCCGAATGGACTTGATAATGTGCTGTTGCCGAACGCTGCTGATGCTTGCCGAATGGACATGTTGCCGAATGTGACAGACTGGTGGTTGCCGAATGGGCCAAGTCGTCGTGGGCCGTTGCTGCTTGCTAAACCAGGCTCAAGTGGACAAGCTGCTGCTGGCTGCTCGCGTTGCTACGCTGGCCCAAGTGCTGCCTTGCAAAGCTAACAAGTTAGCTAGTACTAGTCCATCCTGGACTGCTCGTGTCCTGTGGCCGCCGCCGCTCGTGCCTGAGAAGGAAGCTGCTTGGCTCTCTGTTTCTGCCCGTTGTGGAGAGCGTCGAGGGAGCTTCCGACCGTTGGTGCTGCTGCCGTTGGAAGGGGTCTAGTAAGAATAAAAGGGTGCTGCCCCTCTCTATTCTCTCTCTCTTGGCATTTTCGAATTTCTACAGAAAGCTTGTTCTTTCCCACTCCAAACCCTAGAACAAGAGAAAAAGAGCTCCTCTCCTCTCCTCCATCGATCTATTGATTTGAGCTGAAATTAATCGAGTGAGATTGTGCTAGAGATCGATTTGAGGGCTCTAAGAAGGTTGTTTCCCTCTCCTCTCCACTTTATTGGTGGATTTGAGTTCTTGAGAGGATTTGAGGGTAACCCTAGTGTGCATTGCATTTGTGATTCATTTCGTGGCACTAGGTGAATATTGCAATTGTGGTCATCTCTTTACTCTTGGTGATTGCCGTCACCTAGACGGTTGAAGTTGGATTGATTGGTGAGGGGATTTGGTGATTGTATCCGCCCCCAATCAAGGTGATATTGTGAGGGGTTCTTGAGCTTCCCCGGTGGGACACCAAATTGCTACTTTAGTGGATTGCTCGTGTCATTGAGTTACCTCTCTTGTGAGTGGTGTCTTGGAGAGCCCGAGGGGCCAACTAGCGAGGGCACCGCCTAGTCCAAGAACCATCCAAGTGTTGGTCGACACAACGGGAATTAGCTTGCCTGCAAGCAAGTGAACCTTGGGGATAAATCATTTGTGTCATCTCTTGTCTCCCGGTGATCTTGAATTGATTGATATACATATTGTTGGAATCATATTTTGGTGATTGGCATCTTCATCATATTATTGTTATTCTTATTCCTCGTGGTGATTGGGTCATTGCCTCTACACGACGGTATAACAAGCTTTCCTCTCTTGTACTTACTTTCCTAGTTTACTTTGAGTAGAAAGCTAGCTTTTGTTTGTGTAGTTGCTCTTGCTAGCATAAGGACCATATTAGGATTTGTTCACTAGATAGAGTAGTGACATAGACCTTGTGTGACTTAGAGATCATAGCATATTTAGTCTTGTCACTAGAAGGCTTGCAAGACCACTAGAGCTAGTGCAAACCGCTTTACGCCGTGTTTTATACTAATTGGTTTGTTTAGTTGAGCTTGTAGAAAATTTTATAGGCTATTCACCCCCTCCCCTCTAGCCATCTAGGACCTTACACCGAGCCCTCCAAGTCGATCACCATCGGCCGGGGGATGGCTCGCCATCGCCGCCATGGGCAAGCCCCACCTCAGAAGGGGAGGCCTCGGCCGTCCGGCTCGGGCCCGATCCTCCCTGAGATTCGGGGCTAACGCCACGTGGGGACTCAACGAGGATGGATCGGCAACCTGACGAGACGACCCTCGGCTCGGGCCCCCGCCGGCCTCGCGCGGCTGGCCTTGGGGACCTTCTTGGGATGTAAAGTCGAGTGGGGCCCCCGCTTCCTCAAGACAAGAACGTTAGGAAGAAGACAAAAGATACCGGAAGAGAAGCTAACAAATAAAAGCACGAAGGGACTCACGAAGCCCGAGGGATCGCCTTTGGGCGAGCCGGGGCACGGAAGATCGAGACCGGGCGCCGCGACTTGACGCCTGAGCCATCTCCTCCATGACTGCCGATGCACGGGCCTGGCCGGTTGGGACGGGCGGGCGTTGGCTCTTCGCCCCGAACCACGCCTTTGCGACGACGAAGTGCCCACGCCCGGAAAGCGTCGGCTCGGCCGCGAGCTTCACCTTGCAGCCCCTAAGGTACCCACGTCGGGTAAAACCCTCGGGCCACCAAAGGACCCGGGGCCTCGGCCGGAGGAAAACCTCGGGCGCGCCGGTCCTAGCAACCTCGGGCGCTTTGGGCTCGGGCTCGTAATCGGAGCCCCGAGTGAGTCGGCAACCCCTGGGCTCGGTCTATACGAGCCGCCCGTATCATCATCCGACGAGTTCACGACGAACTCGTCCTCTTCCTCATCAATCCTCGTCCTCCGGTGGTCGAGGTATCAGCGACTGCCCCCGCCTCTCTGCTTTCGCCGCGGCCCGGCGGTTCGCGCGAGCCATGTTCCTCTTCTTCTTCTCCTCCTTCTTCAGCGCCCGGCGCTCTCTGCCGCTTCGTTCGAGCACGGTTCGCCGCCCGGCGTGCGACATCGAGTTGGGCACGGGCGGAGGAGAGTCGTGTGATAATTCAAAACGACCCTGCAAGAAGATGGAATAAGAACCACGATGGTGGCGGCATGACGGCAACAAAACAAACACAAGAACGCTGAAACCAAAACAGCACTTACCAAGGAGATGTACCCACGGTCGGGCGCATGGGGATCTCCGGAATCTCGAGACGGGTGTTGACGGTAACCAACGACAAATTAAATACCGTCAACATAACACCAAAACAACCTAGAAATAGGGATTTCAACTAACATACTCCAAAGTTTTGGTGTTTATTTGGACTTGCAGGTACAAACTCAAGGATGATCACTTTGGGCCAAAAATATAAAGAAAAAGAAATAAAATCAATAAATAGAAAAAGGCCCAAAGAAGCAAATGGCAAGCCCAACCAAGAATCGACAAAACGTCGAAATCGGGCCGGGCCAAGTCCACCTTACAACTTTTTCGAGCAAGGAAGCCCGACCCTACCGGCCGGCGCCAAAGCCGGCCGGGGCGGTGCGCGCACCACACAGCGCGGCCGCACTGGCCGCAGCGGTTCGAGCCCGGCCCGGGGGGGGCGGTTTGTTACCTTCCAAAACTGGGTGAAACCGACGTGGGATGGTCGGTTTGGCATACATGGAAGGTTTTCCTAGGTCGGTTTGGGTGTTTTTAGCACTTAGGTCCCTCCCCTTGTGTATAAATAGACCCCCTCTCTCCCTCTCAAAAATATATACAAATTCAAAGGAGAAACCAGTCCACTTGTGCAAGAGAGTAGAATTAGATCTTCTTCTTCTACTTCTTCTATTCTATCTCCTAATTCTAGAGAGTGAGAGAGGGAAAGGCTAGAAAGAAGCTTGATTCTTTCTACCGGAGTTGCCGTTCGCCCCTCGGTGTTCCGCGGTTCCTAGGAGGGACGGAGTGCTTGGGACTTGCCGGTTACCCGCCGGCTTGTACCTCTACTTGAGCTGCTTACGCTTTGGTAAGGAGTCTTGTGATTATCTTGCAGCTACTTAATTTCCTTCGTACATTTCTTAGCTGTTGTAGACTTGCGGGATTGGTAGATCGTTTAACGTTAGTTCTTGGTGGAGGAACTCTTTGACCGGGGAACCTTGGCCAACATCAAGAATCGTGACCAATAGTGCAAACGTGGTGTTTGGACTAGCGTTCACCTACCTTTTGCGGTGCATCCCACGGTTGAGGGGGTAGGCGGCTTGGTCGTGACAAGCCTTGTCCGTCCTTTTGAAATCCCTCCACGTTCGGGCCGTGTCGTAGAGCTAATTGCCTGGACACTGCCCTTTGGGCGGGGCGGTGCCCGGTGAGTAGACAATGACTTTAGGAATCACCGCTCGGAAAACTTAGCCTATAGATACCTCGCTACTCTTAGAAAACAAACCCTTGCCTTAGGTTGATTTGGACCGTAGAAAAGCCACCAAGGCGACCGCCCTTGTGTAAAATACGATACCACTACCACGGGTGAAGTGCTACAACGGTATTTCCATGCGCTTGCGGATTTCTCTCGTGGTGCGTAAGGAACACCAACAAGCATTTCGGGCGCCGTTGTCGGGACGGTTGTCGTAGTTATATATCGAGCCGAGTCAACCTACGTGGATCGGTAGTATCCTTTAAACAAAAATACCAAAAGAGTTCCTGTTACCCATGGAGCAACCTACCCTACAAATCCGTGCGCTCCGAAGGGCGAGCTCGTAGAACCACGCCAATCTGCGAAGCCAATCACAAATTTCCGAAAGTACGAGCTCCGCCCGGGCTTTATAGCCATGGTTCAGGGCCCGAGCCTTTTCGGGCTCGAATATGAAAAACCCCTATCATCACTTACGGGAGTTTCAGCGACTCTGTGGGTCGCCCGACTATTGCGTGCATGACACACGACACGTTGAGGTGGAAGTTGTTTCGTTATCTCTCACCGAGAGGGCGACTCAATGGTACGCCCATAACGTAGGGTTGGTAAACGGAGAATGGGAAGAACTGCGGGCGGTCTCGTAATAGCGTTCTACCCTATATCCGTAATCGCGGCCCCGCGATAAGAGATACTCAACTTCCGACAAATAGAGGGTGAAACCTTAGGTGCAGCCCGGGACCGGTTTACCACGCTTACACGATCCGGCCCGCACTGCCCATACCAAACCACGTGCTTTTACGGCATTTACGGCTAGGATTGGGCAGGGGCGACGCCTCGGCCGCTTGATTTAGGCTGCCGGAGGGTCGTTTTCACATAAAACCACAGCGGAAGGAGAAGCTCTCCTAAACCGTATTCTTGAGAATACTCCTCCGTTAGAACCCATCCGGGTAGAACCCAAGCGTAAAACCGGAGGAAGTCTCTTAAAGCCGAACCTGTTAAACCATTAGAGAGACCCTCGCCTTAACCGTAACATAAGGAGACCGTGTGCACGGATCTCCGTTCTTCGAGGTTGACCTTCATCGATCAATTCGGTGACACCTCGAAGTACGAACAATGGAAGAAACCACCAGTCCTGGCTAGCCCTGAACAGCAGCTGGATAAAACTTTCCTCCATGAGTCTATTAAGGAGCTAACAGCTATAATGAGCACGGAATGGTTGCGAGAGGAAGGACCCTCTTTTCGAAGAAATTCGGATAAGTGGCCCCTCTACACCAATCCATTGCGTATATCGTGGAAGTCCGGTGGAAGTCATGTATAACCCTACTATGGGGATAAACATAATGTCCAAACCTTTGCACAAGCTTGTGTCGAGGAAGCTATTAGGACCCCCCACAACACGGACCTTGCGCATAGCGCCACGTACCACCATTGAAAGCCGTGAGGTTATACATGAGCAAATCTTCCCCGCACAAGGATGTCAAGTTGTCTTTGGACTTTCACGTTTTTGACATCCAAGACTTCGACATCCTAATTGGGCATCCCTTGGAGAAGATTCTTGATCTATCAACATCCGGGGATTTAGATGTCAAACTCGAAGAAAAAGTTTTTCTATCCCGCCACTCGAGCTAAAAACTCGCAATGTAACCTTTCCTTGAGTATGACACGCTCGAGGAGGTCATGAGAGTTATGCTATATGAGAACCCGAAAATGTACCTAGAAAAAAGACGCCCAATTCTTCATTGAAGAAGAGGATCTATCTTCTGGGAACTCATAGAACTTCCCAAAGAGGAAGAGCTAACTCGGCCTCCAGTTGAGCTTAAACCCCTACCCCTGTGCCTACGCTATGTCTTCCTAAACGGGCGATTCACAAGCACCGGTCATCATGTTTATAAGCTTAGTGACCGTGAAACTACCCGGTTAATAGCCGCCTTAGAGAAACACGGATCGGTCTTTGGGTATTCCCTTCAAGATTTGAAAGGGGTAAGCCCAACACTATGCACACATCGCATTCCTATTGACCCCGACGGTACCCCATCTTGCGAACCCCAAATAAGAGCTCAATAATACGATGTGTGAAGTCATGAAGAAGGAAGTTCTCAAGCTTCTTCACGCCGGATTATCTATCCCGTACCACACAAAGGATGATTGGGTTAGCCCAAATCAAGTGGTCCCTAAAAAGGAGGAATGACCGATCGTTGAGAACGCTAAAAAACGAACTCATTCCACAAAGACAAGTCACGGGGTGGAGAATGTGTATTGATTGATTATAGAAAACTTAACAAGGCAACAAAGAAAGATCACTTCCCGCGCCCTTTATTGATGAAATGTTGGAGCGGGTTAGCGAAACACTCTTTCTTTTGTTTCCTTGACGGGTATTACGGCTACCACCGGATCCCGATCCACCCCGATGACGAGCAAGACCACGTTCACATGCCCATACGAACCTATGCCTACCGTAGAATGTCATTTTTGGCCGTGTAATGCACCTCGCTTCTTTTCGCCGGTGCATGATGTCTATCTTCTCGAACATGATCGAAGAAATCATGGAAGTCTTCATGGACGATTTCTCCGTTTATGGTAAGACTTTTGAAAGCCGCCCTCAAGAACCTAGACCGGTCTTGCGGCGATGTCAAGAAAAGGACCCGGTACTTAATCGAAAAGTGCCACTTTATGGTCCGAGAAGGCATCGTTCTTGGGCACCTCGTGTCTGAGAGAGGGGATAGAGGTAGACAAAGCTAAGATAGAAGTTATCGAAAAGCTACCACCCCGCTGAACGTCAAAGGTATCCGTAGTTTCCTAGGCCACGCAGGTTTTATAGAAGATTCATAAAAGACTTTTCACAAATCGCTAGACCCCTTACGACCACGCTAGCCAAGGATGTACCCTTTGACTTCACGGATGAGTGCTTGCACGCTTTGAAACCCCTAAAGAAAGCACTCATCTCGGCTCCGATCATCCAACCCCCTGATTGGTCGCTGCCATTTGAAATCATGTGCGATGCTAGCGACTACGTTGTTGGTGCGGTCCTAGGACAAACCAAGGACAAAAAGCAGCATGCCATCGCATATGCTAGCAAAACTCCGACAGAGCCCAGCTTAATTACGCCACAACGAAAAAAGAGCTCCCCGGCAAAGAGTCTTTGCTATCGAAGTTTCGGTCCTACTTAGTGGGCGCAAAAATAATCGTTTACACGCACCATGCTGCCCTTAAGTACCTTCTTACCAAAAAGGATGCGAAACCTCGCCTCGATTCGGCCCGGATTCTTCTACTCCAAGAATTTGATATAGAAATAAAAGATAAAAAGGGAGTAGAAAATACGATTTGATCATTTGTCGCGTGCGGGTAACTAACATGCGGGAACCACCAATCAACGATTACCGCGCGACGACATGCTACTCAAGGTGTCGCACTTCAACCCATGGTACGCAAACATTGTGAATTACATGGTTGCGGGATATGTACCACCGGGAGAACAAGCGGAAGCTCCAAATGGAGAGCGTATCGGCACCTATGGGATGACCCATATCCGCATGGGGTGTGTGCGGATGGTTTGCCGAGAAGATGCGCACCCGGGGAGGAAGGAATGCGGATCATCGAAAAATGTCATGCATCTCCCTACGGGACATCCGGGAGTATTTCGCACACAAGCCAAAATTTGGCGGTCGCGGATTCTTCCGCCGACAATGTACGACGACACGAAAGAGTTCATCGAAGATGCTACAAGCGCGCGAAGACCGGGAACATCACGGCTCGTGATGCAATGCCCCTACACACTATAACCTTCAAATAGAAATATTTGATGTGTGGGGCATTGATTACATGGGGCCATTCCGAAGTCCCATGATTGCGAAGTACATCCCGGTGGCGATGACTACGCGGTCGAAGTGGGGTCGGCTAATACCATGCGTAGCTGCCGATGGCAAGCACGCACGCAAGATGTTCCATGAAATAATCTTCCCCGTTTCGAACACCACGCATGGTGATCGGTGATGAGGTTCGCATTTCAAGGACAAGTCATTCGGGGCATTCCCGAAAGAGCTCGGCACTCAAAGACAATATTGCTACCCCTTATCACCCACAAAACCAAAGGCAAGCGAAACCTCCAATAAACAAATCAAGAACATCCCGCGAAGACGGTCAAATCAAATGGGGAAAAGGTTGGAAGAATAAGCTACCCGATGCTCTCCGGGCATATCGGACAAAGCATACAAAGCCCCCATCGGCATGTCACCTTACCACCGGTCTATGGCAAAACTTGCCATTTACCGCTTTTGAGCCGAACATCGAGCTCATTGAGCCATCAAGAAGTGGAATATGGACGCCGGGCTCGCCGGGAAGAACCGTCGAGACAAATCTCTGAATTAGAAGAATGGTGAGAGAAGGCGTACCATAGTGCAAAGCTCTATAAAGAGCGCACAAAAAGATGGCATGATCGGTAAGATCAAACCCAAAAGAATTCACCACGGGGACAAAGTACTCCTATTCAACTCCCGGGTGAAGCTATTCGCGAAGGGAAGCTAAGGAGCAAATGGAAAGGACCGTATAATCGTCATCAACACATCGCCACATGGCGCGATCACAATCCAAGATGACGCAGTGAAATACAAAAGGTAAACGGTCAACGTCTTAAGCTTTTCTTCAAGCCGATTACTGATCTTAACCAAGAACTTCGGCGAGAATAGATTTATGCTTTGAGAATTAATTTTTATGATCAGCATATAAAAAAATTATAATAAATTTTATAATTAAAATTATCACAACTAAAAAAAAATCTATATAAGGTAATAATAAAACATAAAAAGTTATCTATGTATTTTTACTTTGTTTTAAATAAAGTATTTACTTATTTATTTTCCTTTTTACTTTGTTTAATTTATGCTGGTCATTTGCTATACAAAGAATGTATACTTTCTAAATTAATCAAAGCATAATCTATTTTCAAAATTCAAATTTGAGGATCAATTAGAGATCAGCAAGAAAGGAAACGTTCCTCAGCGCGGCAAACCCCGGTTCAAAAATTTTCGAAAAAGGAAACGAATGTGGACGAAAGCTCGACCCGGGGGGGACACCTAGGTGGTGCGCTACAAGACCACCTGTGCGCCCAAGACCACTGCCCCCGTTCGGGCCGGGATTTCACCCATCGCCTTCCTCTTTCTCATAACCTTGCCATGGTGAGGTAGCGCTCAAGCGAGATTTTAACTCCCAAAAAAAGAGAGAGGAGTGTTTGTCCTATAAAATCCACCCTCCTCCTCTCCATTCTTCACACCTCTCCTTCTTGCTCTCCTCCTCCTCTCAAATCCTCTTTTTCTAAGCCAAGAACAAATTGCAATGGCAGGGCCATGCCCTCACCCTCTACAACTCTTCTCGCTCCCTTTGCTCTCTCAATGAGGAAGACTTTACTTTCTCAAGCGGCGAGGAAGAACCATCCTCTGCCGCCCCTCTTGCCGCGCTCCCTCCCCCCACACCACTCATTTAGTGGAGGGAGCAGCTATGTGTCCACGGACAGATCCGTGACACGCAAGAGCATGCTTGGGCGCCCACCACGCCCAACGGTGGGCACTCGGGGCATTAAGAGAAAAGAGCCCGAAGCAGCTGGTGCCCGCTCTACGTCAACCGGGACATCTTCCTTCCACGCCTCCGACTACACCTACCCGTACACCGTTGTCGGTGTCAACATGCCCACAGGGGGGCGTGGGCAGGGGCTTATGAAGAAGCCAACTCCTACTCCGGCGACATCTCCAAGTGCTCCACTTCGTATTCCTCGGGCAAATCCTAGAAAAGCCCCGAATGTTGTTGAGAGTCGCTCGAGTAGCGAGGGCCCTATAAGGGTACCCCGTGCTGCACCTAGGAAGGCTCCTAATATGGTCGAGAGCCGTTCCGAAGGTACCCCATCGTTAAACACAGCCAGGAGTACTACGGTTCCTAAGGTCCCTTCACTAGCAACCTTAAACGCTAGGGTCAACTCTCTCGAATAAACTAGTGAAAACCTTAGGCGCAGAGGTAGAAGGGGCGATTTAGAGAACGCCAGATATTAGAAAAGAACTAGACTCTTTTGCGCTCGAACTTCAAGACTAAGCTAGCTAGAGTCGCTAGGGCAGCTAATGCGGAGAGAGCCCTACGCAGGCCAGCCTAGAAGTGCTCTACCTTTTATCAATAATTAGGCGCGCACTAATTTAATTTTCGAGTATTTCCCTTCCTATCATTTTATAATTTCCTCAAGTGTACGCCCCAGTTTTGAAATATTTATAAATTCAATAAAGTTTTATTATTATATTGTCTATGTCTCCACTTGTTTTTGTCCTTGTGCGAAAAGAAAAATTAAAAATAGGTACAAAAACAAGTGTGGGGGAGGCTCACAAGTCAAAGGTACGCAATTTAAAATTAGATTTTGACTTGTGATTTATCTTTAAGTGTTAAAACCTGAACCAAGTTAGCAAAACTCCATCTCTATATCTACCAATTGATACATGGCATGCGTACATTTTATTCCTCGCCCGGAATACCAAGCTTTTGTTAAAACAACTACTCATCCCGAAAAACCCGATTCATGTGGGTTGCATAGGCTCTATCTAGTCTAAGTTGTTGCCAAATATGATATGGTACAAATGGATTTGCTATGACTTCGTCCAAAAAGAGAAACTTAACATCCGGGAACATACTTGAAAAAAAAGAGAAAAAGATATGGGCTATGCTAAAAAAAAAACCGAGATGAATAATGGACAAGTGTCCGAGGGCGAGAAGAGCCCACATCTCTAAAAAAAAAAAAAAAGAAGAAAAGAGAGGAAATAAAAGACAAAGT
Source organism: Hyparrhenia diplandra (assembly GCA_015847255.1). NCBI lineage: Eukaryota > Viridiplantae > Streptophyta > Magnoliopsida > Poales > Poaceae > Hyparrhenia > Hyparrhenia diplandra. The sequence continues at coordinate 34,462 of JADLZK010006151.1, read as the reverse complement.
CTAGGGCGAAAGAGCCCACCTCTCCAAAAAATTATAGCAATAAAGCCCATGCTTTCTCGAAAAATAAAATTTTATTTAAATAAAACCCCGGATAAAAAGTTGCTCAAAAAGGATGAATGATAAGCACCTCTCATTATAACCGTTCTATCGGCAACCGCCCAAGGCTTGGAGAAAAGCTAGAAAGCCCCACTACGATGAAAGGTAATAAAGGGTGGGAAAATACTCACAAGGCAGGTGAGGCTTGAATAACCTGTATGCAAGCTTACATCTTGGAGAGTGAACCACTTTAGTCCTCGTGCCTTCACTCGAGGACGAGTAAAGGGCTAAGTGTGGGGGAGTTTGTTGACGGTAACCAACGACAAATTAAATACCGTCAACATAACACCAAAACAACCTAGAAATAGGGATTTCAACTAACATACTCCAAAGTGTTGGTGTTTATTTGGACTTGCAGTACAAACTCAAGGATGATCACTTTGGGCCAAAAATATAAAGAAAAAGAAATAAAATCAATAAATAGAAAAAGGCCCAAAGAAGCAAATGGCAAGCCTAACCAAGAATCGGGACAAAATGTCGAAATCAGGCCGGGCCAAGTCCACCTTACAACTTTTCGAGCAAGGAAGCCCAAATTTACCGGCCCGGCGCCAGGCCGGCCCCTGGCGAGTCTTGTGCACCACCGGTGCGACCGCACCCCCGCCGAGGCTTCGAGCCCAGCTTCGAGGGAGGTTTGTTACCTTCAAAATGGTGAAACCGACGTGGGATGGTCGGTTTGGCATACATGGAAGGTTTTCCTAGGTCGGTTTGGGTGTTTTTTAGCACTTAGGTCCCTCCCCTTGTGTATAAATAGACCCCCTCTCTCCCTCTCAAAAATATATACAAATTCAAAGGAGAAACCAGTCCACTTGTGCAAGAGAGTAGAATTAGATGTTCTTCTTCTACTTCTTCTATTCTATCTCCTAATTCTAGAGAGTGAGAGAGGGAAAGGCTAGAAAGAAGCTTGATTCTTTCTACCCGAGTTGCCGGTTAAGCCCCTGTTCCGCGGTTCCTAGGAGGACGGAGTGCCGGGACTTGTCGGTACCCGCCCGGCTTGTACCCTCTCGCGAGCTGCTACGCTTTGGTAAGGAGTCTTGTGATTATCTTGCAGCTACTTAATTTCCTTCGTACATTTCTTAGCTGTTGTAGACTTGCGGAATTGGTAGATCGCTTAACGTTAGTTCTTGGTGGAGGAACTCTTTTGACCGGGGAACCTTGGCCAACATCAAGAACTGTGACCAATAGTGCAAACGTGGTGTTTGGACTAGCGTTCACCTACCTTTTTTGCGGTGCATCCCACGGTTGAGGGGGTAGGCGGCTTGGTCGTGACAAGCCTTGTCCGTCCTTTGAAATCCCTCCACGCTCGGCTCGTCGTAGAGCTAATTGCCTTACACGCGCCCTTTGGGCGTGGGCCGGTGCCCGAAGTGAGTAGACAAATGGACTTTAGGAATCACCGCCTGGAAAAAACTTAGCCTATAGATACCTCGCTACTCTTAGAAAACAAACCCTTGCCTTAGGTTGATTTGGACCCGTAAAAGCCACCGCGCGACCGTCCTTGTGTAAAATACGATACCCCTCGCTACCACCGGGTGAAGTGCTACAACGGTATTTCCGCGGCGCTATGGATTTCTCTCGCGGTGGCGTAAGAAACACCAACAACAGGGTGTTGGATCCCAACGCCTCCCTCACCCTCTTGGCCAGGCCATCGGTGGAAAGCAGAAGGGACGACATCCGACATGCTTCGTAACCAGGAGCCGAGGGGATCATCTGATACATGCACAAGGGACGGGCCATCAATGGCAACACCCGACGCCCGGTGAAAGGCAGCAACCACGACGCCGCTGCGTTCACCTCCCTATCTCGAGCCGCGGGGATCGCCTACCTCGTGCCCTCCAACCGGGGATGATCCGGTCGAGGGGGACCCCAGACCACTTATTCGACGCCGCTGAGAACGCGCGCCGGTGTACGCAGGAGAGTGCGTCCCCCGTCATTGCGAAGGTAGAACCACCGATCCCGCCACCCCTTGTTGGAGGAGGTAAGCTTCGAAAGGATGTACCCATCAGCTCGGTTCGGCCTCGGCTACTCCGCTCGGACTTGGAGCGCCAAGAATCGCCGACGCGCAAACGCCCTCCGTGGTGCACCCTTCGCCACCGGCGGTGGTAAGATCTGCCTTAAAGAACCACAACCAAAGGTCCCAATGCGGCTCGATCCCCGTGAATCCCTCACGAGGGTGACGAAGATGGCGGCCTGGGAGACCGAGTTCGGGGGCAGATGGTGAAGCTCAATATCATAGTGATGAAGGATTGCACGGATAAACCAGCCCGCCGGCATCCCAAACCCGCGCCAATGAAGATCCATCAGGCTCACCACATAGCCATTAGGAGGGTTAGGCTCCTCCTCGGTCCAATCCGGGGCTATCCACTCCGGCCGCTCGGCGCTGGTGCGGCGACAAAGAAGCCCTTCATCAACAAGGCGTTGAAGCTTTTCCTCCGTCGCCCGACGATCTCGGCCACGGCTCGGGTGTCAAGCACCTCCTTCACGTTGTCGTTTGCCGCCCGATTGCACCATGGACGAGCGTGAGGGACGAGGAACGGCGACCGCCCGGCAACACCGCTCACACGAGCACAAGGCAAGTGGATCTCTCCCACAATCTCACCTTATCTTTCTTTTTTGTCTCCCTAATTGCTTTGCAGCGAGAAGGCAAGAAGGCGATGGCGAGAACAAGAGAGCAATTATGCGCCGCCCCTACGACCCCCCCAATTTATAGGGAAGGGAAGGCAAACCGCCGGCCTGGGCAAACGAACCGACTCCTGGAATGGACGGTCCACGATGGAACGGGGAACCACTCATCCCACGGCTCGGCCTTGGCTGTAAAGCCGTCAATCAAGAGCATTAATGCACCACGGCGGTGCTCGATTACCGCCCGACAAGAGCCACGGGGCCACGCCCCATCGGATCGAACAGCGCGCCGCCTCGAAGCGCGGCAGAAGACGCCTCGTCTTCTATTCAGGGCAAACCGTCCATTTGTCCATATCCAGCAGCGCCCGACCCTAAGGGCAAAAAAGTCGGATCCGATGATTCGTTCTCACCTCCGGCGGGAACCAAACGAGCCTCAGCCGACGCGACGTCAACATGCACTTTACGTTCCGTAGGTTGCCAGCCGGACCCACACGGGTTTCTGATCGCCTCGGGATAACCCGAGCCGGGGGGAGATGGAAATGCACAACCGGCTATACCCGGCCCTCGCTCGATTTCCTAAACGTGTTTAAGGCCCGCGGGTGCCGTTTATATAGATGTCCCATCCGTGGGAGGCCTACGGGCCCTCGGGGGGGTTGACCCGTCAAACCCCGGGATCCGCTAAACGGTCCGTGGGTTCTCATGGGGTGAATCCTAGATCACATAGCCGACCCTTGCTCCGGCAAGGGCACGGCACCCCGCTTAAACTAACCCGCTACAACGCTCACCGGAGCGTGTCACATTCGGCTTACAGGGCATTGTGGCACGTCTCCCCTCCTCCTCCCTCTCAGGAGGGCGACGGAGGAGCGTATAACCAAAGTCGAGGAAGCCTGGGACGACCTTGCACACATAAGCGCGGGCCTCGGGCTGCCCATGCAAAAACAAACAGTCTCCGCACAAACAAGCGCAATATAGAGCTGTTTCGGTCTTGCCCGCGTGCGAGATTAAAAAGACCTCGAAGGAATTCGCCATTCCTCTGAGGCCTCGGGGGCTACACCCAATAGGTGCGCTCGCGCGCACCCATTGCAGACGAACCACCCTGAGAAGAAAAAAGGCGACGGGAATGGCACAACCCCCGGGCGAGTTCAAACTCGCTCGGGGGCTCGGGGCTACCGCGGGGACCTAAATATTGGGCCCCGAGACATTCTGCAAACCACGAGAATCCGCCCGGCCCATCAGGGGCCCGATAAAACCCGGCCCTGCCATCATCCCCGTTACGGCGGACGGCCCAACGGGCGACGGACCAGCCAAAGCGCCACGATGCATACATGAAGCCGAGTCGGCCCACGAGCGGCCCGCGCAGGAGTCGCCACAAATGGCGACATCAACCAGGGCCCTTTACGCTCCGGGAAGGACAAGGTCGTGGACCTTTACAAGACGGCGAACCAGAACGCTCCATGTCGTCACCAACCGACCCAGGGCTCGGACTCAGCCCCAATCTCCGCCTCGCCCGAGGGTGGCCTAGCTCACCACCCTCGGGTAAGAAATCTCCGTCTCGCCCGAGGGTGGCCTAGCTCACCACCGTCGGGTAAGAAATCTCGCTTCGCCCGAGGGAGACCCAGCTCTCTATCCTCGGGCGAGGTGGCCCAATCGACTCACCCGTGGTCGCCGACCCTGGGTATGGGAGGTTCCGGTCCGGGAAGGGAAACAACTGCATTTAATGCAGTTACAAAGAAGCGGGCGCCATGGCCATCGATTACGCCAAATCGACCTACCGAATCACTTCCCCAATCCGACCGATGGGACACAAAGCCGAGCCGGTGGCGTATTACGCCGCCCGGCCACGGAAACCAGGACGACACCATCATTCCCGTAAACACCGCCAAGACGCCACGTTGGGCCACACCCTCGGGCTCATGACACGCCCGTAACCGGCGTTCTCGGACCGGCCCCCTCGCCATGCGGACTATGAGGGCGCCTCCACGCATCCCTCGGGCCGCACTGAAACGCACGCCCGCCATCGGATCGGGGCGCGTGTCTTCATCAAACAACGCCCAAACCTACCAACCCTCGGCCGCGCACATGCAACGAGTATAGCCTCGAAATTAGCCACCTAGGCATCCACATATGTAAACATTACTTCCCTCTTCCACTATAAAAGGGGGAGTAATGCCCCATTAGCGGGGATCCGCATTTCTGGAAACAAAACACAACCACCACCACCACCACCACTACCACGATCGTGGGGCTTGAGACCGCCTTCTCTCCCTCACACCGCTTGTAACCCCTACTATGAGCTCTCCTTTGAGCGAGGTAACACGAGCAGACACCACCCGCCGGACGTAGGGCCCCGTTGGCTGAACCAGGATAAACCCACCGTGTCCGTGTACATCTTGCGCTACGCCATCGGGGGAGGAGGCACACGGCATAGAAATTCTTTATTGTCGGCACCCGAGGCACCCCCCCTCTCGGAACGCCGACAATATGTATTCACAATGTTTGACCCAAACCTTAACCTAAATGTCAAATTTGTTGGGTGTGAAGGGAGTACTATATACAAGTTTCATTTCAATATGTCTCAATTTCCAAGGCTCTCATGTATTGAAAATAGTGTAGACAAGTTTCATTTCAATATGTCTCAGTTTTCAAGACTCTCATGTACTTAGAAAAACAGTGTAGACAAGTTTCATGTCCATAATAGTTTCATCACCTCTGCTAATTTAGAGCGAGGTATTATAATCGGTGATGAGCGGGCATCCGACGTGTGTGCATGAAAGAGAATGAAGCCGAGAAATGTGAAACGCCAAGAAACACTCGGCGAAATGACCCTATGCCCGATGCTCCTCCACTCCTGTTCTTCCACATCATAGTAAAACATTAAAAATCAGTGGGGTCCGCCACTAGCTTGGATTTTTTGGGCTTCTTGCAGCGGTGAGCCGGCGTATCCATAATACTTGCTCTTATACTATAATAAGTCCGCTTTTTAATGCTCGAAACTCTCATGAGCCTTTCATTAAAAACTAGTATTTGATAAGAAACCATATCTACATGAGAATCAAGATATGAAGAGATAGGCCTCGTTTAGATGGCAAAATATTTGCCCAAAACTTCCAAGTTTTTTCACTCTCTCTCCATCACTTCATATTAAATACACCAAAAGACATATGTTCAGAGCAGTAAATGTAGGTAAAAAATAACTAATCACACAGTTCTGTTGTACATCACGAGATCTAATCTTTTGAGCCTAGTTAGTCTATAATTAGACAATGTTTACCAAATACAAACGAAAATGCTACAGGAGTGCTAAGGAGTTGAAATAGTGCTTTTTGTAAATTTTAGCCAACTAAACGTGAATAGAAATAGACTATGGAGATAGAAGTACATAAGTAGATTAAAATATTTATTACAAACATAGTATATGTATTTTTTTGTGAAGAATAGTACATGTAAATTAATTGGTATAGAAAAACTATTGTACTAATTTCTAGTACTGGGCCGACTCTTAAATAGTACCATATCTCATTTATGTCATTTCATTTGTGCTTGAATGCATCCACAAATATAAATGGAAAAGCTAGATACAGCTGAAATCCAATCCACGCATAACACTAGCGGTTCCGCAGTTTTCCTCTTCGACTGGCGGGAATACACGCGCGCCCACGGCAGCACCGCCCCCCGTCCCGCTCCAGCACCAGATCTCCACCGTCCGTTGCCTCGGCCACACGAATCTCCACGCGCTCGCGAGGAAAACGTTGCCACCGCCCCCCCCACCACCTCCGGCCGTTTCTCTTCTCTTCTTTTCAACCGGAGGGAGCGACGAGGGAGGGAGGGACACGAGGAGGAGGTGCTGTGGCGGGCGAGAGAGAAGGGGGAAGAAATCGCAGTCATCATCGAGGAGGAGGAGGAGTCCCACTCCCACCGGGTGCGCCGCCGTCGATCGGCTCATTCCGCGGCAGCGTCCCGAGGTACTACGCGGGGCCGATTTGCGGTGTTGTATTGGGATTTTTTTGTTGGGGGTGGTTTCCGTTTGGTGCGGCGTCGAACTGCTTGGATTGATTGGGTGGGTTGTTTCTTCGTTTCAAGTGTTTAATTCCATTTCTGGATGCTTCGATTGGAGAACTGATGAGCGGAGAGGTACGTAGAGTGGCGTAGTAGCGTAGCGGTTTTCCCCCGCGTTTGTTTCGTGGCCGCTGCAAGGTGATTTGTGTCGCGTGTGTTGTGGTGTTCTGTGCTCGATCGATTTTAAGCGGCCGGGTTTGTGAAAATCCTTTTTAGAGAGTTCATGCCGTCGATCATGGGTCTATTCTTCTGTTCAAGTATCAGTTGTTGGGTTTCTTATCGGTAGTAATAGTGTCAGTAAGTAGCCTAAAATCTATAGAAGGATATGGATAGGTTTCCTGCTTGCTTTGATGATGCGAACTGAATTGTTACTTTCTATATTGTTATAAGTGAATCGATCAGGGATTCGTTATGAATCTGGTAGGATTTGTTCAGCGTCAACAACTTACCATTTGATATAATTTTGCTGTCCTCTTATCTGTTCACTGTTTGGTGTCAAACCTTTAATTTGCTGGACAATAACTGACCACCGGGTGACATATTTTTTCACCAAACGTATAGCTGCTACATGTCAGCTTTCAAAGGTTTTTGAATAACGACTAATCTACATTGTTAAAGGTGTTCTGATGGATGGTGACAAGGCGAAGGAATCGGCTCCGGATTGTTTGTCCGGTGCAGCAGAGCCGCCAACCAAGAAGCAGGAGAAGAGGAAAAGATCCTCTTCTGAACTGGGTGTGGTGGTGGACAAGGAATCTGCATCTGCTGAATGGCAGCGAGAAATTGATGCGCTGTATGAATATTACAAGGAGGTTTCTGGTCGTCAGCTGAATCCAGAGGAGCTTTCGTGCACCACAAATGACTCGGTTATAGCTTGCTTGCTGGAGGAGAGCAGTCTTTCCTGTGCCAAGTTAACAGATGAAATCTACAAGAGGATGAAGTTGCAAGATGGTGTCACCGAGTCTTTTGTGCGCGCCTCAGTACTCAACATTGGTAGGAGATCTTCGTACGGGATTTCTGCTATGGATGTCGATCGTCTGGAGGATGAGGCGGATTCAAGCCTTTGGTGTTGGGAGGTAATGTATATAATCGAATACTTATTACCCTCCTGCATCGTTCGAGAAAAATGAAATCTCTCATACAATGAAACACAGCTCTCTTGCGTTTTCAAAAAAAGAACATATTACTTTCTTAACTTCTGTCAATTTCTCCATTGTATGGTAATTAAGATTTTTTTTTTGGATCTGTTATATGCCTATGGGACAGACACAAGATTTGGCATTATTACCCATCCATCTACATAGTAGTTTGAGCATTCGACGCAGAGCTCGGGAGTTAATCCATAGAAGGATTATGATTCTTTCAGGTATGATGACTTATCTTCTCCCAGTTTCTCTTTAGAAGTATAAACTTATACGTGTGTTTGTGTTCATAAAATTCGACATATGAAGCATTTGATTCTCGTTAGTGCTTGGTATTGCATGATCTCAGTCAGTTAGATTATTACTGTTAGCCATATGAGCTCATGATTATGTTCTTTACCATGCTTATCTGTATTTTGTTGAATCAACAACTTCTTCCCTTTCCACTTGTCTCTGTTTCTAACGATTTTATGTGCATTTTGGAAGAAACATGTTTAATTGCATGTCAATTATCATGTACATACGACTAGGCTTGTAAATATGTTTATCGTGCTACCATTGATTTTATCATTGCAACAACAATTAATGTCTAGAACATACCCCTGCACTTTTTGCCTTCGTTAAGGTTCATATTTTCTAGGTATAGTCTGCTGTCTGTGTTCAGGTTATTTACATTGCTTCCATATATACGGATTATTTAATATATATTAGTACTTTGTACAGATTACTGCAGTTCTTTAGAAATATTTCCTTTTCTTATGTAGCATCAAATGTTTGGTCTATTGAAAAGGGCATGCAATTGGCAATCATGCTGTTATCGAATTATTGTGCACAATAACATGCAATTAAACCACATAATCTGATGTATCAATTAGGAAGCCATTTATTTAAGCTTCTTTTTACATAATTGAGATGCTCTGATATGAATTTCAGAACATGCGAGTGTAGTCGTAGTTTAGCCGCTTTACCAATTACTCCAACATAAGATTGAAGTGGTTCCCGTAGATGAAATGAAAGGCTATCCTTATAGGATATATGAACCAGGAGCGCTTAGATGATCGAGTAGTTGCCAATGATACTCTATTATTGGGAACTGTAATACAGGCAATATTACATAATGCACTACATTAGTTCCAAAATAAAGGAAAAAAATATCTTTGATAGGGAAAAGTAAATATGAAGTAGGTCGCAGGTACGCATCTAGTCTGCACACTATTATTCAACCAATGAGAGGAAGTCTGCATGTAGAAGAGGGACACTTTCAATTTCTTAATTTATAAATTATTGGTTCCAACTTATGATATAATATGTTGCTAGATTAGTTTTACTGGTTTCAATTACTTGACAGGGGTTTGGCCTTTTTTGTTTATGATTACAAGTCGAGATATACATTTTCTTTTACCTTGCCATCTGTTGACACCCAAAAATGGCTTGTGCTAAATCATGGTAAAAATCCGTGACTTAGTCATATTTTGGAGGTCTAAGCCACCGCAAATTTCCGGACTTAGCCGAATTCTCGAGAAGGATCAAAACGGCTTTACGGAACTTGACCGGACGCGGGGCGCGTCCCGGTCCAAAGAACCGTCACCGCGTCCGGTCGGATCCGCGTTTGCAGACCTCTCGCGCGGGCGACTGACCGGAAAGCGTCCGGTCACCCCGCGAAGTCGGTCGGCCCGGTTTGGAAATCGGGCTGGTTTTGGGACACCGACGGGGCGCGCCTATGAGTCGGTCGCGCGTCGGTCGCGCCGGTCCGGCCGTTTAGCGCGACGCTGTCGATCTGCGAACCTCTCTGCCGGACTCACCGACCGGAGCGTCGGGCGGGTCGACCGTCTTGTCCGGTCACCCCGACGCCAGCCCGTCCGTACGAGATCCGAACCGATTTGTTTCCAATCGTGTTTTGGTCGGTTTTTGGTACTTGGAAACGTCCAAGGACGGTTTCCTAAAAGGATAAGACCACCCTCCTCTATATAATAAAGAGGTTCATGGCCGATTTGATCCCATCTACATCCAATCGTTATACACAACATATCTCTCAACTTTTTATCTCTTCCAAACCCTAAACTTGCTGTTCGACGACGAACTCCGTGTTCTCCGCCGGCGTTCTAGGCGCATCCGCTGCTCCTAGGACAACCCTTGGTGCGCGTCTCCCGACGGGTCTTCCCGGAGGTGCGTTCGAAGGTCTTCCAGCCGTCACCGAGCTCTACGTTGCCCCTACCGATCCCTAGATCGGTTTGGGTGATCACGCTGCGGTGTTCGCTGCTACTAGGTTGTTTAGCAACCTTCGTGGGCGTCCAAGGCCCTCTCGGTGTGTTGGTGCGAAGCCCTAAATTCGCGTCAACATACTTTTTTGGCGACTCCGCTGGGGACGAAGGCTAGACGTCAACTCCAGTTTGAAGCTAGCGTCATGGCACCAGGTGATGAAGCTAGCAAGAACAAGGACAAGAACACATCGGCGGAAATTTCTACCGATAACATACGGCGTCCCAAGTCCATTGACGATCTTCCTGAAGATCTAAAGAAGAAGCTCTTGGACAAGGTGAATTCCGTACATGAGGCCTTCTTCAAGAGTTGCTGCGTGGATAGGCAAGACCGTGTAACCCAATACACGGATCCCGTCTATGGTGAACCTCCGGCACCTGCTGCACCTGCACCACAAGAGGTAATTCCCGTTGCCCAACCTATTAATAGTGATGCTGGTGTTACGCATGATGGTGTTGCTAAGATGATAGTAGACCAAAAAACTGCTATAGTGGATATGATTCAAGGTCTTACTAACTCTTTAGATAGACGCTTGAAAATCATAGAAGGAACTTCAACCGATAACATACAATCGGGTGTAGTGCCTCAATCTTCTGTAGTGTCACCATCAGTTGCCGTGCCACAAACAACAACTCAATATCAATATGGCATGCCGTTGGATATGGTTCTACATGCTAATGTTAGTCAACCGCAATCGGTTCCTATGGCTTCGGCTGTTAGAACCGGTACCGGTGGAGTTGGTACATCCTCTAGCCAACAAAGATCGGCTCACACATTAAGAACCGATCATGAGGCATCCAGAAATTCAGGGGTGCATAATGCTATGCTAAATTCGGCAGGGGGGCAAGTTCCACTACCGAATCTTAACCCCAATCCTACATACAATTCGGGGGCGAATGTTTCTTTACAAGGGGAACAATCAATACCACAACCGCCACCGAATAATGTGCATAATCAAGATATGAATGCAGGAAACGCGGCAGTTCCCAATAGCATAGAGGCTATTTTAGCTCAATTTAAAGAGGAATTCTCTAAAACAATGGAGAAAAATCTGGGGATTCGCCTTGATTCCATCAACACCGCTTATCAAAAACCGTACCCTTCTGCCTTTGACTACCTAGATGCACCTATTGGGTGGAAGGTACCGATTTTCGAAATTTAGCGGTAATGATAATAAAACTACAATGGAACATATTAGTATGTACCTTGCACAGCTAGGAATTGCTAGTACTAGGGAGCATATGAAAATTCGTAATTTTCCTTTGTCACTTACTGGTACTGCATTTTCATGGTTTTCAACTTTGCCTGCTTGTTCCATTCATTCTTGGGCTGATTTAGAAGAAAAGTTTCATGCACACTTTTATGTTGGGGTCCAAGAAACTAGATTGTCCCACCTTACATGTGTTAAACAAGGACGTGATGAGCTTGTTCTAGATTTCTTTAAGAGATATAGAGAAGTTAGAAGTCGTTGTTTTAATGTTAATATTTCTGAAAGGGACCTAGTTGATTTTGCTTTTGCTGGTTTGCGTTCTAATATTAGAGAAAAACTTGAGTTCCAGCAATTTAATACTTTGAATCAATTGATTGAGAGGGCCGTTTCAGTTGAATCGCGCCTTAAAGATTCTCGTGACAGCAACTATCGCTCTCATCGTGCCAATGTGCACGCACTCGATGGTTATTCTTCATCGGATGATGAAAGCAAAGAGGTATTGGCTGCTGAAATTAGGTGGCCAGAGGAAAACAAACAAGTAACTTGCCCTTCTCTCAAGCCGATTAATAGGAATCGGAATGAGGAAATAAAGTTTACTTTTGATACATCTAAATGTGACCGAATATTCGATGAATTATTGAAAATCGGGTACATTAAGATTAAATATGTTATGCCTTCTGCAGATGTGTTGAAGAAACGGGCTTTTTGCAAATATCATGAATCTTATTCTCATGCAACTAACGATTGTCATGCTTTCCGTCGGCAGGTACAATCGGCTCTTAATGAGGGCCGATTAAGTCTTACCGACATGCAGCTTGATAAGAATCCTTTTCCAATGCATGTGGTTGAAGTTAAGAAGCCCGAAGCCGAAACACTTGAAGTCAAGGCTCCTACCATCTTGATCCGTCCTGAGCAAGCTTCTACAACTCAAGGCAAGAACGTGATCATTGGTGAGCCTCGCCCCGTACCGAATGTTCCTAAGAATTCGGGACGGCAAGTGTTGGTTAACCAAACTGAAGAAGGCAAGACGAAGCTTACCATTGTGGCTAGCTCGGCGCAAGCATTACGGCGTCAAGCGTGGCTAGATGGTCGTGCGGCGCAGACAAGACCAGCTAGGCCGATTGAAGCAATCGGCCAAGATGATGAAGCACCGGCGCCCACTAAACCGGTTGAACCGACTACCTTAGTCGAGTCAGCCGGCTCTGAGGATTCTAATTCCTTCACTTCCGGCGTGCATACGATAAAGACATTCGTTCCACAAAAGCCGGAGGTTGGAGTTTGGAAGACTAATGAGCCAAAGGTCAAGAAGCATATCAAGCCTTTATGTGAATTTGACGGACTTTTGGCAAAGTACAAGAAAGAAGGCCGATTCAAGAATCGACCAACAAAAAGAGAGAGTCTACGCCTCCCAAAGCGTGATGAAGAGAGAAATAAGCAAGTGGCTATGACTCCTCCAAATGTTGTTTCTTCTTCTTCGCAGGTTGCACGTCCAAGAATGACCGTTGGGGGCCACCACTATCACAAGTGGCGCCACCACCACAATGGGGACCGAAGGGAGTGTTTGTTCCCTATCCTTCGGTTCCCGCGAAGGAAGGAAGTGCTGCAAATGTGGCCAAGCCTACCGTCTTTAGCCGATTGGGTTCACAATCGAGCTCTAGCGGTGTCTTGGGGAAAAGAAGGAGGAGCTCACATCTCGTACTCTCACGCCTCAACAATCGGGGAAGGCGCCTATGAAGCAAGTCTACATCCCCAAGAAGATAGAGATGATTGAGAAGCTTTGCTCCGGTTGCTACTCCTCCACCTTCCATCATTATCGGTTCGATGACGGCTCCTATAAGTGATGTCAACAAACCGATTGTGATTGAGGAGCAAGAGCATCCCAAGAGTGATCAAGATCAAGTCATGAAGGAGGTTGCTGAAACTCAAGGTAAGAGGCAAAAGTTTGTAGATCCTCGTTTCCTGCAGCCCAAGTGGTGCCCGGTGAATATCGATAAGACACAAAAGAGGAAGCTTCAGCGAGCAAGACAAAAGATGCTCAAGCGTTTGGCTGCTGCACAAGGTGAAGGGCCGGTCTTGCCAGAGATTGTGCAAGAAATCAAGAATAAAGAGGCCGAGTTGATCGCCGGGCCGCTAAGAGGGCGTCTCAACCGATTGCTAAATCGGTCGAGTCGGTTGTAGTTCAAGAGCGACCGCCCAAGCACTGTGGAAGAGATGCCTGAACCGAAAGTTGATCTTTTGGCACTCACGGCGGATGGGACAGCTAAGCTAAGTGAGCAAGTTGATAACTCAATCGGGACGGTTGACGGGGCTGTTTATTGCCCAAACTTCGATTTACCGACTTTCGAGTCGGTTGAACCAAAAATTCTCTTGTTTCTGATGTGTCTGCAGGTGCACCTGAAGATTTTGCTACCGCCGTCGCCGCCATGGTTGGCATTGAAATGCCAGTTGAGGATGAAGAGTTGGTGGATTATGAGCCATCACCGCCACACGCGGAGGGTGAACACCATTTTTCTCTCTGCCCGATTATTATGTGATCGGGCATGGAGAAGATGAGGTTCTTCTTCCGCGGAGTTTGCCTTTGGGGTGCAAGATGCTATCTTCAAGAAGCTGCCGTGCCCGTCGGACACCTCAAGCCATTACATGTGGCGGATATATCAATGGAAAACCAGTCCGGAAGATGCTAGTGGATAGTGGCGCAATTGTCAATCTTTTGCCCTATTCACTATTCAAGAAGCTTGGTGGCAAAGAGGAGGAGCTAATTCAAACCAACATGACCATCACCGGCGTAGGAGGAGGCGCACCAATTCCTTCAAAGGGGATCGCCAACGTCGAATTAACCGTTGGTAGCAAGACCATGGCTACGGCTTTCTTCATCGCCGACGTGGAAGGTAGCTATGATCTTATCCTTGGTCGTGATTGGATTCATGCCAATCCTTGCGTTCCTTCTAGTTTGCACCAATTCCTCATCCAATGGGTGGGAGATGCCATAGAGATTGTTCATGCAGATAATTCGGTTGAGATTTCTACAACCGATGCCTCGCTTGAGAGCTCTGGGTTTGCTTGTCTTTCAGGTAGAGACTTATCCAATTATCAATACATTAGCTATGATGAGCGTGGATTTGTGCCTGTAACATTGAAGCCGACGGATAATCGGCTTAATATTATCTTGTAAACATTGTTTCTCAATGGAAGACAAACTTCAATGGTTAAAGTATAGACTTGAACACTATCGGACTGAAAAGACCGATTCTTGTGAAGCTATCGATGACTTTGAAGAGCTCAATAAGTTGGGCCAAGGTTTCACTTCGGCCGACCCTTTGGAACAAGTTGACATTGGGGATGGTTCAGTGCCAAGGCCGACATTTGTGAACCAAAACTTGGATGCCGATTATAAAGCTAAATTAATCGCGCTTCTCAAGGAATATGTTGATTGTTTTGCATGGGATTACACGGAGATGCCCGGGTTAAGCCGTAATCTTGTTGAGCATCGGCTTCCCATCAAAAAGGGATTTAGGCCATACAAGCAACCGCCAAGACGCTTCAATTCGGCCATCAATGACCGAATCAAGGAGGAGATTGATCGGTTGCTTAAGGCAAATTTTATCCGTCCATGCAGGTATGCGGAGTGGGTCTCTAACATTGTGCCGGTGGAGAAAAAGGACACCGAAAAGATTAGAGTGTGTATTGATTTCAGAGATTTAAATAGAGCCACTCCTAAAGATGAGTATCCTATGCCTATTGCCGACATGTTGATCAATGATGCTTCGGGACACAAGGTTATTAGCTTTCTTGATGGTAATGCTGGATATAATCAAATATTTATGGCTGAAGAAGATACTTCCAAGACTGCTTTTATTTGTCCCGGATTTGTTGGTTTGTTTGAGTGGATCGTTATGACCTTTGGCCTCAAGAATGCAGGCGCCACCTATCAACGTGCCATGAATCTTATCTTTCATGATCTCATTGGTGTGATTATGGAGGTGTATATTGATGATGTGGTGATTAAATCGGCTTCACATGATCCTCATTTAGCCGATTTGCGTCTTGCTTTTGAGAGAATGCGCCATTATGGTTTGAAGATGAATCCACTCAAATGCGCCTTTGGAGTGTCGGCTGGAAAGTTTCTTGGGTTTATTATTCATGATAAGGGCATAGAGATTGATCCCAAGAGGATAGAGAAGATCAAGGCAGTTCAAGCACCTCAATGTAAAAAGGATTTGCAAAAATTCCTAGGTAAAGTGAACTACTTGAGAAGATTTATTGCTAACTTGTCCGGAAGATTATTCCTTTCACCCCCATACTTAAGTTGAAGAATGAAGCTGATTTTGCCCGGGGGCAAGCCAACAATATGCATTTGACAAAATAAAGGAATATTTGTCTTCACCACCCGTTCTTCGCGCGCCTAGAAGGGGTGTACCTTTCCGATTGTATATCGCCGCCGAAGAGAAGGTGATTGGGGCTGTTCTTACTCAAGAAGATGAAGGAAAGGAGTATGTTGTTGCTTATCTTGGTCGTCGTCTTCTTGATCCCGAGACAAGGTATGCCCATATTGAGAAATTATGCTTATCACTATATTTTGCTTGTTCCAAAAATGAGACATTATCTTTTGTCAAGCACATGTGTGGTAGCATGCCGGCCGATGTAATCAAACATATGTTGTTTCGCCAATCCTTTCCTAAGGGTAGGTAAATGGGCATATGCTTTAATTGAGTATGACTTGACTTTTGAACCATTGAGAATCTTAAAGGGTCAAGTTATTGCTGATTTTATTGTTGAGCATGGTATTAATCTCGATTGTGAGGTGAATTATGTCACTTCTACCCCATGGCGGTTATATTTTGATGGGTCGGGTTTGCAAGGATGGTGCCGGAGTTGGAATTGTTCTTGTTAATTCTTGTGGTACTTGAATTTCCTATGTCAAGCGATTGGAATTTCCATGTACTAACAATCAAACCGAATATGAAGCTCTTTTATTCGGGTTGATTATGTTAGAAGCTATGGGGGTCGAACATGTTGAAGCATTTGGTGATTCATTACTTGTAGTGCAACAAGTTTCCGGTGAATGTCAATGTTTAGATGGATCACTACGTGCTCGCCTCGATATGTGCCTTGATTTAATTGGTAAATTTACCGAATTTAAGATTCGGCATATTCCAAGAGAAGAAAATCATCAGGCCAATTTTTATGCTCAACTTGCTTCCGGTTACATCAAGGAAAAAGATCAATTGCATGTAAGTTATGTGCAAAGAGCAAACTTGCTTGCTCAACGTGCATCGGGTTTTGAGGTAAGAGATAAGTACTTTCATTTACAACAATTGCCGATGCATGAAAGTTTGCTTGTTTCAGATTCTAGTAAAAATTCGGTTCAACCAAAGTTAATTGGACAAACCGATGTTACTAATAATTTGGGACAACAATGTAAAGTTCTTTTAAATCGGTCTATTTCTGTTTTGGACAATGGTAGTACCGATTTGGAAGATTGGAGAACTCCTCTCTTGTCTTTTTTGCAGGATCCTAGTGCTAAAGTTGACAAGAATATTCGGCGGCTTGCTTTCAAGTACACATTGCATAATGGTGAGCTTTATAGGAGGACTGCCGAAGACTTGTTGCTAAAGTGTCTAGGGGCTGATCAAGCACGAGTGGCAATGGGAGAAGTTCATGAAGGCATTTGTGGTACGCATCAATCGGCTCCGAAGATGAAGTGGTTATTGAGACGGGCTGGTTTCTATTGGCCTACTATGATGGCCGATTGCTTTCGTTACTACAGAGGTTGTGAAGAGTGTCAGCGGTTTGGAAATATTCAGCTAGTGCCGGCTGCTATGCTTCATCCTATCATCAAACCGTGGCCTTTCCGTGGTTGGGGCTTGGATTTCATTGGGCAGATTCATCCTCCATCTTCGAAGGGGCATAAGTTCATCTTGGTTGCTACCGACTATTTCACTAAATGGTCGGAAGCGGTTCCATTAAAGAACATGACACACAAGGAGGTAATTGAGTTTATTACAGAGCACATTATTCATAGATTCGGCATTCCTCAAACGTTAACTACGGACCAAGGGACGTCATTTATGGCGAAGGAAGTAAAGGATTTTGCCGAATCATATAAGATCAAGATGCTCAATTCATCTCCATATTATGCTCAAGCCAATGGTCAAGCAGAATCAACTAATAAAACTTTGATCAAGCTTATTAAGAAGAAAATAGAGGAACATCCAAGAAAGTGGCATGAGGTCTTGTCAGAAGCTTTGTGGGCTCATCGCATATCGAGGCATGGTGCAACTAAAGTAACTCCTTATGAGCTGGTGTATGGTCAAGAGTCGGTGTTACCCGTTGAGGTAAATTTGGATGCATATAGATTTGCTAAGCAAAATGATTTATCTCCTACTATGTATCATGATTTGATGATGGACAACATCGATGAGGTAACCGACAAACGAATACAAGCTCTAAAGGAGATTGAAAAGGACAAAGCCCGTGTTGCAAGAGCCTACAACAAGAAAGTCAAAAGCAAATCGTTCCAAATCGGTGACTTAGTTTGGCAAACTATATTACCGATAGGGTCGAAGAGCAATCAATTTGGCAAGTGGTCACCCAATTGGAAAGGTCCTTTCAAGGTGGTCAAAGTGGTATTTGGGAATTCCTATGTGCTTGAGTCAACAAATGATGGAAAACGCCAAGATAAGGCGATTAACGGGAGGTATTTGAAAAAGTATTTCCCTAGTGTTTGGCAAGAGGCCTAGTGCTCTCAAACAATGGCCGATGCATGCATCGCCCTTAGAACAAAATGGCCGATACATAGTATCGCCCTTAGCCACCGGACAACCGATACGATGGGCATTCGTGTTGTTTGGTTTTTTCTTGTTTTGTTTTCAGGTTCGTGCACCTCTCACCTGAAAACAGGGGGGCATATGTTGACACCCAAAAATGGCTTGTGCTAAATCATGGTAAAAATCCAGACTTAGTCATATTTTGGAGGTCTAAGCCACCGCAAATTTCCAGACTTAGCCGAATTCTCGAGAAGGATCGAAAACGGCTTTCTGGAACTTGACCGGACGCACGGGCGCGTCCGGTCCAGCAACCGGGTCACAGCGTCCGGTCGGATCCGCGTTCGCGGACCTCTCGCGACGCCTTGGACCGAGCGTCCGGTCACCCCCCCCTCGCGGTCCGGTCGGCCGGTACCGAAATCGGGCTGGTTTCGGGACACCGACCGGACGCGCCTATGAGTCGGTGCAGCGTCCGGGTCGCGGGTCCGGTCGTTTCACGCGACGCGATCGATCTGCAGAACCTCTGCCGGACTCACCGACCGGAGCGTCGGTCGGGTCGACCGTCGCGTCCGGTCACCCCGCGGGCCCGTGTCCGTCTGAGATCGAACGATTTGTTTCCAATCGTGTTTTGGTCGGTTTTTGGTACTTGGAAACGTCCAAGGACGGTTTCCTAAAAGGATAAGACCACCCTCCTCTATATAATAAAGAGGTTCATGGCGATTTGATCCCATCTACATCCAATCGTTATACACAACATATCTCTCAACTTTTTATCTCTTCCAAACCCTAAACTTGCTGTTCGACGACGAACTCCGTGTTCTCCGCCGGGCGTTCTAGGCGCATCCGCTGCTCCTAGGACAACCCTTGGCGCGCGTCTCCCGACGGGTCTTCCCGGAGGTGCGTTCGAGTCTTCCAGCCGTCCACCGAGCTCTCGTTGCCCCTACCGATCCCTAGATCGGTTTGGGTGATCACGCTGCGGTGTTCGCTGCTACTAGGTTGTTTAGCAACCTTCGTGGGCGTCCAAGGCCCTCTCGGTGTGTTGGTGCGAAGCCCTAAATTCGCGTCAACACCATCCTTGTTGTCCTGTTTGAAATTTATTGTTTCTGGGAACTTGCCTCTTTGGAATAAAAAAATGTCATCATTTTTTATATTTTAGTACATTGACTTTTAGCTACTTTTAAACACTGTTATAGATTGTTATTTAATATTGATGGAATGTTAGTTTTGAGATAACTCCTCGCCTGTTTAAGTTAATGCTCTTGCCCTACAATAGTACTCCACTACCACATGAGTTTTGAGTATACGCCACTGATTTGCAAAGGAATGCTGAATGTTTTCTCCATATTTTTATTTTACAGGCAAGCTGGCTACAAAAGATGCCAGTAATGCTCGTAGCAACCAGAACAGCCTTATGGAAAATGCTGGGGAAATTTTAGATCTGGATGAGATTCGCTCTATCGTTGAGTCAAAACACAAGAATGATGCTAACATGTACTTATCTTACTTCATCTACATATTTTAAAATTTTGAAACTACTCACTGGATCTTTCTTTTTACATGTAGAACTAAAATGCACAGTAAAACAGAGGCACAAGAGTTACAAGCCATCAGTAAAGCTGTGAAGAAACAGAAAACTGAAGAAAAGAAGAAAGTAGGTTATTTTCTTACTGCAAAAAGGTTTTTTTCCAGTGTTGTATGTACTTTTGCAGCTACTGTAATCCCTTGGACGAATGTATATAGGCTAAGGGTTTTTTTCCATCGATTTTTTTTTGGTGCCTAACATAGCTTGTTGAAAATCAGATGTCTACTTCTCTGTGATATTCCAGATATTTTGTATCGGATGATTTTATTCATTGGTTGGTGAATGAAAGTGGTTTAAATTTTCATAAAGGCTATTTTGAAATCGAGACTAGATAGGAAACTGGTTGTTTCCTGCTAAAAATGCATTAAAACAATTTTTTCGTATCTTGTTAGACGAAGAACTTTTATTTATGGTTCTTTGTCCTTTTGTATGTGAGTCTTGGCTTCATTATCTAGTTGAATTTTCAAGGATCTAGTAGTGGAAGTATATCTTGTACTTCGGAAATTTTCTCTCACAATTGCATTTAGAGTAGCCTTAGATGTTCATAATTAAATGTTGGAACTAATGAAACAATAAAGTGGACTTTTTTGAAATATTTCAGATTGTTTATTACAAGTTAAAAATGTAGATAACAGCTGGAGTATTGATATACCTTTGACTGGTACTGTCTTTTACCAAAAAATTGCAATATTGGTAAATAGTAACTTTCCGATCACAAGCATAATGCATGGAGTAGATAAAGTACTGTTGTCCCATCAAGATCATAGCAGAGCTTGGATTGGTTGCTGCAATAAAGGGTACAGTTGTGTGAGGGGCTACGACTTTGTGTTTGTTTCTTTTTTCTACTTTTTTTGAATGGGGAAGGAGGGTTGCTTTCATTTTATTAAGGAAGAAAAAGATATGATCGTGTGAGGCTAGAGTCACCCCACCCGAGCAGAACCCACACAAACCTAATAGATAGCAAGATATGATACACAACTCCTTGCATGTTCAAAGAAAGTGTTGTGGCTTCCTAGATTTCGGAGTGGGTACTCGTGGCTAGTGGGAGGACGGGGTTTGATTCCCCGGCGAACTGGTGGCGGCGCCGTGCTCGCACCGAGGAAGAGGAACGAACAACAACAGGTTTACCGTGAACAGTGCTCGGCCAGGAGCAAGAGAGATTAGATCTCAATCTCTGGCTGAATTCATTCAAATATCTGGTTCGGGTACTTATACCCACATCCTAACAAATGTTTCCACAAATCTAGGAATTACAATTTGATAACTAAATTGATAAATAAAAATGAATAAGGATCCTGTTTTCTAGGATCAGATAACGGAGTCCTTCTCCCGTCTTGGCCGCCTTCAGCCACTTCTGTTGGCACGACGCTGGTACTGCTGTCCCGTCATAACATCTCTCCCCCCCTCGACGAACAGCTCGTCCTCGAGCTGAAAGTCCGGGAAGAGCACCTTGAAGTCCTCCGCGAGCTCCCAGGTAGCCTCAGTATCCTGCATGTCCTTCCACTTGACGAGGATGTGCCACACGCCACGGCGCAGCTGGCTGCGCAGCACGCCCACCGGCTCGAGTAGCAGCCTGCCATTGTGGAGAGGAGGCAGCGTCGGCGCGGACGATGGCGGGGTGCCCCTGAACGGCTTCAGCACCCCGACGTGAAACACATCGTGGATGCGGGCGGTCGCCGGCAGCAGCAGTCTGTAAGCCACCTTGCCCACGCGCTCCTGTACCTGAAAAGGCCCTGCGTACCGAGGGCTGAGTTTGCCACGGCGCCCCGGCACCAGAGACTGCGCTGGTCGATGAAGAATGCGGAGCAGAACCCAGTCGCCCACCTCGAACTCCAGCTGTCGATGATGTGCATCGTAGTGCTTCTTGGCGTATTCACCCGCTTGCAGCGACGGTCACGCGGGCGTCCGCGAACGCGCGTCACGGTCGCGCAGGAGGCCATCCACAGCATCAGTCCTGGCCGACCCAGCCGTGTATGGCAGCAGCTGAGGCGGGGCGCGCCCGTAAACCACCTCGAACGGCGTCGTCTTCAATGCCGAGTGGTACGACGTGTTGTAACAGTATTCCGCCCACGGCAGGCGCTCCAACCAAGAGCGAGGACGGTCGCCCGCAATGCACCGCAGGTACATAGCAATCGTGCGGTTGACGACCTCCGATTGCCCATCCGTTTGCGGGTGGAAGGCTGTGCTGAGCTTCAATTTGACACACCCTGCCTGCGCGAACATGTCTTGCCAAACATTACCTGTGAAGATGGGGTCCCGATCAGAGACGATGGACACCGGAAAGCCATGAAGGCGAACCACCCCTTCGAAGAAGACCTGGGCCACCGATGCCGCCGTGTACGGGTGGCTCAGTGGCAGAAAATGAGCTTGTTTGGAGAGACGGTCGACCACGGTGAGTATGACACTTTTGCCATTCACGCGTGGGAGGCCCTCCACGAAGTCCATCGCGATGTCAGCCCATATCTGTGTTGGGAGCTCGAGTGGTTGGAGTAGGCCAGCCGGATGGAGATGATCCGTCTTGTTGCGCTGGCACGTCGCACACGCGCCCACGAGCTCGCGCACCAGCTTGCGGTCACCGTCGATGAAGAAATCTTGGCGAAGCCGATGTAGGGTCTTTTGCACGCCTTCATGTCCCGCCGCGTGTACCGCTTGTAGCACGGGCTGGAGGTGCTTGGAAGCCGCCGGAATGTACACACGGGAGCCCCTCAGGATGAGGCCTTCATGTACGCGCCATGGTGCGCCGCGTTCGGTGGTCACCGAGTCGCGTAGTGCCCGGAGCGCGGCGTCCTGCTGGAGCTCGGCGCGAAGCTCGTCGTAGAGGCGGAATGAAGGCCCCGAGAGGACATTCAGCTGGGGCTGGTCCGCGTCACGCCTGGATAGCGCGTCCGCCACGGTGTTGAGCTTGCCCGGCCGGTACTCGATGTCGAAGACAAAGCCAAACAGTTTGCTGACCCACTGGTGCTGTGGTACTGTGGACAACCTTTGATCAAGTAAGAATTTCAATGCATAATGATCAGTACGTACTGTGAAGTGGCGCCCCCACAAATATGGCCTCCAATGACGAACAGCCTGCACTAGGCCGATCAACTCGCGTTCGTAAGCCGCAAGCTTGAGATGTCGTGCTGCAAAAGGTCGGCTGAAGAAAGCCACTGCTCCCTCGCCTTGGTGAAGCACTGCGCCGAACCCTGAGCCGGAGGCGTCGCATTCCACCACGAACTCGGCCTCAAAGTTTGGCAGCTGTAGCACCGGGGCGCTGGACAGCGCATCTTTGAGCGCTTGAAACGCGCTCGTCGCCTCCTCAGACCAGCAGAAGGCATCCTTCCGTAGCAGCGCCGTTAGGGGAGCAGCGATGGCCCCATAGTCGCGGATGAAGCGGCGATAATACCCCGCGAGGCCAAGAAACCCACGGAGGCCACGCAGTGACGCCGGTTGAGGCCAGCTAGCGACCGCCTCGATCTTGTCACGATCCATGGCGACCCCGGCTGACGATATCACATGCCCAAGGTAAGCCACCGACGGTGTGGCAAAGTCGCACTTTGAGCGCTTCAGACGAAGATGATGCTCGCGGAGGGCTGTGAGCACCGCCTTAACGTGTTGCAGATGGGATGACCAAGTGGGGCTGTATATCAGTATGTCATCGAAGAATACCAAGACGAACTTGCGGAGAAACGGTCGAAGCACCGAATTCATGAGGCTTTGGAACGTCGCGGGTGCGTTTGTGAGCCCAAACGGCATGACGAGGAACTCAAAATGGCCCTCGTGTGTGCGGAATGCGGTCTTCTCGATATCGGCTGCAGACATTCGGACTTGATGATAGCCGGACTTGAGATCCAGCTTCGTGAAGAACTGCGCACCCTGAAGCTCGTCGAGCAGCTCCTCGACCACTGGTATTGGGAATTTGTCCTTGACTGTGTGCTTGTTCAGCTCGCGGTAATCCACGCAAAACCTCCACGTTTCATCCGGTTTCCGCACTAGGAGCACCGGCGCCGAGAACGCCGATGTGCTAGGACGAATGACTCCCTGTTGGAGCATCTCTGCACACTGCCTTTCGAGCTCATCTTTCTGAAGTTGTGGGTAACGATAGGGCCTTACTGCCACTGGTGGTGTGTTGGGTAGGAGGTGGATACGGTGGTCACAAGAACGAGCTGGTGGCAGTCCTTGAGGTGCTGCAAACACGTCTTCGAAAGAGGCGAGCAGCCGATCTAAGATGTCCTTGTCGTTGGCGCGCATGGCATTGATACGGTGAGTGGATTGGACGTCATGGCGTGTCGAGCCGATGCCGCGCCAGTAGACTCTTGTACTGCCCCTCCAGAACGCCATGCAAAGATCATCAAAATCCCAAAGTATCGGTCCCAGCTGTCTCAAGAATGTCACCCCGAGGATCATGTCATAAGTATCAAGTGGAATCGAGTAGCCATTAATCAAGAATACCTCATCGGCAATGCGCACCGAGAGATCTCGCAGCTGACCCCGACAGCTCACCCGGTCACCATTGGCCACAATCACTCCGGCGCCCGGGCATGGAAACGTGTTTATGTTCAAGGCACTGACCACCTCTTGGCTCAGGAAATTATGAGTGGATCCCGTGTCCAAAAGCGCCTTGAACTGGCGGCCCCCTATTTGGACGTATAGCTGCATGGTGTCCTCCGTCCGGATGCCTGTGAACGCGTGGAGCGAGATCTGTGGTTGTGCCTGCACTTCTGCTCCTTGTTCTGGCTGATCGGCCCCCTCATCATCTTCCTCATCCGGCTCTTCCACAACGTAGTCGGTGACCTCCAAATAGAACAGGCGGGCACACTTGTGTCCACGCACATAAGGCTCATCACAATTATAGCACAACCCTTGCCTGCGGCGCTCCGCCATTTGCTCCGGTGTGAGGCGTTTGAAAGGCTTGGGTGGTGCACCTGGTGGAGCTCCCCCCGTTGGCGCTGGTGGTGGCAGGAGAGGAGCATTGAAGGGCCGGCGCTGCTGGCGGACCGGTGCTGCTGACAGGGTAGGCAGCTGGGGCAGATTACGCCGCTCATACGCCCTGGCCAGGTGCATGGCGCGTTGGAGGTCCTGTGGATCGTGCAGCTCGACATCAACACGGATGGGGGCCGGGAGTCCTCCAGTGAACAGCCTGGCCTGCTGGAGCGGCGCCAATGGCCCGGCATGTGACAAACGAGCCTGGAACGCTTCCATGTAGGTGTCCACCGTAGAGGTAAATGGGAGTCGAGCCAGATCGGATAGATGATTTGTGGCCAGAGCTGGACCGAACCTCTGCTGACATAGCAACCTGAATGTTGGCCAATCTGGGACTCCGTGGGACTGCTCCATAGTCAGGTACCACTGCTGCGCCACGCCGGTCAGGTGGTACGACGCATACCAAACACGGTCGGCCGGCCTGGTTTGTTGAGCCCTGAAAAACTGATCACACTTGTTCAGCCACCCCAGAGGATCTTCTTTGCCGTCGAATGTGGGGAAAGTCAGCTTGTGGAACCGAGGGACTTGGAACGCCTCCGGATCTGGCTCAGCACGGGAGCCCGGAAACGACGACGTCGCGCCCACCGCAGGCATGGGCATGGACAGCTGCATGATGGTGGAGTATGACGGAATCGGTGATGGCGAGTGAGGGAAACAGATCTGTGTAATCGGCACGCCCAAGCCCACCGACGGCAGAATGGGTGCCGACGCCGACGGCGATGATGCTGGAAAGGCCGACGCTGGCGGCGCTGGCATGATCTCCGAGATGACCGCCCCCGCTGGGAGAGCAGGAACGCCCCGAAACCCGGCAGCCCAAACTGCATGGATCCCGGCACCATCACGGAACACGCCCCTTCGACCCGCCAACCGAAGTGAGAAATCGCCCACTTGCTGCTGTAGGCCGTAGATGGCGGAGGTGAGGCGATTGAGGGCTTCATTGGGGATGGACGTGTAGCCGGACGACGAAGGAACGCCCGGCGTGGGACTGGCACCGATGCCCCGACTCGAGACAACAATGGCGTCGGAGACAAATGGTGGTGGTGGCCCGGAATGGTGGGAACGGAGGTGCCCGAGGACGCCATGGAATCCGATACCAGGTTGTTGTGGCTTCCTAGATTTCGGAGTGGGTACTCGTGGCTAGTGGGAGGACGGGGTTTGATTCCCCACGCGAATCTGGTGTGGCGGCGCCGTGCTCGGCACCGAGGAAGAGGAACGAACAACAACAGGTTTACCGTGAACAGTGCTTCGGCCAGGAGCAAGAGAGATTAGATCTCAATCTCTGGCTGAATTCATTCAAATATCTGGTTCTGGTACTTATACCCACATCCTAACAAATGTTTCCACAAATCTAGGAATTACAATTTGATAACTAAATTGATAAATAAAAATGAATAAGGATCCTGTTTTCTAGGATCAGATAACGGAGTCCTTCTCCCGTCTTGGCCGCCTTCAGCCACTTCTGTTGGCACGACGCTGGTACTGCTGTCCCGTCATAACAGAAAGAAAAAAAGAGAACAATATAGAATGCTGTTGTAAAAGTATCCCCTTCAATGATATTGATGTTTCCTTAGTAATTGTAATAATTGGAGCCAGGTTAGATGATAGTTTCCCTTTTGGGAAGGTTGTAAGAAACCATGTAATCATGCCATTTTCCATGTTAGATATTCTAAATAGCATCTATATCACAGGAACGGGAGCTTAGGCATATGAATGAAAAAAACTGAGAGGGAAGCAAAATGTATCGAGAGAGAAAATAAGCGGCTAAAGAAGCATCAGAAAGAAGAAGAGAGAGGGCAAAGAAAAAGAAAGAGAAGGAAGAGGCTGAGTTGAAAAGGAAGGCTTCCATTCAAAAGCAAGCAAACCTCATGGAACGTTTCCTTAAAAGAAAGGCAAATAGCAGCACGGAAAGTTCTGGTAGTCACCACTTGGAGAGGACTAAATGCTCAAAATCATCAGGAAACATTGAAGAAATTGCTGTTGCAGCTACATCAGGAATGGATTGTACATTATCTAAAGAAAGTCATTTGAGCATGGAGGAACTCCGGATGTAAGTTATAACCTATTATGTCTACATCTATTTGAAGTAATATAAGCTACTGTACAATCAGATTGCTATGGATGGCCTGCTTGGTTGGCTACCAAAGATTTGGCAAGAAACGGGCAAGAATATTTACCATAAATTTTGCATGATTTTATAAGTAACTATTGTTTCTTTTGTCTTGTACCCTATTTTGTGTTTTTCTTTTGTACTTGTTTTTTGATGGGTTTCATCTCTAGCCTACCCCAACTAGCTTGGGACAAAAGGCTATGTTGTTGTTGTTGTTGTATGTTGACTGTACTAGCAGTTTGTCGTCTTGTTGCTCAATCAATATGCGCATTTTTTCTTCGCCCTACATTTTCATTATATTCTAGTTAATTTAAAAGAAAAGTTAAACTGCCACCTTCATGATTAGAGAATGCTGTGTTTGTATAAATAGGGCGAACAAACAGGTCAGTGAGGATCATTATAGATAACCAAGTTTATTGTGACTTCACAATGCAGGATACATGTTGTGAAATGGAGGAAACTCTATCAACATAACAGATTGTGCCAGTGGGGTGTTAGGAGATGTCCTAAAATTCAGTTGTTTCCTGAGCTAAAGCTACAAAAGTCCTCTGCAGCTACAACATCTGATAGTATGTCGACTCCAATAAAACAACAGTCATCTCAGAAGAGCACAGGAAGCCTTGATATCACCAAGCTTCTGGATGAACTAGAGATACCATCTCGTTCTCAAAATAGTATATCGTCTTCAGTTTTGCTTGTGAAGAAGCTTCTGCAGTTTGATAAAAGTTCTAGGCCAGCATACTATGGTACCTGGAGAAAGAAGAGGTATTCTCCAGCTATTATGTGTCATTACACATGGATTTCTTTTGTTTTGTTCTATTTTATTAAAATTGAATGTTATACTTAGAGAATATATAGCATAGTTGAATTCAATCATTCATAACAACAACATTTTCATATAAGTAAAATCCTACAGTTCTACAGTTAGTGCAAGGCAACCCTTTCAGAGGGATATGGAACTCAATTACGATGTCAAGAGTGATGAAGAATGGGAAGAGGTACTCCCTCTTTTTGCCTTGTCTGCTGTGGAGATGAATTCTCAGTACATATCGTCTTGATGCAGGACGATCCTGATGATCCTGGTGAAAGATTATCGGATTTTTGAGGAAGATGATGAGGAAACTATGAATGAACATGATTCCATCATTGATGCAGAAGAGGAAGCTGAGAACAGTTTTGTAGTGCCCAATGACTATCTTTCAGATGATGAGGTTATATCATTATATGGATTGCTAATATCAACCCCAGAATATTAAAATGGAAAGAAAATTTAAATAACAAGTCAATGCAATTGTTACAGACCATTTCAAGCATGGATTATTACTTGATTCAGAATTCAAGTTAATAATTTATTACTGAATTTTATCATTCCATGTATACAAGGGTCCTCTTAATGTCTTGTAGGATGTTCTTCAGAACAGTTTTAACCTGGCAATTGCTAGCTAATGATTGCACATCAACAAATCTTTGATGAAACCACCCCCAACTTTCATGTGAAAATCATGTTTGCTCTTTATTTCTTCATTGCATGATTGGTTATGCAGGACCTTCTCTTCTTTATGTAGGGATGTGCCAAATTTGATGAAATCAGTACCCTGCTCAGCATCCCTGGGGTTACAGTTGAGGAACTTAATGCTCTACTACAAAGGCAGAAAGCTCTTCATATCATCACAGAACATGCTCTCAAAATAGACAGACCTCTAGTCATGTCCAACCTAGATCATAGGAGACTTGACCTGCTGAATGCTGAAGATATCACTGGAATGCTGAAGATGGAGAAAATCTGTCTGCAAGCTCTTTGCATGAAGAAATACCCTGGCAGCCCCATCATTGACGTGCCTATGGTTAATATGACCATTGAGGATGGATTTTGCCGATCAAACAAAAAAAGAGCCCTAGAACACCCGTATCAACCAAAGCCATTTCAGAATCAGACATGCCTGAATTTGTAAGGTATTCTTCTCTGAAGTGAAATGAATTGCTATTCACTCATGATGTTCTGCAGGCCAAACTTGTTACATCATGCCCTCAAGGGATAGTCAAGTTGGTGGAGTTGTTACATGAGACATTTCCATATGTCTCTAAGTCACGACTGAAGAACAAAGTTCGGGAGATAGCTGAGTTTACCAATAACTGCTGGCAGGTCTTTTGCATTTTACACTAATTCTCCCTGGATATGCATTGTTATATTTTCTCCATGCCAAATAAGGGTATCATTTTGAACAGGTTAAGCAAGAAGTCTTGGATCGGTACAGTTTATCTCTTTCTCCAGGTACTCTTAGTCATCATTTACTTTCGTTAGTAGATTTTCAGATTTCCTGAGTGATGCTTTTTCTGCCTTGGAATTTTTGAAACATGATAGATACAATGTTGCTATGAAGCCATTAAGATTTAAGGTAGGTTATTAATGGATAAAGTGTTTGAAAACTTGACTGCACCTACCAAAACTGGCTCTTTTTACGTGTGTGATACAATTTATGTTTTTATCTATAGTGATATAATCATGTGATTTATGTAACAGATAAAGGTGAAGGCCCGAAGGGTGCAGCATTATGCTGCCCCCAACAGCACCTACCCAATGAATCCTGTAACACATGCGAATCTTCTCCCCAGTGCTCCCTGAAATCCGAAATGGTCAGACGACAATTCGGCACGCAAGGGTCACATCCTGATACTTCATAATCGACATTACTCCAAGATGGCAGGCGGCCAGTAAGACTTGTTGAAGTACTCTGCATGTATATTTGCTTAGGTTATACAAAGTAAGTACAGATATGTAGGTTCAGTATACCGAAACCGATACCAGCAAAGCAGGGGCCGTAGCCAGTAGCTCAAGCAGTTTGAGATTATGTCTCTGGAATGGTTCCTCTGCCTTCCCATGTAAATTCAAACTGGTTCCTGGTGTTGCTACACACCTAATGTCTTGATGCTGGCATACTTTTGTCAGGTAGTTGGTGCAATATCGAGCTTATTTGTCTGGCAAGACAGCAGTTTATGCGCTTAACTGTCAGGAAGCCATTAAGGTGGCTCTGCTTCCAGCACATCCCTATAAATGTTGTAATTCAAGGCAAGATAGCAGTTTATGCGCTTATGTGCTTGTATGGATTTGTTAACAGTGCACAAGGCGAGGTGTTCACGCTATTGCAGTCATTGTCAGAGGAAAAACCTTTGTAAGAGTTAAAATGATGGATGCACTTGCAGATAATGATAGCTCTAATGATGGATGCACTTGCAGATACAATGAAACACTATTCCAGCGTCGCCTGCTCTGCACTAGTGTTAAGCCCCTGTGCCATTGCGTTAAAATGCACCTAAGCCCAAATGGCTGAGCCGTGATTCATCGACAGGTCCAACAAACCACAAAACATGGGCTATAATTTAGCTAAATTACAAACAGCCTGTAGCGCTGCCAAAGCACAACTAGAGAAGATCAAATAAAGGAGCATTTAAAACAAAATGATATTTTCAAACTAGCTGCGACATCAAACATTACCAATAACTTGTCCATGGAGGTTTAGTTCATTACAGACTAGTAAGTCAATCTGTGGCACTATAGACTGCCACAATAACGCAAACACTACACATTTCATTTAGCAACCCTCCTACTTCAACACTAGAAAAAGGAAGACCTCCTCAAATTTAGCAGCAAACAAGAGTATGAGTCAAGCGCGCATACACCAAACCCTTTCTTCACATTCAAAGGGATCGGTTTGCATACTATCAATGACAAACAACCATAACAATGATCAAGATAAACAGGCAGTTTTATAACTCAACACTGTAAAGAATGTTTTATCTATCGATGATCAATCCTCTCACCGCAGCCTTGAAAACTGAAGTCGCTATCCATGATCGCCCAGCTGCAGCGTCACCTGATCTGCACTAGTGTGAAGCCCTCTACATGCTTAAAATGCACCTCTGGACAAAGGGCTGAGTCGTTATCCATCCACAGGTACAATAAACCACCAACATAGGATATACTTTAGCTAAATTACAAACAGCCTGTTGCACTGCCCAGCACAATTAAAGAATAAATAAAGAAGCATTTAAAACAAAATGATATTTTCAAACTAGCTGCGACATCAAACATTGCCAATAACTTGTCCATGGAGGTTTAATGCATTACAGACTATTAAGTCAAACTGTGGCACTGTCAGACAGCCACAATTACACAAATATTACACAGTTAAGCACTGCAAAAAAAAGACCACCTCAAATTTTGCAGCAATCAGGAGTTAGGCATCAACTACTCAAACGATGCACATACACCTGCCCCTGTTTCTTTACATTCAAAGGGATCAGTTTTAGACAAATCATGGACATGATTAATATGCGAAAAGTTGTGCCGACATCTTTTACTTGTAAAATAAAACCGAGCACATCTTGAAGCCCTTTTCTCCAGCTGGAGCAGATGATGCTGCTCTGCAAGAAACCTATCAGTCACATATAATAAACTTGGAGACTCAAATGTCATTGACTCCAACATCTTTGCGTTCAGTACAAAGAATGTTGCAAAGTTAACTATTGGCATTGTGCCCCGATAATAATTAGTATTCAACACAACTGTCTTGAGACGGATGTCAAGGC
Organism: Hyparrhenia diplandra; assembly: GCA_015847255.1. Taxonomy (NCBI): domain Eukaryota; kingdom Viridiplantae; phylum Streptophyta; class Magnoliopsida; order Poales; family Poaceae; genus Hyparrhenia; species Hyparrhenia diplandra. The sequence continues at coordinate 3,084 of JADLZK010006151.1, read as the reverse complement.
ACTTGATAAGATTACGATGTTTTACGGCGCCATAAATTCTTGTCTCGCACCATGTATGTCTGAAAGGAAAACAACAGTACACAAACACAAGAAATTCAACAAGAATTGACACGATATTAAGTCAGATCCAAAGAATATATTAACACAATGAATTTTTTTTTACTTTAGTATGGTTACCTGGATATACAACTTCTCCAAGCATGGGAAGCATCTCATCAGGTCAATAATCACATCCAGGCTAAGATATAAAAAATTGACCGCTAAAAATCTTCACAGTAAATACCGGGCGTTGTCGAAGTTAATTACCGAATGTCGAAGTTCATGCGACATGGCTGCATGAAGCATGCGTCACCACATTTATAAAAATCGATATTTAAATTTTTTTTCTACACACAGAAAAGCAACTCAGAACCTGTAAAAGGTACCTCAATAATCGTTGAACCCAAAGTGAGCCTGGAAGACTCGTCACCATGACTCAGGCAACCCAAGGCCTCCAGATTAGGTGCTGAAATAACTGATACACTCAGTCGCATTCGTCCACATCGTGATGGTCTAAGATATAGAATCCTTCTAAGGCAAAGGGCATCCTCAACAATGAATTCTTCAAAGAAGGTCATGTTGTGATGACATGGAGCACACACTCAATGCTTGTAATGCTAGCTGAGTTGATCCTGACACAGCGGAGGCCAAATACTTCGCAAAGCATCAAGCACTCAAGGACGGGAGAAGCAGCAATGATGCTATGCAGGAATCCTCCGAAATGCTGACCAGTTGAAGTGCGAGCTTCTTGAGCCGGGGAACTGAAGCGTCTGGGTGATGTCTTCAGAGAGGTGGCATTCGCTGAAACTGGCAACACAAAGGGACGACGAGAACCGAAAGGTAGATGCCGGCGGAGGTGGCGGTTGCAAGACCTCGCCTCCCCCATAAGCGGGCCCAGCATTCAATCTCTTGGAGGTTGTCGAGGGCCGGGGATCGGAGCCATGCATCCAAAGTGGCAGGGCTGCTCCATAGGTGTTGTGCGTCGAAGCGAAAGCGGCGGCCGGGGCCCCGGTGGGCGGAGAGGATGAGGGAGATATCATCAATGGTGCGAAGGTCACCGGCGTCGAGGTTGAGAGGGGCGGAGCACCAGAGATGGCGCCACCGGGTGGCGAGGATTCGAGTGCGGGCGGCTTCCTTGGTGGGGAGGAGAGAGATGACCTCACCCAGAATGGCGTCGGGGAGGCTGCTGATTCGATCGACCCCCTCTTCTTCCTCTCCGCCGGCGACTCCAGGCAGCGGATCTTGGACGTAGGGTTCGTCTCCTCCGGCTCCAGCAGGACTGGAATGGGGCACATCTGCTGATTCGGTCGACCGCAGCTTCTTCGCGCCCTCCTGTTCCGCACTCTTGGCCGCATCCCGCTTCCTTCTCTTGGCACGGTGAGCCGCCGCCTGCGTCTCCATTTCTGGCTGCCGCAAGAACGCCGCCGCCCGCCGCCAAACTCCTGATGAGGTCGGGTGGGGCAGCATCCAGGCTTCCCGTGTCCGGCCCATAGGCCCGGCCCACCTACGTTTGGCTTCACAACCACATTTCGGATACCCCTCAAAAACAAAAAAACACATTTCAAATGCAGCTACAGCACCAGCACAACAATCAACAGGAGTGCTAAAAAAAAAAGGAAGTGGCCATATTTTTTTTTTTTTTGAGATTACAGTTACAAGATAAGACGCTAACACGCGACGACACACTCACCCCTATGAACACACATACGCCAAACCCTACCCCTATGAAAGACCTTGAAGGGCCGGGCGAAATTTAATCTTGAAGCCCGAAGTCACCAGCGCGCCCGCTTATCGGGGGCGCCGCCTACCACTAATGCAGGAAAATCCCGAAATAAATCCGAGGATAAAGTGTAACCCAGAATTTGAACCACGGGTGGGGAGCACCAACCAATGACGCTTTTTGGCATTCTTGTTGGCCATATTTGCCTCCCTCGACTATTGGCAGCCGTTTTCATGACTTTTTTTTTTAAGAATTTTCAGGTTACACGCGCGTTCGGTGGTACCGCAAGGCGGCGACGACTCCCATTCTTCTATTTGCGACGACTCTCAGGGTGATGTGTGTGGGTTGTGTGCGTCCAAATTTTAACCGATGAAAAAAAAAATCAGCAAAGTCTGATTTTGCTCCCTTAACCGCAATACCGGACAAAAATGCTCCCTAGACTTTGAATACCGTTTACTTTTCCTCTCTCGGTGAATTGAACCCCGGGTTTGGGGACAGCTCAGCGGCGGAGATGGACATCCGTGGCCGCTGGCACAAGCAGGGAGGAGGGCCGTACCGCCATCCCAAGCTGCTGCAACCGTGCCACCGCGAGCTGGGTCGTGACTTGAGCTTGGCGCATCGCTGAGGCAGTGTCGGACCACCACCACTGGGTGGACTAGGGTGCAACAGGCAATGCCATGCCTCCGCGAGCTGGGCACCACTTCCACGGGTTGGAGAAACCTTGCCGCGGTGGGAACGGCCGTGGTAGAGCTCATCACAGCACCGGCAGCCCACGCCACCCTAAGGAGGCCACCCCGATCTCCTCGTCCGTGGCTCTAGCGCGGCCCGCACCACCACGAACCCTCTCTTGGCCACCTGCTCCCGCATGCCGGCCCCCCTACTTTACGCCTCCATCTGCGTTGCTACGTCGGTATCCATGAAGCGCGAGCACTCTACCCACGATGCCCTTCCTGCCGTCCGAACTCCGCGGTAGCTGGCGCCATTCTCGGATCCCGCCTTCTCTACTTCACCTGCAATGCCTCCCACCATCGACTTGTTGTCTGTTCGTCCCTGCCAGCTTCTTCCTTGCGCGCCACCATTGACTCATTGCCGTCGCGACTTCTTTTTGTTGGTCGCCGACTTCTTCCTTGCGTGCGCGGGCAAAATCTAGGGATGGTTGGGGACGGGCGCGCGTGGCTATAGGCGAGAACACGGCAGCATTTGTGGGCTGCGAGCATATCTCATCCGCTTCGCAGGGCCCGAGATCCATGTCCAAATTGCCTCCTGTCTCCACCTCCTCCGCCACCACCCGGGAACAGCGTCCCAAGCTCACCGTCGCCTCGCCT